>JBAMNC010000976.1:7500-497415 GCA_037902135.1 Cetoscarus ocellatus
TCCCACAGCATGGTTGATCTAAAAGAAAGAAACTATAAAGAAAGCTAATCAAAGCACAAAATAAAGTTAAGAAAAACAAAAGATCACCACAGTTTGGTGGTCTAAAAAGAACATAGACTAAATTAAGTACAACACCAAATAAGGAAAGACAGAAAAAGCTGAAGAAAGCAAAGAACGAAAAGTGAAAGACAGATAGAAACAGAAAGAAAGACAGTTAGAAAGAGAAAACTAATTATCTGAAGCTCTTAAAAACACAATTTTTTAGGCCTGCTCTTTAGTGGGCCAAATATTAAAAAGCAATATACAAATTAAAATAATAAAGTCATTTTAAGTATTTTAATAATAAGACAATTAAGTCTCTATAAAATAAATATCAAGTGTTTTAACCTAAGTTTGGAGTACAGAAAGGAACAGAAAAGGTGAGAGAAAGAGGACAGATTGAAGGAAAAAGAAAGATAGAAAAGTTCAGGGGGTGCCAATTCATAAATAAGCAGAAAAGCACAGGACACGCCGACCTAAAAGAGTCAAAATAATTGCGTTGATCCTAAAGCTAACTGAAACAAAAACTAATTATAAGAATGAGGCTGAGAAAAGCAAAGGACAGATGGAAAAGATAATAGAAAGTAAAGAAAGCTAGAAAAGGAAGCTAAGAAGGGAGAAGGACAACAAACTGAAGTTAAAACATAAAAAATCATAAACAATAATTTCATTTAAATCAAATATGATTGGGACTGTTGGGCCCAGAGTGGGGCCCGTGCCTTACAGCCCAGAGTTCCCTGAGAGCTCTGGGTCCTGCAGTTCTTAAGGAGCTGCAGGCCCCTACCCCCAAACCTAACCCGCCTGTGCCGGCTCTGGAATCCCAGCAGTCTCTAAATTTTAACCCCAACCCCAGGAGATAACCCTAAACCTAACCCTAGATGATTTAAATTTAATTCTAATCCTATATGATAACCCTAGCCCAAGTGGATAACCCTAAACCTAACCTAGCGAATATAATGGAAAACCTACATTCTAAACTTATTGGTCCCGCCCCCCTTCTATAAATTGGATTACTCAACATTAAGCGCCAGTCTCAGGCTGACCAGCGAAGGGACAACATCTAAGAGCCTCAGATAAGGAGAAGACAGGAGAAGAACAAGCAGAGAAAGCGAAAGAAAGTAAGATAAGCCCAGATGGAAAAAGAAAGAGGAAGAGAAAGGATGAAGGAACAATTACAAAGCTAAGAACAGCCAAATTAAGACCAAAACAGTAGGAATATAAAACAAAGATAGAAAGTAAGAATGAAGCTAAGAGAAGCTCAGCAGAAAAACAAAGACGGCTCAAGATTTGCCTGATGAAGACTTAGAAGTGTCGAAACGTTGCAACATAATCTTGAGACCGGAAAACAAGAAGATCCCACAGCATGGTTGATCTAAAAGAAAGAAACTATAAAGAAAGCTAATCAAAGCACAAAATAAAGTTAAGAAAAACAAAAGATCACCACAGTTTGGTGGTCTAAAAAGAACATAGACTAAATTAAGTACAACACCAAATAAGGAAAGACAGAAAAAGCTGAAGAAAGCAAAGAACGAAAAGTGAAAGACAGATAGAAACAGAAAGAAAGACAGTTAGAAAGAGAAAACTAATTATCTGAAGCTCTTAAAAACACAATTTTTTAGGCCTGCTCTTTAGTGGGCCAAATATTAAAAAGCAATATACAAATTAAAATAATAAAGTCATTTTAAGTATTTTAATAATAAGACAATTAAGTCTCTATAAAATAAATATCAAGTGTTTTAACCTAAGTTTGGAGTACAGAAAGGAACAGAAAAGGTGAGAGAAAGAGGACAGATTGAAGGAAAAAGAAAGATAGAAAAGTTCAGGGGGTGCCAATTCATAAATAAGCAGAAAAGCACAGGACACGCCGACCTAAAAGAGTCAAAATAATTGCGTTGATCCTAAAGCTAACTGAAACAAAAACTAATTATAAGAATGAGGCTGAGAAAAGCAAAGGACAGATGGAAAAGATAATAGAAAGTAAAGAAAGCTAGAAAAGGAAGCTAAGAAGGGAGAAGGACAACAAACTGAAGTTAAAACATAAAAAATCATAAACAATAATTTCATTTAAATCAAATATGATTGGGACTGTTGGGCCCAGAGTGGGGCCCGTGCCTTACAGCCCAGAGTTCCCTGAGAGCTCTGGGTCCTGCAGTTCTTAAGGAGCTGCAGGCCCCTACCCCCAAACCTAACCCGCCTGTGCCGGCTCTGGAATCCCAGCAGTCTCTAAATTTTAACCCCAACCCCAGGAGATAACCCTAAACCTAACCCTAGATGATTTAAATTTAATTCTAATCCTATATGATAACCCTAGCCCAAGTGGATAACCCTAAACCTAACCTAGCGAATATAATGGAAAACCTACATTCTAAACTTATTGGTCCCGCCCCCCTTCTATAAATTGGATTACTCAACATTAAGCGCCAGTCTCAGGCTGACCAGCGAAGGGACAACATCTAAGAGCCTCAGATAAGGAGAAGACAGGAGAAGAACAAGCAGAGAAAGCGAAAGAAAGTAAGATAAGCCCAGATGGAAAAAGAAAGAGGAAGAGAAAGGATGAAGGAACAATTACAAAGCTAAGAACAGCCAAATTAAGACCAAAACAGTAGGAATATAAAACAAAGATAGAAAGTAAGAATGAAGCTAAGAGAAGCTCAGCAGAAAAACAAAGACGGCTCAAGATTTGCCTGATGAAGACTTAGAAGTGTCGAAACGTTGCAACATAATCTTGAGACCGGAAAACAAGAAGATCCCACAGCATGGTTGATCTAAAAGAAAGAAACTATAAAGAAAGCTAATCAAAGCACAAAATAAAGTTAAGAAAAACAAAAGATCACCACAGTTTGGTGGTCTAAAAAGAACATAGACTAAATTAAGTACAACACCAAATAAGGAAAGACAGAAAAAGCTGAAGAAAGCAAAGAACGAAAAGTGAAAGACAGATAGAAACAGAAAGAAAGACAGTTAGAAAGAGAAAACTAATTATCTGAAGCTCTTAAAAACACAATTTTTTAGGCCTGCTCTTTAGTGGGCCAAATATTAAAAAGCAATATACAAATTAAAATAATAAAGTCATTTTAAGTATTTTAATAATAAGACAATTAAGTCTCTATAAAATAAATATCAAGTGTTTTAACCTAAGTTTGGAGTACAGAAAGGAACAGAAAAGGTGAGAGAAAGAGGACAGATTGAAGGAAAAAGAAAGATAGAAAAGTTCAGGGGGTGCCAATTCATAAATAAGCAGAAAAGCACAGGACACGCCGACCTAAAAGAGTCAAAATAATTGCGTTGATCCTAAAGCTAACTGAAACAAAAACTAATTATAAGAATGAGGCTGAGAAAAGCAAAGGACAGATGGAAAAGATAATAGAAAGTAAAGAAAGCTAGAAAAGGAAGCTAAGAAGGGAGAAGGACAACAAACTGAAGTTAAAACATAAAAAATCATAAACAATAATTTCATTTAAATCAAATATGATTGGGACTGTTGGGCCCAGAGTGGGGCCCGTGCCTTACAGCCCAGAGTTCCCTGAGAGCTCTGGGTCCTGCAGTTCTTAAGGAGCTGCAGGCCCCTACCCCCAAACCTAACCCGCCTGTGCCGGCTCTGGAATCCCAGCAGTCTCTAAATTTTAACCCCAACCCCAGGAGATAACCCTAAACCTAACCCTAGATGATTTAAATTTAATTCTAATCCTATATGATAACCCTAGCCCAAGTGGATAACCCTAAACCTAACCTAGCGAATATAATGGAAAACCTACATTCTAAACTTATTGGTCCCGCCCCCCTTCTATAAATTGGATTACTCAACATTAAGCGCCAGTCTCAGGCTGACCAGCGAAGGGACAACATCTAAGAGCCTCAGATAAGGAGAAGACAGGAGAAGAACAAGCAGAGAAAGCGAAAGAAAGTAAGATAAGCCCAGATGGAAAAAGAAAGAGGAAGAGAAAGGATGAAGGAACAATTACAAAGCTAAGAACAGCCAAATTAAGACCAAAACAGTAGGAATATAAAACAAAGATAGAAAGTAAGAATGAAGCTAAGAGAAGCTCAGCAGAAAAACAAAGACGGCTCAAGATTTGCCTGATGAAGACTTAGAAGTGTCGAAACGTTGCAACATAATCTTGAGACCGGAAAACAAGAAGATCCCACAGCATGGTTGATCTAAAAGAAAGAAACTATAAAGAAAGCTAATCAAAGCACAAAATAAAGTTAAGAAAAACAAAAGATCACCACAGTTTGGTGGTCTAAAAAGAACATAGACTAAATTAAGTACAACACCAAATAAGGAAAGACAGAAAAAGCTGAAGAAAGCAAAGAACGAAAAGTGAAAGACAGATAGAAACAGAAAGAAAGACAGTTAGAAAGAGAAAACTAATTATCTGAAGCTCTTAAAAACACAATTTTTTAGGCCTGCTCTTTAGTGGGCCAAATATTAAAAAGCAATATACAAATTAAAATAATAAAGTCATTTTAAGTATTTTAATAATAAGACAATTAAGTCTCTATAAAATAAATATCAAGTGTTTTAACCTAAGTTTGGAGTACAGAAAGGAACAGAAAAGGTGAGAGAAAGAGGACAGATTGAAGGAAAAAGAAAGATAGAAAAGTTCAGGGGGTGCCAATTCATAAATAAGCAGAAAAGCACAGGACACGCCGACCTAAAAGAGTCAAAATAATTGCGTTGATCCTAAAGCTAACTGAAACAAAAACTAATTATAAGAATGAGGCTGAGAAAAGCAAAGGACAGATGGAAAAGATAATAGAAAGTAAAGAAAGCTAGAAAAGGAAGCTAAGAAGGGAGAAGGACAACAAACTGAAGTTAAAACATAAAAAATCATAAACAATAATTTCATTTAAATCAAATATGATTGGGACTGTTGGGCCCAGAGTGGGGCCCGTGCCTTACAGCCCAGAGTTCCCTGAGAGCTCTGGGTCCTGCAGTTCTTAAGGAGCTGCAGGCCCCTACCCCCAAACCTAACCCGCCTGTGCCGGCTCTGGAATCCCAGCAGTCTCTAAATTTTAACCCCAACCCCAGGAGATAACCCTAAACCTAACCCTAGATGATTTAAATTTAATTCTAATCCTATATGATAACCCTAGCCCAAGTGGATAACCCTAAACCTAACCTAGCGAATATAATGGAAAACCTACATTCTAAACTTATTGGTCCCGCCCCCCTTCTATAAATTGGATTACTCAACATTAAGCGCCAGTCTCAGGCTGACCAGCGAAGGGACAACATCTAAGAGCCTCAGATAAGGAGAAGACAGGAGAAGAACAAGCAGAGAAAGCGAAAGAAAGTAAGATAAGCCCAGATGGAAAAAGAAAGAGGAAGAGAAAGGATGAAGGAACAATTACAAAGCTAAGAACAGCCAAATTAAGACCAAAACAGTAGGAATATAAAACAAAGATAGAAAGTAAGAATGAAGCTAAGAGAAGCTCAGCAGAAAAACAAAGACGGCTCAAGATTTGCCTGATGAAGACTTAGAAGTGTCGAAACGTTGCAACATAATCTTGAGACCGGAAAACAAGAAGATCCCACAGCATGGTTGATCTAAAAGAAAGAAACTATAAAGAAAGCTAATCAAAGCACAAAATAAAGTTAAGAAAAACAAAAGATCACCACAGTTTGGTGGTCTAAAAAGAACATAGACTAAATTAAGTACAACACCAAATAAGGAAAGACAGAAAAAGCTGAAGAAAGCAAAGAACGAAAAGTGAAAGACAGATAGAAACAGAAAGAAAGACAGTTAGAAAGAGAAAACTAATTATCTGAAGCTCTTAAAAACACAATTTTTTAGGCCTGCTCTTTAGTGGGCCAAATATTAAAAAGCAATATACAAATTAAAATAATAAAGTCATTTTAAGTATTTTAATAATAAGACAATTAAGTCTCTATAAAATAAATATCAAGTGTTTTAACCTAAGTTTGGAGTACAGAAAGGAACAGAAAAGGTGAGAGAAAGAGGACAGATTGAAGGAAAAAGAAAGATAGAAAAGTTCAGGGGGTGCCAATTCATAAATAAGCAGAAAAGCACAGGACACGCCGACCTAAAAGAGTCAAAATAATTGCGTTGATCCTAAAGCTAACTGAAACAAAAACTAATTATAAGAATGAGGCTGAGAAAAGCAAAGGACAGATGGAAAAGATAATAGAAAGTAAAGAAAGCTAGAAAAGGAAGCTAAGAAGGGAGAAGGACAACAAACTGAAGTTAAAACATAAAAAATCATAAACAATAATTTCATTTAAATCAAATATGATTGGGACTGTTGGGCCCAGAGTGGGGCCCGTGCCTTACAGCCCAGAGTTCCCTGAGAGCTCTGGGTCCTGCAGTTCTTAAGGAGCTGCAGGCCCCTACCCCCAAACCTAACCCGCCTGTGCCGGCTCTGGAATCCCAGCAGTCTCTAAATTTTAACCCCAACCCCAGGAGATAACCCTAAACCTAACCCTAGATGATTTAAATTTAATTCTAATCCTATATGATAACCCTAGCCCAAGTGGATAACCCTAAACCTAACCTAGCGAATATAATGGAAAACCTACATTCTAAACTTATTGGTCCCGCCCCCCTTCTATAAATTGGATTACTCAACATTAAGCGCCAGTCTCAGGCTGACCAGCGAAGGGACAACATCTAAGAGCCTCAGATAAGGAGAAGACAGGAGAAGAACAAGCAGAGAAAGCGAAAGAAAGTAAGATAAGCCCAGATGGAAAAAGAAAGAGGAAGAGAAAGGATGAAGGAACAATTACAAAGCTAAGAACAGCCAAATTAAGACCAAAACAGTAGGAATATAAAACAAAGATAGAAAGTAAGAATGAAGCTAAGAGAAGCTCAGCAGAAAAACAAAGACGGCTCAAGATTTGCCTGATGAAGACTTAGAAGTGTCGAAACGTTGCAACATAATCTTGAGACCGGAAAACAAGAAGATCCCACAGCATGGTTGATCTAAAAGAAAGAAACTATAAAGAAAGCTAATCAAAGCACAAAATAAAGTTAAGAAAAACAAAAGATCACCACAGTTTGGTGGTCTAAAAAGAACATAGACTAAATTAAGTACAACACCAAATAAGGAAAGACAGAAAAAGCTGAAGAAAGCAAAGAACGAAAAGTGAAAGACAGATAGAAACAGAAAGAAAGACAGTTAGAAAGAGAAAACTAATTATCTGAAGCTCTTAAAAACACAATTTTTTAGGCCTGCTCTTTAGTGGGCCAAATATTAAAAAGCAATATACAAATTAAAATAATAAAGTCATTTTAAGTATTTTAATAATAAGACAATTAAGTCTCTATAAAATAAATATCAAGTGTTTTAACCTAAGTTTGGAGTACAGAAAGGAACAGAAAAGGTGAGAGAAAGAGGACAGATTGAAGGAAAAAGAAAGATAGAAAAGTTCAGGGGGTGCCAATTCATAAATAAGCAGAAAAGCACAGGACACGCCGACCTAAAAGAGTCAAAATAATTGCGTTGATCCTAAAGCTAACTGAAACAAAAACTAATTATAAGAATGAGGCTGAGAAAAGCAAAGGACAGATGGAAAAGATAATAGAAAGTAAAGAAAGCTAGAAAAGGAAGCTAAGAAGGGAGAAGGACAACAAACTGAAGTTAAAACATAAAAAATCATAAACAATAATTTCATTTAAATCAAATATGATTGGGACTGTTGGGCCCAGAGTGGGGCCCGTGCCTTACAGCCCAGAGTTCCCTGAGAGCTCTGGGTCCTGCAGTTCTTAAGGAGCTGCAGGCCCCTACCCCCAAACCTAACCCGCCTGTGCCGGCTCTGGAATCCCAGCAGTCTCTAAATTTTAACCCCAACCCCAGGAGATAACCCTAAACCTAACCCTAGATGATTTAAATTTAATTCTAATCCTATATGATAACCCTAGCCCAAGTGGATAACCCTAAACCTAACCTAGCGAATATAATGGAAAACCTACATTCTAAACTTATTGGTCCCGCCCCCCTTCTATAAATTGGATTACTCAACATTAAGCGCCAGTCTCAGGCTGACCAGCGAAGGGACAACATCTAAGAGCCTCAGATAAGGAGAAGACAGGAGAAGAACAAGCAGAGAAAGCGAAAGAAAGTAAGATAAGCCCAGATGGAAAAAGAAAGAGGAAGAGAAAGGATGAAGGAACAATTACAAAGCTAAGAACAGCCAAATTAAGACCAAAACAGTAGGAATATAAAACAAAGATAGAAAGTAAGAATGAAGCTAAGAGAAGCTCAGCAGAAAAACAAAGACGGCTCAAGATTTGCCTGATGAAGACTTAGAAGTGTCGAAACGTTGCAACATAATCTTGAGACCGGAAAACAAGAAGATCCCACAGCATGGTTGATCTAAAAGAAAGAAACTATAAAGAAAGCTAATCAAAGCACAAAATAAAGTTAAGAAAAACAAAAGATCACCACAGTTTGGTGGTCTAAAAAGAACATAGACTAAATTAAGTACAACACCAAATAAGGAAAGACAGAAAAAGCTGAAGAAAGCAAAGAACGAAAAGTGAAAGACAGATAGAAACAGAAAGAAAGACAGTTAGAAAGAGAAAACTAATTATCTGAAGCTCTTAAAAACACAATTTTTTAGGCCTGCTCTTTAGTGGGCCAAATATTAAAAAGCAATATACAAATTAAAATAATAAAGTCATTTTAAGTATTTTAATAATAAGACAATTAAGTCTCTATAAAATAAATATCAAGTGTTTTAACCTAAGTTTGGAGTACAGAAAGGAACAGAAAAGGTGAGAGAAAGAGGACAGATTGAAGGAAAAAGAAAGATAGAAAAGTTCAGGGGGTGCCAATTCATAAATAAGCAGAAAAGCACAGGACACGCCGACCTAAAAGAGTCAAAATAATTGCGTTGATCCTAAAGCTAACTGAAACAAAAACTAATTATAAGAATGAGGCTGAGAAAAGCAAAGGACAGATGGAAAAGATAATAGAAAGTAAAGAAAGCTAGAAAAGGAAGCTAAGAAGGGAGAAGGACAACAAACTGAAGTTAAAACATAAAAAATCATAAACAATAATTTCATTTAAATCAAATATGATTGGGACTGTTGGGCCCAGAGTGGGGCCCGTGCCTTACAGCCCAGAGTTCCCTGAGAGCTCTGGGTCCTGCAGTTCTTAAGGAGCTGCAGGCCCCTACCCCCAAACCTAACCCGCCTGTGCCGGCTCTGGAATCCCAGCAGTCTCTAAATTTTAACCCCAACCCCAGGAGATAACCCTAAACCTAACCCTAGATGATTTAAATTTAATTCTAATCCTATATGATAACCCTAGCCCAAGTGGATAACCCTAAACCTAACCTAGCGAATATAATGGAAAACCTACATTCTAAACTTATTGGTCCCGCCCCCCTTCTATAAATTGGATTACTCAACATTAAGCGCCAGTCTCAGGCTGACCAGCGAAGGGACAACATCTAAGAGCCTCAGATAAGGAGAAGACAGGAGAAGAACAAGCAGAGAAAGCGAAAGAAAGTAAGATAAGCCCAGATGGAAAAAGAAAGAGGAAGAGAAAGGATGAAGGAACAATTACAAAGCTAAGAACAGCCAAATTAAGACCAAAACAGTAGGAATATAAAACAAAGATAGAAAGTAAGAATGAAGCTAAGAGAAGCTCAGCAGAAAAACAAAGACGGCTCAAGATTTGCCTGATGAAGACTTAGAAGTGTCGAAACGTTGCAACATAATCTTGAGACCGGAAAACAAGAAGATCCCACAGCATGGTTGATCTAAAAGAAAGAAACTATAAAGAAAGCTAATCAAAGCACAAAATAAAGTTAAGAAAAACAAAAGATCACCACAGTTTGGTGGTCTAAAAAGAACATAGACTAAATTAAGTACAACACCAAATAAGGAAAGACAGAAAAAGCTGAAGAAAGCAAAGAACGAAAAGTGAAAGACAGATAGAAACAGAAAGAAAGACAGTTAGAAAGAGAAAACTAATTATCTGAAGCTCTTAAAAACACAATTTTTTAGGCCTGCTCTTTAGTGGGCCAAATATTAAAAAGCAATATACAAATTAAAATAATAAAGTCATTTTAAGTATTTTAATAATAAGACAATTAAGTCTCTATAAAATAAATATCAAGTGTTTTAACCTAAGTTTGGAGTACAGAAAGGAACAGAAAAGGTGAGAGAAAGAGGACAGATTGAAGGAAAAAGAAAGATAGAAAAGTTCAGGGGGTGCCAATTCATAAATAAGCAGAAAAGCACAGGACACGCCGACCTAAAAGAGTCAAAATAATTGCGTTGATCCTAAAGCTAACTGAAACAAAAACTAATTATAAGAATGAGGCTGAGAAAAGCAAAGGACAGATGGAAAAGATAATAGAAAGTAAAGAAAGCTAGAAAAGGAAGCTAAGAAGGGAGAAGGACAACAAACTGAAGTTAAAACATAAAAAATCATAAACAATAATTTCATTTAAATCAAATATGATTGGGACTGTTGGGCCCAGAGTGGGGCCCGTGCCTTACAGCCCAGAGTTCCCTGAGAGCTCTGGGTCCTGCAGTTCTTAAGGAGCTGCAGGCCCCTACCCCCAAACCTAACCCGCCTGTGCCGGCTCTGGAATCCCAGCAGTCTCTAAATTTTAACCCCAACCCCCAGGAGATAACCCTAAAACCTAACCCTAGATGATTTAAATTTAATTCTAATCCTATATGATAACCCTAGCCCAAGTGGATAACCCTAAACCTAACCTAGCGAATATAATGGAAAACCTACATTCTAAACTTATTGGTCCCGCCCCCCTTCTATAAATTGGATTACTCAACATTAAGCGCCAGTCGCAGGCTGACCAGCGAGGGACAACATCTAAGAGCCTCAGATAAGGAGAAGACAGGAGAAGAACAAGCAGAGAAAGCGAAAGAAAGTAAGATAAGCCCAGATGGAAAAAGAAAGAGGAAGAGAAAGGGATGAAGGGAACAATTACAAAGCTAAGAACAGCCAAATTAAGACCAAAACAGTAGGAATATAAAACAAAGATAGAAAGTAAGAATGAAGCTAAGAGAAGCTCAGCAGAAAAACAAAGACGGCTCAAGATTTGCCTGATAAAGACTTAGAAGTGTCGAAACGTTGCAACATAATCTTGAGACCGGAAAACAAGAAGATCCCACAGCATGGTTGATCTAAAAGAAAGAAACTATAAAGAAAGCTAATCAAAGCACAAAATAAAGTTAAGAAAAAACAAAGAGATCACCACAGTTTGGGTGGTCTAAAAAGAACATAGACTAAATTAAGTACAACACCAAATAAGGAAAGACAGAAAAAGCTGAAGAAAGCAAAGAACGAAAAGTGAAAGACAGATAGAAACAGAAAGAAAGACAGTTAGAAAGAGAAAACTAATTATCTGAAGCTCTTAAAAACACAATTTTTTAGGCCTGCTCTTTAGTGGGCCAAATATTAAAAAGCTAATATACAAAATTAAAATAATAAAGTCATTTAAGTATTTTTAATAATAAGACAATTAAGTCTCTATAAATAAATATCAAGTGTTTTAACCTAAGTTTGGAGTACAGAAAGGAACAGAAAAGGTTGAGAGAAGAGAGGACAGATTGAAGGAAAAAGAAAGATAGAAAAGTTCAGGGGGTGCCAATTCATAAATAAGCAGAAAAGCACAGGACACGCCGACCTAAAAGAGTCAAAATAATTGCGTTGATCCTAAAGCTAACTGAAACAAAAACTAATTATAAGAATGAGGCTGAGAAAAGCAAAGGACAGATGGAAAAGATAATAGAAAGTAAAGAAAGCTAGAAAAGGAAGCTAAGAAGAGGGAGAAGGACAACAAACTGAAGTTAAAACATAAAAAACATAAACAAGTAATTTCATTTTAAATCAAATATGATTGGGACTGTTGGGCCCAGAGTGGGGCCCGTGCCTTACAGCCCAGAGTTCCCTGAGAGCTCTGGGTCCTGCAGTTCTTAGAGGAGCTGCAGGCCCCTATCCCCCAAACCTAACCCCCCTGTGCCGGCTCTGAATCCCAGCAGTCCTCTAAATTTTAACCCCAACCCCAGGAGATAACCCTAAACCTAACCCTAGATGATTTAAAATTTAATTCTAATCCTATATGATACCCTAGCCCAAGTGGATAACCCTAAACCTAACCTAGCGAATATAATGGAAAACCTACATTCTAAACTTATTTGGGTCCCGCCCCCTTCTATAAATTGGGATTACTCAACATTAAGCGCCAGTCTCAGCTGACCAGCGAAGGGACAGACATCTAAGAGCCTCAGATAAGGAGAAGACAGGAGAAGAACAAGCAGAGAAAGCGAAAGAAAGTAAGATAAGCCCAGATGGAAAAAGAAAGAGGAAGAGAAAGGGAGTGAAGGAACAATTACAAAGCTAAGAACAGCCAAATTAAGACCAAAACAGTAGGAATATAAAACAAAGATAGAAAGTAAGAATGAAGCTAGAGAAGCTCAGCAGAAAAACAAAGACGGCTCAAGATTTGCCTGATTGAAGACTTAGAAGTGTCGAAACGTTGCAACATAATCTTGAGACCGTAAAACAAGAAAGATCCCACAGCATGGTTGATCTAAAAGAAAGAAACTATAAAGAACAGCTAATCAAAGCACAAAATAAAGTTAAGAAAAACAAAAGATGCACCACAGTTTGAGGTGGGTCTAAAAAGAACATAGACTAAATTAAAGTACAACACCAAATAAGGAAAACAGAAAAAGCTGAAGAAAGCAAAGAACGAAAAGTGAAAGACAGATAGAAACAGAAAGAAAGACAGTTAGAGAAAGAGAAAACTAATTATCTGAAGCTCTTAAAAACACAATTTTTTTAGGCCTGCCTCTTTAGTGGGCCAAATATTAAAAAGCAATATACAAATTAAAATAATAAAGTCATTTTAAGTATTTTAATAATAAGACAATTAAGTCTCTATAAAATAAATATCAAGTGTTTTAACCTAAGTTTGGGAGTACAGAAAGGAACAGAAATAGGTGAGAGAAAGAGGACAGATTGAAGGAAAAAGAAAGATAGAAAAGTTCAGGGGGTGCCAATTCATAAATAAGCAGAAAAGCACAGGACACAACTAACGCCGACCTAAAAGAGTTCAAAATAATTGCGTTGATCCTAAAGCTAACTGAAACAAAAACTAATTATAAGAATGAGGCTGAGAAAAGCAAAGACAGATGGGAAAAGATAATAGAAAGTAAAGAAAGCTAGAAAAGGAAGCTAAGAAGGGAGAAGGACAACAAACTGAAGTTAAAACATAAAAAATCATAAACAATAATTTCATTTAAATCAAATATGATTGGGACTGTTGGGCCCAGGAGTGGGGCCCGTGCCTTACCAGCCCAGAGTTCCCTGAGAGCTTCTGGGTCCTGCAGTTCTTAAGGAGCTGCAGGCCCCTACCACCCAAACCTAAACCCGCCTGTGCCGGCTCTGGAATCCCAGCAGTCTCTAAATTTTAACCCCAACCCCAGGAATAACCCTAAACCTAACCCTAGATGATTTAAATTTAATTCTAATCCTATAGTGATAACCCTAAGCCCAAGTGGATAACCCTAAACCTAACCTAGCGAATATAATGGAAAACCTACATTCTAAACTTATTGGTCCCGCCCCCCTTCTATAAATTGGATTACTCAACATTAAGCGCCAGTCTCCAGGCTGACCAGCGAAGGGACAACATCTAAGAGCCTCAGATAAGGAGAAGACAGGAGAAGAACAAGCAGAGAAAGCGAAAGAATGTAAGATAAGCCCAGATGGGAAAAAGAAAGAGGAAGAGAAAGGATGAAGGAACAATTACAAAGCTAAGAACAGCCAAATTAAGAACCAAAACAGTAGGAATATAAAACAAAGATAGAAAGTAAGAATGAAGCTAATAGAAGCTCAGCAGAAAAACAAAGACGGGCTCAAGATTTGCCTGATGAAGACTTAGAAGTGTCGAAAACGTTGCAACATAATCTTGAGACCGGAAAACAAGAAGATCCCCACAGCATGGTTGATCTAAAAGAAAGAAACTATAAAGAAAGCTAATCAAAGCACAAATAAAGTTTAAGAAAAACAAAAGATCACCACAGTTTGGTGGTCTAAAAAGAACATAGACTAAATTAAGTACAACACCAAATAAGGAAAGACAGAAAAAGCTGAAGAAAGCAAAGAACGAAAAGTGAAAGACAGATAGAAACAAAAGAAGACAGTTAGAAAGAGAAAACTAATTATCTGAAGCTCTTAAAAACACAATTTTTTAGGCCTGCTCTTTAGTGGGCCAAATATTAAAAAGCAATATACAAATTAAAATAATAAAGTCATTTTAAGTATTTTAATAATAAGAACAATTAAGGTCTCTATAAAATAAATATCAAGTGTTTTAAACCTAAGTTTGGAGTACAGAAAAGGAACAGAAAAGGTGAGAGAAAAGAGGACAGATTGAAGGAAAAAGAAAGATAGAAAAGTTCAGGGGGTGCCAATTCATAAATAAAGCAGAAAAGCACAGGACAGACGCCGACCTAAAAGAGTCAAAATAATTGCGTTGATCCTAAAGCTAACTGAAACAAAAACTAATTATAAGAATGAGGCTGAGAAAAGCAAAGGACAGATGGAAAAGATAAGTAGAAAGTAAAGAAAGCTAGAAAAGGAAGCTAAGAAGGGAGAAGGACAACAAACTGAAGTTAAAACATAAAAAATCATAAACAATAATTTCATTTAAATCAAATATGATTGGGACTGTTGGGCCCAGAGTGGGGCCCGTGCCTTACAGCCCAGAGTTCCCTGAGAGCTCTGGGTCCTGCAGTTCTTAAGGAGCTGCAGGCCCCTACCCCCAAACCTAACCCGCCTGTGCCGGCTCTGGAATCCCAGCAGTCTCTAAATTTTAACCCCAACCCCAGGAGATAACCCTAAACCTAACCCTAGATGATTTAAAATTTAATTCTAATCCTATATGATAACCCTAGCCCAAGTGGATAACCCTAAACCTAACCTAGCGAATATAATGGAAAACCTACATTCTAAACTTATTGGTCCCGCCCCCCTTCTATAAATGATTACTCAACATTAAGCGCCAGTCTCAGGCTGACCAGCGAAGGGACAACATCTAAGAGCCTCAGATAAGGAGAAGACAGAGAGAGAAGCACAAGCAGAGAAAGCGAAAGAAAGTAAGATAAGCCCAGATGGAAAAAGAAAGAGGAAGAGAAAGGATGAAGGAACAATTACAAAGCTAAGAACAGCCAAATTAAGACCAAAACAGTAGGAATATAAAACAAAGATAGAAAGTAAGAATGAAGCTAAGAGAAGCTCAGCAGAAAAACAAAGACGGCTCAAAGATTTGCCTGATGAAGACTTAGAAGTGTCGAAACGTTGCAAACATAATCTTGAGACCGGAAAACAAGAAGATCCCACAGCATGGTTGATCTAAAAAGAAAGAAACTATAAAGAAAGCTAATCAAAGCACAAAATAAAGTTAAGAAAAACAAAAGATCACCACAGTTTGGTGTCTAAAAAGAACATAGACTAAATTAAGTACAACACCAAATAAGGAAAGACAGAAAAAGCTGAAGAAAGCAAAGAACGAAAAGTGGAAAGACAGATAGAAACAGAAAGAAAGGACAGTTAGAAAGAGAAAACTAATTTATCTGAAGCTCTTAAAAACACAATTTTTTAGGCCTGCTCTTTAGTGGGCCAAATATTAAAAAAGCAATATACAAATTAAAAATAATAAAGTCATTTTAAGTATTTTAATAATAAGACAATTAAGTCTCTATAAAATAAATATCAAGTGTTTTAACCTAAGTTTGGAGTACAGAAAGGGAACAGAAAAGGTGAGAGAAAGAGGACAGATTGAAGGAAAAAGAAAGATAGAAAAGTTCAGGGGGGTGCCAATTCATAAATAAGCAGAAAAGCACAGGACAAACGCCGACCTAAAAGAGTCAAAATAATTGCGTTGATCCTAAAGCTAACTGAAACAAAAACTAATTATAAGAATGAGGCTGAGAAAAGCAAAGGACAGATGGAAAAATAATAGAAAGTAAAGAAAGCTAGAAAAGGAAGCTAAGAAGGGAGAAGGACAACAAACTGAAGTTAAAACATAAAAAATCATAAACAATAATTTCATTTAAATCAAATATGAATGGGACTGTTGGGCCCAGAGTGGGGCCCGTGCCTTACAGCCCAAGTTCCCTGAGAGCTCTGGTCCTGCAGTTCTTAAGGAGCTGCAGGCCCCCTACCCCCAAACCTAACCCGCCTGTGCCCGGCTCTGGAATCCCAGCAGTCTCTAAATTTTAACCCCAACCCCAGGAGATAACCCTAAACCTAACCCTAGATGATATTAAATTTAATTCTAATCCTATATGATAACCCTAGCCCAAGTGGATAACCCTAAACCTAACCTAGCGAATATAATGGAAAACCTACATTCTAAACTTATTGGTCCCGCCACCCCCTTCTATAAATTGGATTACTCAACATTAAGCGCCAGTCTCAGGCTGACCAGCGAAGGGACAACATCTAAGAGCCTCAGATAAGGAGAAGACAGGAGAAGAACAAGCAGAGAAAGCGAAAGAAAGTAAGATAAGCCCAGATGGAAAAAGAAAGAGGAAGAGAAAGGATGAAGGAACAATTACAAAGCTAAGAACAGCCAAATTAAGACCAAAACAGTAGGAATATAAAACAAAGATAGAAAGTAAGAATGAAGCTAAGAGAAGCTCACAGAAAAACAAAGACGCTCAAGATTTGCCTGATGAAGACTTAGAAGTGTCGAAAACGTTGCAACATAAATCTTGAGACCAAGGGAAAACAAGAAGATCCCACAGCATGGTTGATTCTAAAAGAAAGAAACTATAAAGAAAGCTAATCAAAGCACAAAATAAAGTTAAGAAAAACAAAAGATCACCACAGTTTGGTGGTCTAAAAAGAACATAGACTAAATTAAGTACAAACACCAAATAAAGGAAAGACAGAAAAAGCTGAAGAAAGCAAAGAACGAAAAGTGAAAGACAGATAGAAACAGAAAGAAAGACAGTTAGAAAGAGAAAACTAATTATCTGAAGCTCTAAAAACACAATTTTTAGGCCTGCTCTTTAGTGGGGCCAAATATTAAAAAGCAATATACAAATTAAAATAATAAAGTCATTTAAGTATTTTAATAATAAGACAATTAAGTCTCTATAAAATAAATATCAAGTGTTTTAAACCTAAGTTTGGAGTACAGAAAGGAACAGAAAAGGTGAGAGAAAGAGGACAGATTGAAGGAAAAAGAAAGATAGAAAAGTTTCAGGGGGTTGCCAATTCATAAATAAGCAGAAAAGCACAGGACACGCCGACACTAGAAAGAGTCAAAATAATTGCGTTGATCCTAAAGCTAACTGAAACAAAAAACTAATTATAAGAATGAGGCTGAGAAAAGCAAAGGACAGATGGAAAAGATAATAGAAAGTAAAGAAAGCTAGAAAAGGAAGCTAAGAAGGGAGAAGGACAACAAACTGAAGTTAAAACATAAAAAATCATAAACAATAATTTCATTTAAATCAAATATGATTGGGACTGTTGGGCCCAGAGTGGGGCCCGTGCCTTACAGCCCAGAGTTCCCTGAGAGCTCTGGGTCCTGCAGTTCTTAAGGAGCTGCAGGCCCCTACCCCCCAAACCTAACCCGCCTGTGCCGGCTCTGGAATCCCAGCAGTCTCTAAATTTTAACCCCAACCCCAGGAGATAACCCTAAACCTAACCCTAGATGATTTAAATTTAATTCTAATCCTATATGATAACCCTAGCCCAAGTGGATAACCCTAAACCTAACCTAGCGAATATAATGGAAAACCTACATTCTAAACTTATTGGTCCCGCCCCCCTTCTATAAATTGGATTACTCAACATTAAGCGCCAGTCTCAGGCTGACCAGCGAAGGGACAACATCTAAGAGCCTCAGATAAGGAGAAGACAGGAGAAGAACAAGCAGAGAAAGCGAAAGAAAGTAAGATAAGCCCAGATGGAAAAAGAAAGAGGAAGAGAAAGGATGAAGGAACAATTACAAAGCTAAGAACAGCCAAATTAAGACCAAAACAGTAGGAATATAAAACAAAGATAGAAAGTAAGAATGAAGCTAAGAGAAGCTCAGCAGAAAAACAAAGACGGCTCAAGATTTGCCTGATGAAGACTTAGAAGTGTCGAAACGTTGCAACATAATCTTGAGACCGGAAAACAAGAAGATCCCACAGCATGGTTGATCTAAAAGAAAGAAACTATAAAGAAAGCTAATCAAAGCACAAAATAAAGTTAAGAAAAACAAAAGATCACCACAGTTTGGTGGTCTAAAAAGAACATAGACTAAATTAAGTACAACACCAAATAAGGAAAGACAGAAAAAGCTGAAGAAAGCAAAGAACGAAAAGTGAAAGACAGATAGAAACAGAAAGAAAGACAGTTAGAAAGAGAAAACTAATTATCTGAAGCTCTTAAAAACACAATTTTTTAGGCCTGCTCTTTAGTGGGCCAAATATTAAAAAGCAATATACAAATTAAAATAATAAAGTCATTTTAAGTATTTTAATAATAAGACAATTAAGTCTCTATAAAATAAATATCAAGTGTTTTAACCTAAGTTTGGAGTACAGAAAGGAACAGAAAAGGTGAGAGAAAGAGGACAGATTGAAGGACAAAGAAAGATAGAAAAGTTCAGGGGGTGCCAATTCATAAATAAGCAGAAAAGCACAGGACACGCCGACCTAAAAGAGTCAAAATAATTGCGTTGATCCTAAAGCTAACTGAAACAAAAACTAATTATAAGAATGAGGCTGAGAAAAGCAAAGGACAGATGGAAAAGATAATAGAAAGTAAAGAAAGCTAGAAAAGGAAGCTAAGAAGGGAGAAGGACAACAAACTGAAGTTAAAACATAAAAAATCATAAACAATAATTTCATTTAAATCAAATATGATTGGGACTGTTGGGCCCAGAGTGGGGCCCGTGCCTTACAGCCCAGAGTTCCCTGAGAGCTCTGGGTCCTGCAGTTCTTAAGGAGCTGCAGGCCCCTACCCCCAAACCTAACCCGCCTGTGCCGGCTCTGGAATCCCAGCAGTCTCTAAATTTTAACCCCAACCCCAGGAGATAACCCTAAACCTAACCCTAGATGATTTAAATTTAATTCTAATCCTATATGATAACCCTAGCCCAAGTGGATAACCCTAAACCTAACCTAGCGAATATAATGGAAAACCTACATTCTAAACTTATTGGTCCCGCCCCCCTTCTATAAATTGGATTACTCAACATTAAGCGCCAGTCTCAGGCTGACCAGCGAAGGGACAACATCTAAGAGCCTCAGATAAGGAGAAGACAGGAGAAGAACAAGCAGAGAAAGCGAAAGAAAGTAAGATAAGCCCAGATGGAAAAAGAAAGAGGAAGAGAAAGGATGAAGGAACAATTACAAAGCTAAGAACAGCCAAATTAAGACCAAAACAGTAGGAATATAAAACAAAGATAGAAAGTAAGAATGAAGCTAAGAGAAGCTCAGCAGAAAAACAAAGACGGCTCAAGATTTGCCTGATGAAGACTTAGAAGTGTCGAAACGTTGCAACATAATCTTGAGACCGGAAAACAAGAAGATCCCACAGCATGGTTGATCTAAAAGAAAGAAACTATAAAGAAAGCTAATCAAAGCACAAAATAAAGTTAAGAAAAACAAAAGATCACCACAGTTTGGTGGTCTAAAAAGAACATAGACTAAATTAAGTACAACACCAAATAAGGAAAGACAGAAAAAGCTGAAGAAAGCAAAGAACGAAAAGTGAAAGACAGATAGAAACAGAAAGAAAGACAGTTAGAAAGAGAAAACTAATTATCTGAAGCTCTTAAAAACACAATTTTTAGGCCTGCTCTTTAGTGGGCCAAATATTAAAAAGCAATATACAAATTAAAATAATAAAGTCATTTTAAGTATTTTAATAATAAGACAATTAAGTCTCTATAAAATAAATATCAAGTGTTTTAACCTAAGTTTGGAGTACAGAAAGGAACAGAAAAGGTGAGAGAAAGAGGACAGATTGAAGGACAAAGAAAGATAGAAAAGTTCAGGGGGTGCCAATTCATAAATAAGCAGAAAAGCACAGGACACGCCGACCTAAAAGAGTCAAAATAATTGCGTTGATCCTAAAGCTAACTGAAACAAAAACTAATTATAAGAATGAGGCTGAGAAAAGCAAAGGACAGATGGAAAAGATAATAGAAAGTAAAGAAAGCTAGAAAAGGAAGCTAAGAAGGGAGAAGGACAACAAACTGAAGTTAAAACATAAAAAATCATAAACAATAATTTCATTTAAATCAAATATGATTGGGACTGTTGGGCCCAGAGTGGGGCCCGTGCCTTACAGCCCAGAGTTCCCTGAGAGCTCTGGGTCCTGCAGTTCTTAAGGAGCTGCAGGCCCCTACCCCCAAACCTAACCCGCCTGTGCCGGCTCTGGAATCCCAGCAGTCTCTAAATTTTAACCCCAACCCCAGGAGATAACCCTAAACCTAACCCTAGATGATTTAAATTTAATTCTAATCCTATATGATAACCCTAGCCCAAGTGGATAACCCTAAACCTAACCTAGCGAATATAATGGAAAACCTACATTCTAAACTTATTGGTCCCGCCCCCCTTCTATAAATTGGATTACTCAACATTAAGCGCCAGTCTCAGGCTGACCAGCGAAGGGACAACATCTAAGAGCCTCAGATAAGGAGAAGACAGGAGAAGAACAAGCAGAGAAAGCGAAAGAAAGTAAGATAAGCCCAGATGGAAAAAGAAAGAGGAAGAGAAAGGATGAAGGAACAATTACAAAGCTAAGAACAGCCAAATTAAGACCAAAACAGTAGGAATATAAAACAAAGATAGAAAGTAAGAATGAAGCTAAGAGAAGCTCAGCAGAAAAACAAAGACGGCTCAAGATTTGCCTGATGAAGACTTAGAAGTGTCGAAACGTTGCAACATAATCTTGAGACCCGGAAAACAAGAAGATCCCACAGCATGGTTGATCTAAAAGAAAGAAACTATAAAGAAAGCTAATCAAAGCACAAAATAAAGTTAAGAAAAACAAAAGATCACCACAGTTTGGTGGTCTAAAAAGAACATAGACTAAATTAAGTACAACACCAAATAAGGAAAGACAGAAAAAGCTGAAGAAAGCAAAGAACGAAAAGTGAAAGACAGATAGAAACAGAAAGAAAGACAGTTAGAAAGAGAAAACTAATTATCTGAAGCTCTTAAAAACACAATTTTTTAGGCCTGCTCTTTAGTGGGCCAAATATTAAAAAGCAATATACAAATTAAAATAATAAAGTCATTTTAAGTATTTTAATAATAAGACAATTAAGTCTCTATAAAATAAATATCAAGTGTTTTAACCTAAGTTTGGAGTACAGAAAGGAACAGAAAAGGTGAGAGAAAGAGGACAGATTGAAGGACAAAGAAAGATAGAAAAGTTCAGGGGGTGCCAATTCATAAATAAGCAGAAAAGCACAGGACACGCCGACCTAAAAGAGTCAAAATAATTGCGTTGATCCTAAAGCTAACTGAAACAAAAACTAATTATAAGAATGAGGCTGAGAAAAGCAAAGGACAGATGGAAAAGATAATAGAAAGTAAAGAAAGCTAGAAAAGGAAGCTAAGAAGGGAGAAGGACAACAAACTGAAGTTAAAACATAAAAAATCATAAACAATAATTTCATTTAAATCAAATATGATTGGGACTGTTGGGCCCAGAGTGGGGCCCGTGCCTTACAGCCCAGAGTTCCCTGAGAGCTCTGGGTCCTGCAGTTCTTAAGGAGCTGCAGGCCCCTACCCCCAAACCTAACCCGCCTGTGCCGGCTCTGGAATCCCAGCAGTCTCTAAATTTTAACCCCAACCCCAGGAGATAACCCTAAACCTAACCCTAGATGATTTAAATTTAATTCTAATCCTATATGATAACCCTAGCCCAAGTGGATAACCCTAAACCTAACCTAGCGAATATAATGGAAAACCTACATTCTAAACTTATTGGTCCCGCCCCCCTTCTATAAATTGGATTACTCAACATTAAGCGCCAGTCTCAGGCTGACCAGCGAAGGGACAACATCTAAGAGCCTCAGATAAGGAGAAGACAGGAGAAGAACAAGCAGAGAAAGCGAAAGAAAGTAAGATAAGCCCAGATGGAAAAAGAAAGAGGAAGAGAAAGGATGAAGGAACAATTACAAAGCTAAGAACAGCCAAATTAAGACCAAAACAGTAGGAATATAAAACAAAGATAGAAAGTAAGAATGAAGCTAAGAGAAGCTCAGCAGAAAAACAAAGACGGCTCAAGATTTGCCTGATGAAGACTTAGAAGTGTCGAAACGTTGCAACATAATCTTGAGACCGGAAAACAAGAAGATCCCACAGCATGGTTGATCTAAAAGAAAGAAACTATAAAGAAAGCTAATCAAAGCACAAAATAAAGTTAAGAAAAACAAAAGATCACCACAGTTTGGTGGTCTAAAAAGAACATAGACTAAATTAAGTACAACACCAAATAAGGAAAGACAGAAAAAGCTGAAGAAAGCAAAGAACGAAAAGTGAAAGACAGATAGAAACAGAAAGAAAGACAGTTAGAAAGAGAAAACTAATTATCTGAAGCTCTTAAAAACACAATTTTTTAGGCCTGCTCTTTAGTGGGCCAAATATTAAAAAGCAATATACAAATTAAAATAATAAAGTCATTTTAAGTATTTTAATAATAAGACAATTAAGTCTCTATAAAATAAATATCAAGTGTTTTAACCTAAGTTTGGAGTACAGAAAGGAACAGAAAAGGTGAGAGAAAGAGGACAGATTGAAGGACAAAGAAAGATAGAAAAGTTCAGGGGGTGCCAATTCATAAATAAGCAGAAAAGCACAGGACACGCCGACCTAAAAGAGTCAAAATAATTGCGTTGATCCTAAAGCTAACTGAAACAAAAACTAATTATAAGAATGAGGCTGAGAAAAGCAAAGGACAGATGGAAAAGATAATAGAAAGTAAAGAAAGCTAGAAAAGGAAGCTAAGAAGGGAGAAGGACAACAAACTGAAGTTAAAACATAAAAAATCATAAACAATAATTTCATTTAAATCAAATATGATTGGGACTGTTGGGCCCAGAGTGGGGCCCGTGCCTTACAGCCCAGAGTTCCCTGAGAGCTCTGGGTCCTGCAGTTCTTAAGGAGCTGCAGGCCCCTACCCCCCAAACCTAACCCGCCTGTGCCGGCTCTGGAATCCCAGCAGTCTCTAAATTTTAACCCCAACCCCAGGAGATAACCCTAAACCTAACCCTAGATGATTTAAATTTAATTCTAATCCTATATGATAACCCTAGCCCAAGTGGATAACCCTAAACCTAACCTAGCGAATATAATGGAAAACCTACATTCTAAACTTATTGGTCCCGCCCCCCTTCTATAAATTGGATTACTCAACATTAAGCGCCAGTCTCAGGCTGACCAGCGAAGGGACAACATCTAAGAGCCTCAGATAAGGAGAAGACAGGAGAAGAACAAGCAGAGAAAGCGAAAGAAAGTAAGATAAGCCCAGATGGAAAAAGAAAGAGGAAGAGAAAGGATGAAGGAACAATTACAAAGCTAAGAACAGCCAAATTAAGACCAAAACAGTAGGAATATAAAACAAAGATAGAAAGTAAGAATGAAGCTAAGAGAAGCTCAGCAGAAAAACAAAGACGGCTCAAGATTTGCCTGATGAAGACTTAGAAGTGTCGAAACGTTGCAACATAATCTTGAGACCGGAAAACAAGAAGATCCCACAGCATGGTTGATCTAAAAGAAAGAAACTATAAAGAAAGCTAATCAAAGCACAAAAATAAAGTTAAGAAAAACAAAAGATCACCACAGTTTGGTGGTCTAAAAAGAACATAGACTAAATTAAGTACAACACCAAATAAGGAAAGACAGAAAAAGCTGAAGAAAGCAAAGAACGAAAAGTGAAAGACAGATAGAAACAGAAAGAAAGACAGTTAGAAAGAGAAAACTAATTATCTGAAGCTCTTAAAAACACAATTTTTTAGGCCTGCTCTTTAGTGGGCCAAATATTAAAAAGCAATATACAAATTAAAATAATAAAGTCATTTTAAGTATTTTAATAATAAGACAATTAAGTCTCTATAAAATAAATATCAAGTGTTTTAACCTAAGTTTGGAGTACAGAAAGGAACAGAAAAGGTGAGAGAAAGAGGACAGATTGAAGGACAAAGAAAGATAGAAAAGTTCAGGGGGTGCCAATTCATAAATAAGCAGAAAAGCACAGGACACGCCGACCTAAAAGAGTCAAAATAATTGCGTTGATCCTAAAGCTAACTGAAACAAAAACTAATTATAAGAATGAGGCTGAGAAAAGCAAAGGACAGATGGAAAAGATAATAGAAAGTAAAGAAAGCTAGAAAAGGAAGCTAAGAAGGGAGAAGGACAACAAACTGAAGTTAAAACATAAAAAATCATAAACAATAATTTCATTTAAATCAAATATGATTGGGACTGTTGGGCCCAGAGTGGGGCCCGTGCCTTACAGCCCAGAGTTCCCTGAGAGCTCTGGGTCCTGCAGTTCTTAAGGAGCTGCAGGCCCCTACCCCCAAACCTAACCCGCCTGTGCCGGCTCTGGAATCCCAGCAGTCTCTAAATTTTAACCCCAACCCCAGGAGATAACCCTAAACCTAACCCTAGATGATTTAAATTTAATTCTAATCCTATATGATAACCCTAGCCCAAGTGGATAACCCTAAACCTAACCTAGCGAATATAATGGAAAACCTACATTCTAAACTTATTGGTCCCGCCCCCCTTCTATAAATTGGATTACTCAACATTAAGCGCCAGTCTCAGGCTGACCAGCGAAGGGACAACATCTAAGAGCCTCAGATAAGGAGAAGACAGGAGAAGAACAAGCAGAGAAAGCGAAAGAAAGTAAGATAAGCCCAGATGGAAAAAGAAAGAGGAAGAGAAAGGATGAAGGAACAATTACAAAGCTAAGAACAGCCAAATTAAGACCAAAACAGTAGGAATATAAAACAAAGATAGAAAGTAAGAATGAAGCTAAGAGAAGCTCAGCAGAAAAACAAAGACGGCTCAAGATTTGCCTGATGAAGACTTAGAAGTGTCGAAACGTTGCAACATAATCTTGAGACCGGAAAACAAGAAGATCCCACAGCATGGTTGATCTAAAAGAAAGAAACTATAAAGAAAGCTAATCAAAGCACAAAATAAAGTTAAGAAAAACAAAAGATCACCACAGTTTGGTGGTCTAAAAAAGAACATAGACTAAATTAAGTACAACACCAAATAAGGAAAGACAGAAAAAGCTGAAGAAAGCAAAGAACGAAAAGTGAAAGACAGATAGAAACAGAAAGAAAGACAGTTAGAAAGAGAAAACTAATTATCTGAAGCTCTTAAAAACACAATTTTTTAGGCCTGCTCTTTAGTGGGCCAAATATTAAAAAGCAATATACAAATTAAAATAATAAAGTCATTTTAAGTATTTTAATAATAAGACAATTAAGTCTCTATAAAATAAATATCAAGTGTTTTAACCTAAGTTTGGAGTACAGAAAGGAACAGAAAAGGTGAGAGAAAGAGGACAGATTGAAGGACAAAGAAAGATAGAAAAGTTCAGGGGGTGCCAATTCATAAATAAGCAGAAAAGCACAGGACACGCCGACCTAAAAGAGTCAAAATAATTGCGTTGATCCTAAAGCTAACTGAAACAAAAACTAATTATAAGAATGAGGCTGAGAAAAGCAAAGGACAGATGGAAAAGATAATAGAAAGTAAAGAAAGCTAGAAAAGGAAGCTAAGAAGGGAGAAGGACAACAAACTGAAGTTAAAACATAAAAAATCATAACAATAATTTCATTTAAATCAAATATGATTGGGACTGTTGGGCCCAGAGTGGGGCCCGTGCCTTACAGCCCAGAGTTCCCTGAGAGCTCTGGGTCCTGCAGTTCTTAAGGAGCTGCAGGCCCCTACCCCCAAACCTAACCCGCCTGTGCCGGCTCTGGAATCCCAGCAGTCTCTAAATTTTAACCCCAACCCCAGGAGATAACCCTAAACCTAACCCTAGATGATTTAAATTTAATTCTAATCCTATATGATAACCCTAGCCCAAGTGGATAACCCTAAACCTAACCTAGCGAATATAATGGAAAACCTACATTCTAAACTTATTGGTCCCGCCCCCCTTCTATAAATTGGATTACTCAACATTAAGCGCCAGTCTCAGGCTGACCAGCGAAGGGACAACATCTAAGAGCCTCAGATAAGGAGAAGACAGGAGAAGAACAAGCAGAGAAAGCGAAAGAAAGTAAGATAAGCCCAGATGGAAAAAGAAAGAGGAAGAGAAAGGATGAAGGAACAATTACAAAGCTAAGAACAGCCAAATTAAGACCAAAACAGTAGGAATATAAAACAAAGATAGAAAGTAAGAATGAAGCTAAGAGAAGCTCAGCAGAAAAACAAAGACGGCTCAAGATTTGCCTGATGAAGACTTAGAAGTGTCGAAACGTTGCAACATAATCTTGAGACCGGAAAACAAGAAGATCCCACAGCATGGTTGATCTAAAAGAAAGAAACTATAAAGAAAGCTAATCAAAGCACAAAATAAAGTTAAGAAAAACAAAAGATCACCACAGTTTGGTGGTCTAAAAAGAACATAGACTAAATTAAGTACAACACCAAATAAGGAAAGACAGAAAAAGCTGAAGAAAGCAAAGAACGAAAAGTGAAAGACAGATAGAAACAGAAAGAAAGACAGTTAGAAAGAGAAAACTAATTATCTGAAGCTCTTAAAAACACAATTTTTTAGGCCTGCTCTTTAGTGGGCCAAATATTAAAAAGCAATATACAAATTAAAATAATAAAGTCATTTTAAGTATTTTAATAATAAGACAATTAAGTCTCTATAAAATAAATATCAAGTGTTTTAACCTAAGTTTGGAGTACAGAAAGGAACAGAAAAGGTGAGAGAAAGAGGACAGATTGAAGGACAAAGAAAGATAGAAAAGTTCAGGGGGTGCCAATTCATAAATAAGCAGAAAAGCACAGGACACGCCGACCTAAAAGAGTCAAAATAATTGCGTTGATCCTAAAGCTAACTGAAACAAAAACTAATTATAAGAATGAGGCTGAGAAAAGCAAAGGACAGATGGAAAAGATAATAGAAAGTAAAGAAAGCTAGAAAAGGAAGCTAAGAAGGGAGAAGGACAACAAACTGAAGTTAAAACATAAAAAATCATAAACAATAATTTCATTTAAATCAAATATGATTGGGACTGTTGGGCCCAGAGTGGGGCCCGTGCCTTACAGCCCAGAGTTCCCTGAGAGCTCTGGGTCCTGCAGTTCTTAAGGAGCTGCAGGCCCCTACCCCCAAACCTAACCCGCCTGTGCCGGCTCTGGAATCCCAGCAGTCTCTAAATTTTAACCCCAACCCCAGGAGATAACCCTAAACCTAACCCTAGATGATTTAAATTTAATTCTAATCCTATATGATAACCCTAGCCCAAGTGGATAACCCTAAACCTAACCTAGCGAATATAATGGAAAACCTACATTCTAAACTTATTGGTCCCGCCCCCCTTCTATAAATTGGATTACTCAACATTAAGCGCCAGTCTCAGGCTGACCAGCGAAGGGACAACATCTAAGAGCCTCAGATAAGGAGAAGACAGGAGAAGAACAAGCAGAGAAAGCGAAAGAAAGTAAGATAAGCCCAGATGGAAAAAGAAAGAGGAAGAGAAAGGATGAAGGAACAATTACAAAGCTAAGAACAGCCAAATTAAGACCAAAACAGTAGGAATATAAAACAAAGATAGAAAGTAAGAATGAAGCTAAGAGAAGCTCAGCAGAAAAACAAAGACGGCTCAAGATTTGCCTGATGAAGACTTAGAAGTGTCGAAACGTTGCAACATAATCTTGAGACCGGAAAACAAGAAGATCCCACAGCATGGTTGATCTAAAAGAAAGAAACTATAAAGAAAGCTAATCAAAGCACAAAATAAAGTTAAGAAAAACAAAAGATCACCACAGTTTGGTGGTCTAAAAAGAACATAGACTAAATTAAGTACAACACCAAATAAGGAAAGACAGAAAAAGCTGAAGAAAGCAAAGAACGAAAAGTGAAAGACAGATAGAAACAGAAAGAAAGACAGTTAGAAAGAGAAAACTAATTATCTGAAGCTCTTAAAAACACAATTTTTTAGGCCTGCTCTTTAGTGGGCCAAATATTAAAAAGCAATATACAAATTAAAATAATAAAGTCATTTTAAGTATTTTAATAATAAGACAATTAAGTCTCTATAAAATAAATATCAAGTGTTTTAACCTAAGTTTGGAGTACAGAAAGGAACAGAAAAGGTGAGAGAAAGAGGACAGATTGAAGGACAAAGAAAGATAGAAAAGTTCAGGGGGTGCCAATTCATAAATAAGCAGAAAAGCACAGGACACGCCGACCTAAAAGAGTCAAAATAATTGCGTTGATCCTAAAGCTAACTGAAACAAAAACTAATTATAAGAATGAGGCTGAGAAAAGCAAAGGACAGATGGAAAAGATAATAGAAAGTAAAGAAAGCTAGAAAAGGAAGCTAAGAAGGGAGAAGGACAACAAACTGAAGTTAAAACATAAAAAATCATAAACAATAATTTCATTTAAATCAAATATGATTGGGACTGTTGGGCCCAGAGTGGGGCCCGTGCCTTACAGCCCAGAGTTCCCTGAGAGCTCTGGGTCCTGCAGTTCTTAAGGAGCTGCAGGCCCCTACCCCCAAACCTAACCCGCCTGTGCCGGCTCTGGAATCCCAGCAGTCTCTAAATTTTAACCCCAACCCCAGGAGATAACCCTAAACCTAACCCTAGATGATTTAAATTTAATTCTAATCCTATATGATAACCCTAGCCCAAGTGGATAACCCTAAACCTAACCTAGCGAATATAATGGAAAACCTACATTCTAAACTTATTGGTCCCGCCCCCCTTCTATAAATTGGATTACTCAACATTAAGCGCCAGTCTCAGGCTGACCAGCGAAGGGACAACATCTAAGAGCCTCAGATAAGGAGAAGACAGGAGAAGAACAAGCAGAGAAAGCGAAAGAAAGTAAGATAAGCCCAGATGGAAAAAGAAAGAGGAAGAGAAAGGATGAAGGAACAATTACAAAGCTAAGAACAGCCAAATTAAGACCAAAACAGTAGGAATATAAAACAAAGATAGAAAGTAAGAATGAAGCTAAGAGAAGCTCAGCAGAAAAACAAAGACGGCTCAAGATTTGCCTGATGAAGACTTAGAAGTGTCGAAACGTTGCAACATAATCTTGAGACCGGAAAACAAGAAGATCCCACAGCATGGTTGATCTAAAAGAAAGAAACTATAAAGAAAGCTAATCAAAGCACAAAATAAAGTTAAGAAAAACAAAAGATCACCACAGTTTGGTGGTCTAAAAAGAACATAGACTAAATTAAGTACAACACCAAATAAGGAAAGACAGAAAAAGCTGAAGAAAGCAAAGAACGAAAAGTGAAAGACAGATAGAAACAGAAAGAAAGACAGTTAGAAAGAGAAAACTAATTATCTGAAGCTCTTAAAAACACAATTTTTTAGGCCTGCTCTTTAGTGGGCCAAATATTAAAAAGCAATATACAAATTAAAATAATAAAGTCATTTTAAGTATTTTAATAATAAGACAATTAAGTCTCTATAAAATAAATATCAAGTGTTTTAACCTAAGTTTGGAGTACAGAAAGGAACAGAAAAGGTGAGAGAAAGAGGACAGATTGAAGGACAAAGAAAGATAGAAAAGTTCAGGGGGTGCCAATTCATAAATAAGCAGAAAAGCACAGGACACGCCGACCTAAAAGAGTCAAAATAATTGCGTTGATCCTAAAGCTAACTGAAACAAAAACTAATTATAAGAATGAGGCTGAGAAAAGCAAAGGACAGATGGAAAAGATAATAGAAAGTAAAGAAAGCTAGAAAAGGAAGCTAAGAAGGGAGAAGGACAACAAACTGAAGTTAAAACATAAAAAATCATAAACAATAATTTCATTTAAATCAAATATGATTGGGACTGTTGGGCCCAGAGTGGGGCCCGTGCCTTACAGCCCAGAGTTCCCTGAGAGCTCTGGGTCCTGCAGTTCTTAAGGAGCTGCAGGCCCCTACCCCCAAACCTACCCTAACCCTAACCCTAACCCTAACCCCTAACCCTAACCCTACCCTAACCCTACCCTAACCCTAACCCCCCCCTTACCCTAACCCTAACCCTAACCCTAACCTACCCTAACCCTAACCCTAATTAAGCATAATAAGTTAAAATTCATTACATTCTAAAAACACACGTAAAATACATAACCCCACTAAAAATAAGCTAAAAAAATAAGGCATTATTAAAAACCAAATTTATTTCATAAACTAATAATTATACATTTATTTAAAAACAAATTATTGTTTGGGCTGTCGGATTCAGTTCATCAGTATGGCCCGTGCACTTCCTGGGTTCACGCTGACCCCGGGTTATGATAACTTGGGCTCATGCTGAACCCAGGTTCGCTTCCCCTAACCTAACCCTAACCTAACCCTAACCCTAACCCTAACCCCTAACCCTAACCCTAACCCTAACCCTAACCCTAACCCTAACCTCAGGAGGACAGTGCCTAAACCTAACCCCAATTCTGGGAACTTATAAGCTACATTTCTATCATAAATTATGTTAAAAAGCTAAAAACAGCATAAAATAAGTCACAACTTCATAAGCCTAACTTAAGGACTTAAAAAGTTCAAATAAAACTAATTCATCTACATTAAAAAGCTAAAAACAGCACATATAAGTTCAAATAATTCATAACCCTAAGTTAAAGGACTTAAAAGCTAACTCAGCAAATTCATAAATACTCGTCTTCTAAAATCATTTCTCTTTTGCCCCGCCTACTCATCTATAAAAGCACAGCACTGCGCTGAGAGCCCCAGTTGAATTCGGACCAGCAAAGGAACAACAGCTAAGGAAGGAGGATAAGCAAAGGAAGGAAAGGAATGCAGATAAAGGGGGTGCCACAAACAGAAGCTAAGCAAGCAGAAAAAGGCAAAGACTTAAGCTAAGAAAGCAGAAAAAGAAACAGAGAAAGAATAGACAAAGCTAAGACAAGCAAAAGTAATAAACAAAGAATAAAGCTAAGAAAAGCATAACACAAAGCTAAGAAAAGCACAGATAAACTCAAGACCCGCCTGATGAAGGCCAAGAGAGGCCGAAACGTAGCGGCGCAGATGTCTTGAGTTTAAAACAAAAGGGGAAACATAAGCGCAAGAAAGCGGAAAGAAACCCAAATAACAAAGCTAAGAAAAGCAATAAGAGAAAAAAACAGAATGAAAGCTAAGAAAAGTCAAAGAAAGGAGGAAAGCATAAAGAAAGACAACATCCAAGCTGGATAATTTTTTGAATGCCCACCAGATATGGTGGGCACCTTATTAAAGACAAACAAGTCACAACACCAAGACAAACAAGTCATATACAAATAAGACAAACACGTCACGTACGAAAAACAAAAATAAGGACAAGCATGTCACAATCTTAACCCAATGTTTGGAAGAAGGGGCTGCCGGGTCAAGCCTGGGACTGTGGACAGTGCACTTCCTGGGTCCCTCACAAAGGGTACACAGGTTCCTACCCCAAAACCTAACCCTAACCCTAACCCTTTTTCTTGTGTGCCGAAGCCTGAACAACACCTTTTCAGGACAAAACGTCGCGAGGGCACACAATTTCTTTAAATTCATTTAAATTCATTGAAGAACATTTTCAAACTTTTGACTTTATTCTTTTGATTTAAAACATTTTTATTTCATTGATTTATTGTATTTTATTTGATTTTATTTCTGATTTGATTTGATTTCATTTTATAAATACATCAATCTTATTATACATAAAAACACTAATACATTCATTAATAAATAAGTTAAACATACACATATAAATATTAATACATAACTTCATAATAAATAAATAAACAACTTGATAAAACCAAATGGTTTTTTTTGATGACGGGTGGACGGAGGTCCGCTATGGCAGACGCCGCCAGCGACCCCGCCCACCCAATCAGGACTGGGGTTTCGGGAAGACCTGGGGGAAGGCCCGAGCACGTCCGGGTCCTTTCAAAGGACCCAGGACTCAGTACCCTCCCCCTAACCCTCCATTTATTGGTCCCGCCCCCTTTCTATAAATTGGATTGCTCAAATACTAAGCGCCACTCTCATGCTGACCAGCAAAGGGACAACATGCAAGAGCCTCAGTTAGAGAAAGGATAGAACAACAACAAGCAGGAAAAGCAAAAGAAACAAAGATAAGCCCAGATGGAAAAAAACAGAGGAAGACAAAGAATGAAGGAACAATTATAAAGCTAAGAACAGCAAAAATACAGACTAAAACAGTAGGAATATTAAAGACAGATAGAAAGTAAGAATGAAGCTAATAGAAGTTCAGCAGAAAAACAAAGACGGCTCAACATTTCCCTGATGAAGACTTATAAATGTCGAAACGTTGCAACATAATCTTGAGGCCGGAAAATAAGAAGATCCCACAGCATGGTTGATCTAACACAAAGAAAGTAACTATAAAGACAGCTAATTAAAGCACACAATAAAGTTAAGAAAAACAAAGGATCACCACAGTTTGGTGGTCCAGAAAGAACATAGACTACATTAAGTACAACACCAAATAAGGACAGACAGAAAAGCTGAAGAAAGCAAAAGGACGAAAAGTGAAAGAAAGATAGAAAACGAAAGGATGAAAGTCAGAAAGACAAAACTAACTATCTGAGGCTCTTAACAGCACAATTTTTCAGGCCTGCTCTTTAGTGGGCCAATACAAAAAACACAAAATACAACTTCAAACATAAATTCATTACAATTATTACTTTAACAATAAGACAATTCAGTCTCTATAACATAAAAATAACATGTTTTAACCTAAGTTTAGAGTACAGAAAGGAACAGAAAAGGTGAGAGAAAGAGGAAAGAATGAAGGAAAAAGAAAGATAGAAAAGTTCAGGGGGTGCCAATTGATACATAAGCAGAAAAGCACAGGACACGCCGACCTAAAAGAGTCAAAATAATTGCGTTGATCCTAAAGCTAACTGAAAACAGAAACTAACTATAAGACTGAGGCTGAGAAAAGTAAAGGAAAGATGGAAAATATAATAGAAAGCAAAGAAAGTTAGAAAAGTAAACTAAGAGGGAGAAGGACAATAAACTGAAGTTAAAACATAAAAAACTACAAACAATACTTTAATTTAAATCAAAAATGATTGGGACTGTTGGGCCCAGAGTGGGGCCCGTGCCTTACAACCCAGAGTTCCCTGAGAACTCTGGGTCCTGGAGTTCGTAAAGAGCTCTAGGTCCCTACCCCCAAACCTAACCCTAACCCGAAAAAATTTACTTTACAAAGGAAACCCAAAGTCACTTCTTCCAAATTCACAACTTCAACAGACACAAAAACAAGGAATGGAGTAATTAAGGAACGGAGACCTGCTAACGACAGGCGTCGGCCCACGCATTGCCTTTGGTTCTCCATTTCAACTGCCGCAGTCTACTGCCTGGCACACTGCACTGGGGGCGGGCAAAAACCCTCCGGGACCACGCCCCCCACAGCAGCTCCACGTGGCGCTCCCAAACACCCCCTCAAACACACTGGCGCAGCTCAATGTGTTCTAACATTTCACCACCCATCCGCTCCCACTCACTTACAATGGGGACCTTTGAACGCTTACAACTCCAGAACCGCGCCTCCTACAGACTCTGAGTTGCTACCGATGGAAAGCTAGTGGCCTACAATGGGGGGGTAGCCAAAATCTCAAACTCCTAAATGGACATAAAAGGGGCCAAAACCAGTTTTTCCTGTTTTTACCCAGCATGCTTTGCAAAAATCCACTGGAGGGCTATGACAGCTACCACCCTGGGGGCCCAACCAATCCAATTATATATGTTACATCCCCCTAAGACCACGTTAAAAGGGATCCCTCCAGGGTCACAGGTGGGTACATACCCCTTATACCTCTGTCCCCGTACAGGGGCATATTTACTGTTTTTGTGGTCTGCATTTTGTTTCATGATTTTTTCCCCACTACTTACCTTTTTTCTCCTCTGCTTCCTTCCAGGTCTCCTTGAGCTCCCACCACCACAGCAACTGGACTGTTGTTCATTTTTGTGTTATCCCTTGCCTCCAATTAAAATCACTTCAACTTTTCATACTGCCTTATCATTGAGCTTTGAGGTCCAACTCTACTTCACTATCTCTGGGTCATATCCTGACACAATGTCCTGTTCTTTTCCTACTCACTGTAGTCAATGTCCTGGTATTTCTAGTTTATGTCCTGGGGCCTCACTTATAAAGCTTGCTTACGCACAAAACGGGGCTAAAAAGTGGCATAAGTCACTTCCCAAGCAAAGGTTGTCATTTATACAAACAAACTTGGCAGAACAACGTGCGCACTGGTACGTCAACTTTGATGCTGGTGCACGAACATTTGGGAGACTCAGGAAACTGGTGGTGCAGTTGGTCAGGTGGTGAACTCAAGCAAGATTCATTTCATATATTTAATGTCATCACATATCAGACTTATACACCCACGTAATTATAAACACCCAAGTCTGCAGGGTTATAGACGTGTTCCTTTACTGAGCCATTACATCTACTACAGTATGCAATGTTCATATATCGTACCACCGCTATCACACGATATAGAGCTGTGGATAGCACTGATTCATTAGTATTACTTCTGACAAGGTGCGTAACGATCAGTCTAATTGCTGAGTCAGCATATAAACAGTGTAGTGACTTTCGTGCGTAAGGATGCACAATGGATGCACTGGAACTGCTGAAAGATCACGCAAAGAGTCGAATCAGGATGGAGAGACTCTTTAGGTACCACAAAGATTTCCTTGCCCACGATAATGACTGGCTAATAAGCCGATTTACATTTCCTACATCACTGCTCTTTTATCTATGTGCTGAACTGGGACCTGTATTAGACACAACCACTCGCAAGAACCGGCCATCCTGGTGCGTATACAGGTGCAGCCCACTCTGGGGTTTCTGGAAACCAGATCCTTCCAGTGGAAATCAGCTGACAGGTATGTAGTGGATATGATTAACAATATATAATGTCACAATTTCTGTCTAAAGCCTCTATTGGGTATGATATATACACTTAAATTCTGTCTTGGATATTGCAGCCATCCCCCAGCACAATACTGCCAGCTGTTTTGGATGGCATTACAAGCAAGATTAGTCGACACATCAGAGTTCCTTGCACTATGGGTGAACAGGACAACACTAAAAGGCAAATGAATGTCTGCAGTGAAAATGAGTTGTCTATGTGAACTGAAAAAAATGTACATACACAGTCAGTGAAGACATTATTTCCTCCTCAAACATGGTTTTGAGAAATTTAACTGGCACAGTGGCCTGGGTCAACAAATGAATCATTCATCCTGACGCACACCTTCTTCCTCTTGGAAGACTATATGCATCCAAGGCATATCTGCAGGCAGGCGATGTAAAAAAATTCAGGAGGTATTTTGCATTGACCATTCATGGTCACAGGTGGGTGTGTAAAGGGCGGGAGGTCAGATTAATCCAGTTGCACAACCTTCCTGGTAGACTGGGATTTATCAAAGGGAAAAGTGCTTGCAAGTGTGCGCAGGGATGGTTTTATAAATCTGGTTATTTTATGGCGCACGCCACTTTCAGCTTTTGGGCACACGCTCACTTTTAGCATGGATCCTACATAATGTTTTATAAATGAGGCTTCTGCTCTTGATAGTCCTTTTTCCTAGTCATTATAGTTTAGGTCCTCTTCTTTGTAGTCCTTCTACTAGTCATTGTAGTTTATGTCGTGCTCTTTGTAGTTTATATCATGCTCTTTGTAGTTTATGTCTTGCTCTTTGCAGTCCTTTTCCTAGTCATTGCAGTTTCTGTTATGCTCTTTGTAATCCTTTTCCTAGTAATAGTACTCTACGTCCTGCTCTTTTTAGTCTATATAGTTTAGTTTATTTCACTCACTTTAAACATGACATTTCACTAACAAACACTACATTGAGAAATTACAAAGCAAACAAGTGTTAAGTTAGTGCTATTCCTGCATTAACCCAAAACAATAAACTAAATAACAACAAAATAACAAAGCAAAACCGAAAAAGGTGTAGGCTGAAGCCTTAGCTTATTTCGCCTACCCTTTCCAAATTCATAATTTACTCAACTTCCTTTGGATTGATAGGAAACAATAATAAACGCACATGTATCCAAAATCTGGGTCACATTTTGTGCTCACAACACAGTTCTGTACTTTACAATCATCTTTTGTTTAAGAACTTTTTTTTAACCTACCATGTGTTTGACATTCTTTCATTTATATGTCTAATCCATTCCACAGACTAACTACATACACTTAAACACACCTTAGTTTAACACTCGTTCTGCTCTTTGTTTTTGTGAACATACAACTTCCCCTCAGTTCATACTCACACACTCTAATCTGAAACAATCTCTGGATAAAGTCTGGTAACATCTTATGGTATGCTTTGTACATCAGTGAAGCTATCCTCAAATCCACAAGTTCACCAAATTTGGGAGCTTGTAGCTTTACAAATAATTTCTGTGTTGGTTCTCAATAATCTGCTCAGTTTGTGAGCCTGATAACTTTTTTTTAAGCAAAAAAAATTGGATTTGTGATTGTTTTATATGTTCTTCAACAAACTTCAACACAGTAAGTAATGTATGGAAGTATGAAAGAACAATACAACACAAGCAATGAATTTAAATTAAGAACATCTTTGATTTTATACAATAATGAGCCTGATTTTGATATTTTCATTTTAATTTAATTAATGTGATGGCTAGGTGGTTTCGGCCAAAACAAGGAAGGGATGTCCACACGGTAAGCTTCTCAACAAGGTTAACCTTTATTTGAAAATATACTTAAGCAAATCATGATGAATGTTGGAGGTCTTCAATCCAAGGGGAACATAGACAGACAACTGATAGGCTCAAGCTTATATGCCTTTCCACACAGGTGCAGCTGCTCTGTAATCACACTGAGCTCTGCCTCCAAACTGCAGTGCCAGATACCCCAACCTGATCACCACCAGATGGAGCCATTCCTGAAACAGAGGACAAAGGCAGCAGTACAAAGCCAACCATGCACAGGGCCACATCATTGATCTCTTTCTAGTCCTTTTCCTAGTCATAGTAGTTTATGGGCCTTTTTCAAAGCAGCCCCTACACCCTTCCCGTCCGTGACAGAGTGCACTCCATCAGAAGGCACACTTGCAGCTGAATGACTGAAGTTTATTTCATCAACTTGTAGGGTATAAATACAGCAGGATAAACTACCTGAGAGAGGGATAAACTTGCCTCTCTCAGGCAAAAACAGGAACTGTATGCTGCCATGGTTTCACAGCGGCATCTTGTGGGAGCAGCAGTTCTTGCCTTGATCCACCAGCAACCGAAAAATGAGCGGATTAGATCCTGCAGAAGGGGCACACGTTTAAGGCGTCTTTTACTTTTAGTTATACAGCAGTGAAAAGTGAGCCTATATTATCGAGCCTCTCTCTTGTTACTAACGCATTCTGTATAAATCATTCTGGATATTAATTTTATTCATCTTTATTAAATTATATGAGCTTGAACCAATAAATCGGCCTTTAATGTATCATTTAATGTAAAGTCAATTTATAGTAATTTAGTCATCATGTCATATAGCACGTTGTCCTAAATAAATGCAAAAACCAAGACAATATTTTTGAATGTCAGAGCAGCAAAAACCAACTATTTTTGTTGTAATTTAAGTTTGTATCAAAATTTCACAAGGATATTAAAAAACAATAAAAATAAGAAATAAACATAAAATGTTTTCTGGACTAATGCAGGGCAGGGCTAATTTCATAATCAATACCATGTACATCTGAAGTTGTTAACATCTTTATAACTATCATTAAATATTTTTCTTAGTTTAACTGTCTTTGTGCTGGCACTTGTGTAGAAGTAACACTTTTATGTTGCTTCCTCCACGACTGAAACCGGAGTCAATTAGCGGTGCACATGTTCAGCGAGTCGGCATCAGTGCAAACTCGCTTGTGGAGGGTTTTATAGCCCACTACCCTTCCCCACAAATCGGTTTGGGACAGACTTAATATGGCGGCCCCTCTGCGGGGACGCGCAAACGGAGGGGTAGTGCGGTAAGGACAATGTTTGAAAAAGAACTGATGCCATGCCCCTTGTAGTCTATTAGTGCGTTCCAGTTGTACTGGGAAGTCAGATTTTCCGAGTTCCAAGTGGAAAATTTCAACTGGAATGCCCCCGGAATTTCCTACTGGGAACTCGGGCGATCCTCACCACCTCCAAGTTGACAATCGAAGATGGCTGCTCACAGTGTAAACTGTTAAGCTCCTGTTATAATCCGTAAATTACTCTTCTGACTCTGGTTTGTCGCACTACATCAACCACAAACATAGTACTGTTGGACTTTTATTTATGGAAATGCTGCCATAGAGTTTATTTACATTCGTCATGGGGTATTTGTGAACTACAACTCAGGGCGTGATAACTACGGCTAACAAAATGGCTAACAATAGCCTCGTACATCAGCATGTTTTTTCTGAATTTGTAACTGGAACGCTGATAACTTGGAGATGACGGCATTCTCACTTCCCTCTTCCCAGTTCCGAGGCTACTTGAACGCAGCATATATCCTGTTCTTTGTGGTTCTTTCCCGGGTTGTTGTAGTCTTCATCATGGTCTTTCTAGTTTATATCCAGGTCTCTGTAGGCCTCAAGATTTAAAAGACATAACAAATAAGAATAAAAATGACATTTTTGAGGGTTGGTTGGGGTTAAGCAGTTGTTTTTTGTTAACAGTCATAATAAAAAAAAACACTGAAAAGGTTTACATCGGCAGAAAACTGATGAGTTTCCATATCAATGTTGGACCACACTTTCTGTTGGCAGTATGGATCACAGGCTTAAACAGTGTATTATCAGAAATATTTGGAGCTGCATTGTCATAACAGAGCTGTGAACACAAGGGATGCACTATTACAGTTCATACTAAAATACACATTTTAATTCATTTACACAATTTTTTCAATTACAACTTTAAGAAAATTGGCTTACAGACATGTCAATTATTCATTGATTTATTTATTAACTAATCTCAGTAAAAATATGATAAATATGAAAAATACAGCTCAAAGGGAATCTCATGTGTTTCACATTTGTTTGTTGTAATTTGGTGCTAAACAAAGAAAGATTTTTGGTTGAATTTCTTTGTAGCAATTTCAAATTTATCAGCGTTAAATCTAAAGATTTAGCCATGGAGTTATTAATTAAGTTCATTAATATTTCAGTAAATTATTCTCGTTGAGGGAACCAGCCTTTTTTAATAAGGCAAATCTTAACTGAATTAAATGATTACCAAGTTAGCTCACTTAAATAATACAATTTAACCAAATCAAGTTTATCAATCTTAGATCTTAAGTCAGAGTTCTCACTTCGGGGATGCTGGCTTCTGAACAACACTAACAGACAGAGAATTTAAAATGAATAATCATAAATTTATTAAAGTGAATAATCTTACAATGCATAAAATAAATTGTGAGGATTATAAATAACATTGCAATGAAATGATCTGGTTTGAATGAGGCAGTGGTAAAATCAGAAAAATTGAAATGATGGTGAGTGACTGTATGTTTATAATAAATGAACCGTTTACTACTGAACTCTGGAGAGAATTTAGATCAAATTTGGACTAAACCAATTCAGGATTAGAACATCTTTTAAGTGTAAGACAGCATCAAAACTCGTTTTAAACACAGGATAACTGGACGTTTGCCTACTTGGTCGAAGACGACTCTCGCATTGTTTCTCCAAGGCTGGGAAGGTCCAGGCTACCGATGGATCAGGTTGGTTCAATCAGAGTTGTATCAAGTTGGTGATGTTTGTACGGTCTGGAAAGCCGAAAAGCGGATCTTGAAGTCCGTCTCTCATACCCGTGCCCTGCGGATCCCTCTCGACAGCTCTCTTTGGAGAATCTTCTGGCAAACGCAGGCTTGGAACGTGGTTGTGTCTCAAAGCTCTCACAATGTTATTAACAAAAATTTATTAATAGCTGATTTAATTCGCGCAAGTCACTTAAAACACCACCACTGTCCAGGACAACGATGTCTCGCAGAAAACTGTGCGAAACCAAAAAAAGAGGAACAATTCAATAACAATAATATGAAGGCTTGCATTGGAAAACTGGAAGCATTTAGATTATTACAGAAAAATCTAAATGAAAGACTTGATAAAGTCGCAGATCAAAAATTGGTTAACTCAAACATTTGTGCAATCGGCAGACAAAAGAAAAGTTATACGTGCTTACAAAAGCAAAGGCCTGAATGGTGCGAAGAACTAGAAGAGAAAATTAAGCGTTACGAGGATGAGAAGTCGAAAGGAAGCAAAAGACAAGAGACAGTGAATGAGAGTTGGCACACGTTTTTAAACATCTCCGATGGGTGTGAAGACGATGACGTCACTCACAACTTTCATCATCTCTTTCTTGATATCGCGGATTTTAGTAATTCAGTTTAAGAATAATGAACGAATTACTCATATCACTCAACTGACCATAAGTATAAGATCTTAGATAACCCAAGAACAAATGATAAGAGGATGATATCAGAAAATTCTAACTCATTAATGAAACACACACTAACGATGGCACATTTATCATCATTCTTTAGGTAAATTACCGACATACTGTTGTTCAAATGTGGCTAAATGAATACTATACTACAAAGCACTACTAGAACACACTGTAACACACAATGATTACATTGTAGGTAATTTCTGGTATTTCTGGCAACGTAGCTTGAATATTATAACTGTGATTGTGCTATACTAAAAGACGGTCGATAGGTGGAGCTGTTGGTCTTCCACAGAATTTAGAATAAATCTGGGATCTCATTAACTTCACTCCTGGGGGTCGTAGGGAGACTGTTGAAAGGATCTAGGGATGTACATCCCACACTTACTTCAAATCAACACACAGTTTATAATTTCAAACATTAATACCAGTCCTTTATGTTTTCTTCATCTGAGATTGTTCTGGATGCTTGGAATGCAAGGGAAAGTCCAGATGTCCTGTGAGAGTGGAGTGGAGAATTTTACAACCTGCAGCTGTGAATGGGCAGTTCGCAGTTCACAGAGATAAGGGGATTAGGAAAGTCATTTTCTCCTTAGGTGCAACGGGTAAACTTGTATATCTTAGAAGGGAGTAACCATTAAGTCTGTGGGCTACTGAGACTTCACAGCGCCTTAAAGAGTCTCAGCCAATCAGGCGCTGGTTGATTTTCCAAGGCGCGAAATAAAGTCCCTCAAATCAAAAAGGGGGTTCTGGTACTGAGTGCTTATAGCGGGTCCATGTAGAGTTCATGCCAAATGACAGGAAGAGGGGTTTCAATTTATGACTCCACAAGTCCAAAAGGTGATAGTAGGTCTCAGGGAAGGGGACAGAGAAGAAGACTGTGGAAAACAGGGAATGATATGATGTCCTTGATTCCTGATGCTACATTTTAATGATTTGTTTTTGCTTCTTTCAGAATATCTCTGAGGTGGATCAAATCAGCGAGGCACAGCAAGCAACCTAAACTTGTCAGGAGAGTTGGTGAAGCCCAACACGCCCTCCAAACTGGGCATTTCACCAGGAAGTGCAGAGAAGGTGAAGCGTTGGAGGAGAGCCGTGAAGAAGAGGAACAGCTGCATCTTAGCCAGATGTTCTCCTAAACACACTCGTTTACCTGAAGTAAAAGTAACTGATTAGTTTGACTGTAAAATTATAATTTCTTTCTAAAAAGCACAACTATGTGAATATTTAAGTATCTATAAAAGCAAGCTGAAGATGATCAAAAAATTAAATCTGTAAAAACAGGCTGAAATGTATAAAAATTACAACATTTTAAAACACGCTGAAAATAATGAAAACATCACAAGACTCATAAAAACTGTTGAAATTGATTACGTTTGTAAAAACCTGCAGGTAATTAAAAAAAATGTTTTATGTTGAAAAACCTCTGATAATTCTAAAATAATACATTAAAACAAAATCCTGCTTTAAAATAATAATAAAAAAATGCTTCATTAAATTCAAATATGTTGAAAATGAAGACAATAATGACATTAATAAAACCAGAATGAAAATTTCTTAAAAAAAAAAAAAGTTCAAAATTATCAAAATAATTCATTTTTGTATAAACCTGCTGAAAATGGTAAGAAGGCGTCTCTTCTTCGGAACTGTCCCTCTGAGTCCAGAAAGTGTTTGGGATTGAACTTGTGTGGAGTTTCCCACTCATCTTTATCAAAAAGCACGGACGATAGCATCGTATTTATGGATGTGCCCTAAACAAAGAAGTATCAGATTATTTGCCTGAGTGATTCTTAAGCATTAATGTAATAATCCTGGAGTCAGGCAATTTTCATCTGCTGTACAATATTAAATGAATCAATAAACTTTTACATCAAAATAACAAATTATGATAACATGTAAGTCAGCTTTAGAATAATCAATTCATCAAAAAAAAAGTTGATTACAACATGCTCATATGCTTTACAATAATAATACATAGAAATAAGGTTAAGTTGTTAATCTGAACTTTAACTGGATCATTTTCAATTGAAGTAAAGCTGCAAGCAGCATTGGTTGGGTCCTCGCTCTGTCACACGTCCTCCATGCCCGTTTGACCTCCATTTTAAGGGTTTCATTCCTTTTTGACCCTTTTAGAGATATCACAGTTGAAGTGGTGTATATTTTCTCCTCCTCAGTCTTTATAATGGGCGTGTATTACATACTCCATTTTCCCACCTTCAGTAAGTCACACGACCAGCTGCACTGAACTGTCAATCTGTGAGTGAATGACACCATCAACTGTCCAAATCCAGACTGAAATTGAGTGAAAATTATTAAAAACCTCCTCACAGATGCCACAATATTGACCAAATCTCTAAAAAATATAACATTTCCATGGTACATTTTGTCAGGAACCCACCCACGTAATTTCAATGCTGCAACAGTTTTGTTTTTGTTGTGTAGAGGGCTAACTTCCACAGTTATGTGGAGCTGTATCTTATTCACCCCATTCATTTGAAATGGGACGAGCTGGGATGGCTTCTTAGGGGTTTATCAGTTTTGAGGGAATCTCATTCGGGAACCATTTCAGAAGCAACGAATTCTGAAGGCGGGAAAATCGAATGTGTAATACACACCCACTATAAAGTCTGAGGAGGAGAAAAAATACACCGCTTCAACTGTGATATCTCAAAAAGGGTCAAAAAGGGACGAAACCCTCAAAATAGAGGTAAAACGGGCATGCAGGACGTGCGACAGAGTGAGGACCCAACCAACGCTGCTTTAATTACAGTTTAAATCTGCAGTAATGGCATGCTGAAAAGGTCAACATCAGTCATTAATCTACGCAGCTTGTAAGTTTTTAAAAATTGTCAGAAGTGGTATTTATGTATGCAAAACACAAGAATGTAATAAATTGTAAAGTGAGGAAGAAACATACAGTTCCTTTGATATTAGGTTAGTGGGTCTAGTGGTACAGTACCTTGAGTATGAAGTTAGTAGGTAAAGTAGTACAGTTCCATTGATATAAAGTTAGTGGGTACATAGTGGTAAAGTCCTTGGGTATGATGTTAATGGGTAGAAACATACAGTAACTTGGGTATGAAGTTAATGGGTAGAAGAGTACAGTACCTTGGGTATGAAATTAGTGGGTATAGTGGTACAGTACCTTGGGTATGAAGTTACTGGGTAAAAGCGTGCAGTACCTTGGGTATGAAGTATCCTGCAAGGGTCGTGTCTCTGCTGGCCATTTTGGGGAATCCTAGGGGGACTATATTTCCAAACCTTTGAGTCTCGTGAATGACAGCATCAGTGAAAGGCATGCTTGCTCTGTCAGCAAGAGTTGGGAGACGAGACTGTCCAATCACAAGGTCAATCTCTGATTGGACTTTCCCTGAGGGGGGAGCAGTTATGTTATTGATCATTATAGATCAGAAACAATAGATTGGTTAGGCATACTTACCCTGTATCTCAGGGTAGTTCATCATATACACCAGGGCCCAGCGTAATGTAGTTGCAGTTGTCTCTGTCCCGGCCTCCAACAGGTCCAAACAACAAACCAGAAGAGTCTGCAAGTTAAAGCCTGCCTGAGGATCTTCCTTTTTCTGTCAGAGTCAGAAGAAAATAAGTAGATTTTAAATTAAACTCAAAGACTTCCCTCGTGGATCCCCTTTGTCCAAGAGCCAATGAAAAACTAATACTTAGGGAGCTTATGGAGTAAGACTCTAAAGGCTTTCACACTGGCACGGCTCCGTTCGTTTCCCGAACCTTATTTTAAACCGACTTACGTATTCAGATCAAAAAATAACTGGTTTGGAACATGAAAAGTTGGTACCAGTTCGTCAACTTTGACGTCATTGGTGATCTTGTAGAATTCTATGCTGATAAAATGAGCAGGAAGTCGAGGGAGTAGAGGATCACACACACTTTTTACATATCACATGCTTCCACATATATCTTCTATGTCTCCTCACCATCAACAGTTGTTGCTGGATGAAAACAAAAACCTCAATTAAAACAACAAACACTTTCAGAATATTGATGTTGTGGTGTTATGACTTTACCCTGACAGGGTATCACTGCGCGAGACAGCGAGAAAGTAGTTCCGGTTACACTCAATGGGGAGACATGCGTATGATAACCTCAAGCATAAGATGCTGTATGCTGTTGAAATGTTCCTGCATGATTCTGAAGTAAACAAAAGTAAAGCTCAACAGTAGTTGCTATTGAGAACCTAACCCAACAGATGTGATCTGCCTTTTTCGGGTGTGTTGTTTACTTCTGCTTCAGTAACATGGAATAACGCCCTCCCACTGTCGTTCCACTTAAACAGTATGAACGCGGGCTGGTTCACAAGAAAGCACCAGGGTTCTGTGAATCCAGCATGGAACCTCTTCCAGAACCAGAAACAAAGTGGTGTAAACGCCCTCTAAGAAACCTGATCAGCAACTGAGACCTTCCTCTTTCTGTCGGTCCATCTGAACATCTGTCTGTCTGTCTGTCTGACCATCTCTGTGTCTATATAAACATCAGTCTGTCTGAACATCTATCTATCTGAACACCTGTCTGTCTGTCTAAGCCTGATCACCTATGATAATTAAACTGCTGCTGCATCAGCAAGGTGGTTTTTAAATCGAGTAATTCTGTGACTTCTGTCTTGAAGAAGGTCATCACATAATTATTGCTTCATAAAATAGTCATTATTTTGTTCAAAATGACTGACTCAAAACCATTAAAAAATCGGGTTACTCAACAATTTATTTATGTAGTTTTTCATTTATTTGATCTATTTATCAACCTGTTTGTTTATTTCATCATTTATCTGTTTGTTTATTTGTTCATTTATCTATTTGTTTATTGATATATTTTGATTAACTTTTGACCGATTAAATACAGTCATTTACTTTAGACTTATTGGCTGTTGTACTGATAACTTCTATTATCACTCATTTACTCTGTGATCAAGGATCTCACCTTCTCCATCTCAGACAGGTAAACATCGATAAAGTCTCTTGGGTCACTGGGGTTCCACTCCTCCTGGTGCTTTTTGACCTCCATCCTCAGGAAGTCCAGGATGTGGCTGTAGTTTTGGTGGACAGTTTGATGAGGCCCAGGCAGATGTTTCATGAGTGCAGGAAAAATGTCATAGAGCTGTGAAAGAGCGAGATTATCAGGTAATAAATAACATTATTTCTCATTAGTTTTATTATTCTCATTCACTAAATTACCCGAGTCTGACAGCGTCTGATTAATAAGTACATTGTGTTTACTTTTATTCTTCCTCATTAGTTAATTACCTGAGTCTGAGGATAGCCCGCAAGCAGCACGGCGTCATTATCCAACTCCAGCACCCTCCGATAGCTCTGGTCACTGTACTCAAACCGATGACCAAAGAGCACCGAGGATATGATGTTACTCACGCCATGAGCGATGGTGAAGTGAGGCTGGAACGGTCGACCTGAGGATGATTACAAAATGATAAATAAGGGCTCCGCAATTAAGTATGGCCTCGAGCCAAAATTTTTCACAGTCACTTTATGTCAGGCCAGAACAAACAGAGGTTAAAATAGAGAGATTTTTAATAAATAGTTTTACTATTATAAAGACTTTTATTTGATTTTGTCTCTACCTGCAGAGAACGATGTATAAATAGGAGAGAGAGAAAGAGAGAGCGCTGGGGTGATCAATACTTAGTGTCTTCATTACAAACAGAATTAAAGACAAAAACACAAATCATACATCTTTATGCTATTTGTAATATGATATCTGATAAACTTAGTTTATTAACACTGCACCCACACAGACCCAGCTGCAGAAAAAAATTACAGGGGGGGCATTACACTTTTTCAGAGGGGCATACTTTTTTGAAACTACATTTCATCATCCTCGGGTTGAACAGTGGCTCTGTGGCTACTCCTACAGTGTTGACATATAATTTTCCTCTCACTTAAAAAACGGCAGTTCATCCTAAAATCTAAATATAAAAAAATTACAGCAGTGTAGTGCCGTTGACCTAAAGACAAGTGACTGAGCTATTAGTGATTCAGTATTTTAGCGAGCTTTGTGTGTGGAAGCTCTTTCACCCTTGGGTACTGTATTAAAACATATTATTTAGTCCTGTTTTGGTGTATAAAAGCCTCAGCTTTAGCTGCTGTAAAAACATATCAGATAAATATTTCTTTCAACTTGTTGCCCAAATCTCTTCCTCAAGCTCAAACCTCACCAAAAATAAAGAATATTTTTTAAAAGATTATGGATTTTATTTTTTTATATGTGTGAAATGCTACATACTGTCTGTGATCTGAATAATGTAATATATCTCTTAGGTGATTTAAACATTGACTGGAATGTACCTCACTGTCCACTCAGGGAGAAACTTCAGGCAATTACTATTGCAGGCAACTTAGTTCAAATGGTTCATAAACCTACAAGAGTATGTCTTAGGAGAGATGGGACAAAAAGCTCTACTATTTTTGATCACATCTTTACAAATTGTAGTTATGTATGTTCGAATATAGTGCCTATTCCAGTGGGGTGTAGTGATCACAATTTAGTGATGCTGGTGAGGAAAGCTAAGGTTCCCAAAACAGGACGAAGAGTTCTTTTTAGAAGGTCAATGACGAAATTTAATGAAACGTCCTTTAAAGACTATGTTTATGATATTTGTCGGGATCTTGTATTGCAAAAGGATTATCCAGATGATGCACTTGAAGTCTTCAATGAGTTATTCTTGCAAGTAATTGAGAAACATGCACCACTTACAAAGCTCACAGTTAGAAATGTTAAATCACCCTGGATAGATGAAGACTTAAAGGAACCCACGAAACAAAGAAATGAAGCAAAAAAGGTAGCATCCACATCAGGCTACCAGTCAGATTGGCAAATTTACAAAAAACTGAGGAATTACGTCACTGCAATAAATAATAAGAAGAAACAATTGTACTTTAAGAATAAGATCATGAGTGTAAAGAATGATAAGAAAAAGCTGTGGGGTGAAGTGAATAACTTTACAGGGAGAAGACCTACATGTTGTTCAACAATTCTTGAAGTGGAAGGAAGATTTTTGACAAAACCAGTAGCAACTGTTAATTGTTTTAATGATTACTTCTATGATAAAGTTAACAATTTAAGACGTAGTATGTAATCAATAAGTCATACTTCCATAAAAATGATTACAGATTTAATAATGAAAAATAAGAAGTGTGAATTCAGAATTGAAAAAGTAACAGTTTGGATGTGGAAAGTTTGATTAATAGATGTAAAGACAGAAGATCTGGAATAGATAACCTGGACATCAAATTTCTTAAAATGGTTTCAGGTGTAATTGCTGTTCCTGTGTGTAATATTATTAATTTAAGTGTTGATAAATGTGTTTGTCCTCATGCATGGAAAGTGGAAAGATTATTCCACTTTCAAAGAATCCAGCTGCACCTATCTGTGGTCAAAACAGCCGTCCTATTAGCTTGTTGCCAGCTTTAGGAAAGATAATGGAAAGAATGATCTTTGATCAAATACAAACTTATTTTGATGTCAATGATTTGAACACTGGTTATTAACATACCTACAGGCCTGGTCATTCTACATGTACAGCTCTGATACAAATGGTGGAAGACTAGCAGAGGGAGCAAGATAACAGGAACATAGCGGGAGCAGTGCTACTGGGTCTCAGTTCAGCATTTAATGTTATTGATCACTCTTTATTATTAGGTAAGCTGAAACAGTATGGATTTACTGTGAATGCTTTAAAATGGATGGAGAGCTACCTGACAAACAGGAGGCAGACTGTTTTCTTTAATGGCAGTCTGTCAACACTGAAACAGGTTCCATACGGAGTGCCTCAAGGAAGCTGCTTAGGACCACTACTATTTTCTGTTTTTATGAATGATCTACCTCTACTTTTGGATAAAGCCCATGGGGCCATGTATGCAGATGACTCAACAATATATGCTGCAGCTACTTCAACAGGGGAATTAAATACTGTTTTACAGATGGAGTTAAAATCAGTGACAGAATGGATTACAAGTAATAAACTGATTCTTAATGTATGTAAAATGAAGTGCATTATATTTGGTACAAAATATCAGTTGAAATCTGAACCAGCACTAAAATTAGCTGTTAACAATAAAATTATTGAGCAGGTGTGTGAAACTAAATTATTGGGCATAACCTCGGATCATCATCTTTCATGGTCAAAGCATATCAATAATATCAATGTCAGTAAAATAGGTAGAGATGTTTCAGTTGTGAGAACAGTGTCAAAAACTTTACCTTCACACGTTATTAAACATGTTCTGAATACCTTGGTTCTATTCCAGCTGGATTTTGGTTCTGTAATTTGGTCCAGTGCTTCAATGAAAGACTTTAAAAAAATACAAGTGGCTCAGAATAAAGCAGCTTGTTGTGCCCTGCAATGCTCATACAGAACCAATGTATCTAAAATGTACAGTAGACTTGGCTGGCTTACTGTGAGACAAAGATTAATTTATGGTTTGTTATATTTTCTCAGGTATATAATTGAGACTCAATCTCCAAAGTTATTGTATCTAAGAATATCTTCTCAGTTTGCTCAACATCACTACCAAACAAAAAGTGCAATTAAAAACAAAAGTGAGAACAGGTGTAATCCGAAGAACAGTTCTAGACAGAGCCACGGTTGGATGGAATTCATTACCACTGCATATCATTCAGGCAAATAACAAGGATAGGTTTAAATATTTGTTGAAGCAGTACTTAATAACATTTAATGATTAGTAATAAATGGTACGAAACATATTTTTACCTCTTTTTTCCATTGGAATTTATTGTGTGTGATTGAGGAGTGTCAATAAGTTTGATGTGTTAAATGGTATTTATAACCTCGTTTCTGCACCACATTTGTAAATGGATGGCCATTCTGTTTATCTTCTGTGTGTATATGTTTTGTATACTTTTTGAGGAGCTCTGCGTTTTTTGTTTTTGACCTTGGTTGTTTGTGTTGAGTGTTTTTTGTCTGATCTTGTGTGTGTGTTGGAACCCAGGAAGAATAGCCAATGCTTTTGCTCGTGCTAATGGGGATTTTAATAAATAATAATAATAAGAAGAACCCTTTCAATGCCAATTCCATAGGTGATGCCACTGATTTGGTGAAAAAAAAAACACAAAATCACTGATTTTCAATATAAAAAATGATCAGAGGCTGGATATTTTTACCTGCTACCAAACTCTTGAATATGTCAAAGATTAGTAAAAACATTGGCTTTAGTGCATTATTATGCTTTGTACGGCATCACATTTTAACTTTTACTCCCCATTGGCTCCCACTATAACCACAGTTTTTGAATGCAGCCATGATACTGCAGTGAAATCACCTATGAAACTGGCATTTAAAGGTTTAAAATCCATAATTTTAAAGCAAAAAAATACTTTTGATCAGGACTGAGCTTGATGAAGAGACGGGGAAAAAAAGTTTAAAAAATAATAATTATGTGATTTCTTTTTTTTTATAGGAGCTAAAGTGTGTGGCTTTAAAACAGCCAAAACACGACAAAAGGGTAGTAAATTTGCCCACAGTGTATTTTTGACCTTTTAAACTTTTTTAAATCACATTTTCAAAATTAATGTAGAATTAATTTTCCTAACCTAAAACATTTTCACTCTCTTGAGTAGAGTCAAAGTTATGGTCAATTACTTCTAAATATCATCCTTTGGTGGCAGAATAAAGCCACATAGAGATCCAAGGGTTAACCCTGCTAGACCTTGTTTCTAAATTTCATTGTCTTAATGTCTTAAATATATAACAGAAGTGTTCATGGTTTGTTGTCTGTGTCAGAGATATCTAAGCGCATAGTTTGTACAATTATATTAATTACCTCCACCAAGGAGGTTATGTTTTTGCCGGCGTTGGTTAGTCTGTCCGTCTGTTTGTGTTCAAGATAACTTGAAAAGTTAAGGACAGATTTGGATGAATTTTTTGAAATGTGTGGAATGGGATAAGGAAGAAATGGTTAGATTTTGGGACTGATCCGCATCAACATCCGGATACAGGAATTCTGTAACATTGCCACATAGGACCATTTTCGCCAAAGCGGACTGAAGCTGCATGGCGGAGGTCTGCGCTTTCTGAGTGCTTTTCTAGTTTGACAGTGTTTTCTCCCTCAGAACTATGACTGAGGGCCTGTTGCTGTTCCTTGCAGCTGTAATGTTTCCATGAACTTCCTCACCTCTGTTATTATTAACGTCGTCACTCACGTTTCTTCCAGGCAGCAGCTTCACGCTGATCCTCCTGCTTCTGCTGCTGTAGCTAACCTTCCTATCATGAATGTTTACTGCAGTGTGACTGTTGACGGTCACTTTTCCCTGACTTTTTGAAATAACTTCAGATATCCATTGTTTTTGCAACTGCTGACCATGAATATTTGTCTCAGTAATCTCTATGACTCAGTGACCCGCCCCCTTCTACCTCTAATTGGCTAAAATGTTGCCTTCGTTCAATTGAATTGGTTGGATGGATTGATATATCAAGATAGATATGATTGATTGAAGATGGGTGCTCCGATGGAAAAAAACAAAGCCCAAATAAAATAAACAGGAGGGGTAGTCCAGAGGGGTATTTCACAAAACCTAGATAGGGCATTAAGCTGGGATTTTCCTGGATGAATTTAGCTGTGATTTGGTTTCACTAAAGCGAAGGCACATACCATGGACATTTATTCTGAGCAGGTAGCCTGCTCCCGACCAGGCTAAGAGGCAGGATTAACTAATCCTGCTGTTCAGTCAGCAGCACTCTCATCTGAAATTAGAGTGTTTCTGACTTTTATCATAATGATAATGACTTTAACAGGTATAGGAATAATGTTGATAATACATTTCATTTAAAAATGCTTTTCAAAGAACTCAAAAACAATTTAAAATGAGGATTAAAGACAAAAAGAGGATTTAAACCAAATCAAACACAAATCATATGGGTCACTTCAGCAAATTTTTAAAACATCCCAAATTTTCTGTAGCCCATTTTGTTATGTTTTTTTTTTTCGAATTAGTACAAATTACTTTTGTTTCCATTTTTAACAACAAGGATAAATATTGTGAAGACTCTGAATAATACTTTATTAGAATAGCAATGTTTTACAATAATTAATATACATTATACAGTATATTATAAAATATCCTTACATCCCTCTATTAGAAAATTAGATTTAATTTACACTTTAACACAGAAGATTACATAAAAATGAACCTGACACCACTATACAAAACAAAACATTGTGTTCCTATTTCATCATATCTAATTAACATGGTGGTTTTTAGTTCATATTATGTTATCGTTATTTATGACTTAACAAATCGTACAATTTTTGCCATAGCTTTGGGTCTATTCTCGCACGATACAATACTTAAAAAAAAAAAACAGCCATCATTGCTTGTAATTGCAAAAAGATGTAAAATTCAGGCATCTTTTGCTTCTGTTAACACTCATAAAATAACAATTATCTTAATAAAAGTCCTTCGGAAGATTTATTAGAGGATATTAGTTTAATCCATGTTTTAGTTTTACCAAACCAACAGCATGTAAAAATAGTATGCAATTTAGAAGAACACAGGTTATAAAGTAAGACAAATGTATGATCTTCAAAAGTTTTAAATCTTTTAAAGAATGATTATATGTTACACAAATATGTTTAAAATGCTTAAAATGGTCCAAATGCCAAAATGTTATTTTAAGATATAGTTTCATTAACCATTTATCCTATAATTTTAATTTAAGGGTGTTTTCTCCACTGTTTGGAACTTATTTATGTCTTCAAATAACACAAATGGACTGTAATATTTAGGAGTTGTGTATTCAAAAAAAGTATGTACCGTCGTATCTATTAAAAAAATTTACTCCTAAGATGCTTGTGCTGAGAAACTGGGCAGTGAACAGGGCTCAATCTGATAACTTCATTTGGCCCCAAGGTTCTAGGACCGGCCCTGTATATTATCAGTATATGTGTGCATATACTTTTGTGTGTGTGTGTGTGTGTGTGTATATATAAATATATGTATAGGGCGTGAGAGAGAGAGAGAATAAGAAATTATAAGCTTAATGTGTATAAATGTACACGTTTGTGAACGTCGTGAAACTCCTCACTATCATCAAGACGCTTCCCTCCCTCCCCCCACTATAGGCTGTATGTAATTGTCACACTAATGTTCTTTCTTTTTTTTTTTTTTATTTAATTTAATTTTTTTCTTGACAGTCAAGTTCAGATATTCAAAATCAGACATCTGGTACATCATTTGGGCATACATCTTATGCTTGCTGCCTGTCCCAAGTGCCAAAAAAAACATTTTTTGTTTTTACTTAAAATAACATACAATAACAAAAACAAGAACATGGGGTGCTTTCTGTTTAAATACTACTGCTAGACAATAAATATATCCTGTTTGTCTTTATATCCAAACCTTTAACAAATGCAAAGAAAAAAAAACAATACATAAATGTAAAAGAAGAGCCTTAACCTTTGAATTACCCTTCAAAAAAGTTACATCCATGACCCAACAAGTGGACAAAAATGTCCATTTTCTAGAAAGTGACCAACAAAAGGTCACAGGAGGGTGATTTTTGGCAAGAGCAGGTAATTTTGGGTTAAATTTGAAAATCCCAACTTTCAGCACGAAAAACCCTTATTTGACCCTGTAATGCATTTTTATCACATCCATGACCCTTCAAGTGGACAAAAATGTCCACCTGTCATTTATTCATTTGTTATTGTTGCTATTTGTACTTATTATCCTCAAAATCTTATATGAGTGACTCATATGGAGTTACACTAAGTCACTTTTGACATTGATTTCAAGATGTTAACCACCAAGTCAACCAAGCACTTGCAGAACTTCATGTGATAGGACAGACAAGACAGTCCAATCAAATCAAGGCTGTGTCTCATTTGCCAATCATCAATCATTTTCCCCTAGCAACCTGCCGGCAAAAGCCAGTGTTTTCAAAACAAAGGTATATGTTGTTTACAAATATGGGTTCAGGCCTCATTTTTCACACGCCACACAGAGGAGCTGACAGAGAGAAATGGCAGAGAGAAAGAGCAGAAAAAGGACTATGGACACTCCTGAGGCCAGAGTTAAAGTTTTGGAGTATCTGAAGAAAGCTATAGAGTCAGAAAAACAAAAAGAAGAAACAGAACGTGAATCAGAGGGGGAGAATGAAGAGGACTACAGCTATGAAGACATGGAGTAGATACAGCAAGACGAGGAGGATGAAGAAAATGTTCTTGTCTCTGACCAAGACTCCTCCTCAGAGGAGAAAGACTATGAAGAGATAGGAGATGAAGAGGAAGATGAAAGGCTGGAAGAAGAGGAGGACTACAACTATGAAGGCATGGAGGTGATACAGAAAGACAAGGAGGATGAAAAAAATGTGCTTGTCTCTGACCAAGACTCCTCAGATTCAGATGATGTGCTGGATCAGGAGTGGATCCCGGGCCAAGGAACTGAGGAAGAGAATGAGGACGAAGAAGGAGAAAAAGAAGATGAGAGCCAAGGGGAGGAAGAGGAGGACGAGGGGCAGGATGAAGATATTGAAGTGATGGAAATGGAGCAGAATGTCTGGTGGTCAAAGGGCACCAGAAAAAATCAGTTCAAGGACCCAATCCGCTGGCTCCCATTAAATTCAGAGACATTTATCTATGAGCCACCCAAATCTGGTCCAGTTAGGGGTGTGGCCACCTACGCCATACACCGGACGAACGCAATCGTTAGCATGTTTCACCTCTATATCACTGAGGAAATCTACGACATTGTGGTGAACATGACAAACCTGCAGGTAAGTTAAAACTAGTACACTTCTTAGATAGCATTTTCAGTCAAATTTAACAATACCGTGATAATACTGATGACTGTAATATGTCATTTGAAGTTTTGATACTGTTTCATAGGGCCAAAGGGTCATGCCAACATGGGCACCAGTGGACAAGCTGGAGATGCAGGCCTATTTTGGTCTTCTCCTGTTGGCTGGTGTCTACAAGTCTCGTGGAGAAAACACCCTTAGCCTCTGGGGAAAAGATGGCAGAGACATGTTCCCGGCAGTAATGTCGAGCAAGAGGTTCATCCTTATATCCAGGATGCTCAGGTGTGATTTTTTTGTACATTATTTTGAGTCACACAATGATGCTGATTATTAGGGTCCTCGCCCAAAGGGAAAGGACCTCTCTAGCTTCAGCTAGAGAGGTCCTTGCCCTTCGGGCAAGGACCCTATTGGTTTTTTTTATTTATTTATTTTATAGATTTTAAAATTTATGTTTCTAGGCATGTATTCATCCATTCATTTCATCTGGATGGATAAAGGGCTGTGCTGTGACATTGTTTTTCTCATTTTTTTCCAATCAAACAGGTTTGATGACTGTGAAACGCGGTTTCAGCAGAACCAAGACAAGTTGGGACCAATCAGGGAGGTGTGGGACATCTGGGTCTCTGCTGTGCAGAGGATGTGGTACCTCGCACAGACGTCTGTGTGGACGAGATGCTGATTGGTTAGTATTACATTGTATTGCATTACTTTATTTGACAGCGACAAAATAAACTGTTACCAACTGTCCCAGAAATCTAGCAAGCTAAAACTCATCTGCCCCCTCTGTGTCCACAGGATTTCGTGGGAGATGTCCCTTCAGGCAGTACATGCCTTCAAAGCCTGACAGGTAACATTTATTTTTATCATATCATCATTGCCTTATATTGACTTTATTATATTTAGCCTCTATTTGGTGGACCTCATCATATTTTGAAATTAAGATTGTCATTTATTCATGGATTCATTCTCTCACTCGCTTATTTAGATATGGATTGAAGGTGTGGGTCCTCTGTGAGTGTGAGACATCATACTGCTGGAACCTGCAGTTCTATCTAGGCAAACCTTCCTCTACCGCAAAACGTGAGGTAAGCATATGGATCAAAATACTTGGGTAGAAAAATGTAAAAATTCGTCTACACAGATAAAATGCAGTGATCATTCCTACAATCATTCTTTCTTCTTATTTATTCAGGAGGGCTTGGGGAAGCGTGTGGTGTTGGATTTGATGACAGGCCTGACAGGAACTGTGACCACGGACAATTTTTTTACCTCATACGACCTAAGCCAGCAGCTGCTGGGGAGGGGGATGGCTCTTGTTGGCACTCTCCAAAAGAGAAGGCACGAACTCCCGCCACAACTCCTACAGATGAGGGCAAGGGAGGTGGGGTCAACCATCTTTGGTTTCACCAAAGACACCACGATCTGCTCCTACGTCCCCAAGGAGCGAAGGATGGTGGTGCTCCTCAGCACCAAGCACCGGCAGCCAGTGGTGAGCGAGGCAGCACCCAACAAGCCTCAAGTCATCCTTGATTATAACCAGTACAAGGGAGCGTTCGATAACTTGGACAAGGTATGCCTCACTCCTTTCACGTGAAAATATATATATGTATTGTGTGTGTGTGTGTGGGTGTGTGTGTGTGTGTGTGTGAAAGGTAATTAATTATATTGTGCCTTCTCTGGAAAAGTAGTTTGCAGCCCAGCATTTATGAATTTATTTATTATCATGCAGGTTATTGGCACCTATACATGCCGAAGGCAGATAAGGAGGTGGCCTGTGGCAGTCTTTTCCAGGATCCTGGACATCTCCACCTGGAATGGCTTCCTGGTGTGGATGGCCCTGAACCCAGGCTGGGAAAACAAAAAAAAATTCCGCAGGCGGCTCTTCATTGCCGCTCTGGGAAAAGAGCTCATCTACCCTCACATGGTCAACCCGGTTACCCCAGGCTGACATGGCACAGAAGCGGGTGATGGAGGCAAAGGCCTTGGGCAAGAAGAAACAATCAGCTCAGGCACAACCACCAGAACCACGTCAACCACCAGCTCCACAACCACCAGCTGTTGGCCTACAGCCACCCATCAGGCTGACACGAGCTGCTGCCAAACGGGCACGCGACGCTGCCCCAACCCCACCCACAACAACTGCTGCTGCTGCTGCTGTGGTACAGGCCAGGGGCTTCTGCAAGACCTGCCCCCCCGCAAAGAGGGCAAAAATAGTGACCTCTTGCATTGGATGCAAGAAGTTTGTTTGCAAGAGATGTATTCAGGCAATATCCTGCTCGAAATGCACCACTTGAGCCCCCCCTGTCTTTCTCTCCTCCCCACATTTATTCCTCCCTATCCCTCTCACAATAGTTATGTGACACTGTTTTTGTTTTAATTCTATTGTTATTGTACTATCACTGTGTTTGTTGTTGTTAATCAAATAAAATATTTTTCCCATGTTGAACTCTCATTTTGATTTTAGGTCGCCTCTTTCACCCCTTTTAGTGGTTTTGCCCTCTATAGAAACAGCACCCTGAGGCGTTCAAAATAGCCTGACAGGGATAAAAATCTTAAAATCCATGTTAAAAGTGATTTAGTGTAACTCCATATGAGTCACTTCAAAGATTTTGAGGATAATAAGTACAAATAGCAACAACAACAAATGGATAAAAGAAAGGTGGACATTTTTGTCCACTTAAAGGGTCATGGATGTGATAAAAATGCATTACAAGGTCAAATAATGGATTTTCATGCTGAAAGTTGGGATTTTCAAATTTAACCCAAAATTACCTGCTCTTGCCAAAAATCACCCTCCTGTGACCTTTTGTTGTTCACTTTCTAGAAAATGGACATTTTTGTCCACTTGGAGGGTCATGGATGTGATAAAAATGCATTACGGGGTCAAATAATGGATTTTTGTGCTAATAGCTGAGATTTTGAAATTTCACCCAGAATGAAACCCCCTCACCAAAAATCAACTCTGGTGAGGATGGTGATTATCTGTGAGGAAGTTTTGAATTTTGGAAATGGACAAAAATGTCCAGGGGTCATATGAGGGTTAAACAAAAGAGGGGCGTTTCAGGGACATATACATCTTCCATGGCTTCCAGATGTGGTCAAATTTAGACTGCTGAAGCATTATTGAGTAAGTGATTCTTTCCATAACGAAAACCTTATAGATTATATCATACCATTCATCTACAGACGGGATGTCCGGCTTAAGCCATTTTCTTGTGATTGCCTATCAAGCAGCTAGACTTAGTATTCCAATTAAATATTTATTTTTCACACTCAAATTGTCTGAACATACAAGTCCAAAAAGAAGTTCATCCCAGCTGAATGAAATTTCAGTTCCAAACATTCTAACCAGTTCCAAATAGATCTCGTGCCAAAAACTATTTATCTTTGGGCAGGCCCAAAACAAGTGATAGTGGTTGACCTCCTGGGAATGACACAACCTCCAGCAGCTGGAAGAGCCTGCTTGGTAGCTGTACTGAGCCGGTGTAATGAAATACCTCGTGAGACACTTCCACCTAAATGATCTCCATAAGTTTGAGTTTTATATCTTCCATTGAAATTCACAATATTTTTGCCAAATATCTTCTGGGAGGCAATTGTTACTTTCACTGACCCATTTTTGTTTTATATATATGGTATTCATTGTTTTTATTTCCTGTAGTCCTCTATAGAGTCTAGAAATGACCTTCCGTATGGAATCTGACACCTTTAATAAACCACTATCAAATGCCTTTTGGCTGTTCAACAAATAGCTATTTAGGTGGTGGCGTACCTGAAGAAATCTGAAAAAATCACTTTTGTTTAGTCCGTGAAGTCTTTTCAACATCTGAAAGCTCTTCAATACTGATTGGCTAAAAAAGGTACAGTATGAAGAGACCACTGCTCACCCATCTTTTATAGTTTACATCCATCTTATTTGGGGCAAAGTCTAGATCATAGCAGCACCAATTCAGGATCTTTACCTCTTCCAGCATGTTATTTCTAGTCATAGTGTTTAACCATATTTTCAAAGATACAGTTATCCATTTATTTCCCTTTTGCATCAAACCTTTAATTAATCTTTTATCTCCTAGCCTTGCTTGAAGCGGTATTGTTCCCGATATATTTTCTTCAATTCCCTTCCATCTTGCTTTGTAATCCGAGGCACACCAACAAAATAGGATCCTTAGTTGGGCTGATAGATAATAGTCTTTTAGGCAAGGGAGAGTCAGTCCCCCTTTATTCTTCGGTAAGTGAAGAGTTTGAAACCTTATTCTCGTTTTTTTCCCTTGCCATAATTATCGAGATATTAATTTATCCCACTCGTGGAACAGCTTATCGTTAATTTCAATCAGGAGGGTCTGAAATAGATATAGTATTCTTGGCAAGAGGTTCATTTTTACAGATTCAATCATTGTTTCAAATCTCAAAAGGTCATGTTATGGCTAGGACTATAATTAAAACTCAGTAGCTGACTCTTTTGGATATTTAATTTGTAACCCGAAACTGAACCAAAGGTTTTCAAAAAAGATAGCAGTTCCACAATTAAACTTTCAGGTTGTGACAGACTGATTAGTACATCATCAGCGAATAAAGAAGTTTTGTATTCTTGGTCTAATATTTTTATGCCTATGATGTTATTGTTCTGGGTGTTCCCCCGGCTCAACGGTTCTATAAACAGAGTGAACAATAATGGGCTCAATAGGCAGCCTTGCCTTGTCCCTCTTTTCAAATCACGAGTTGATATCGCTCCGTTTATTTTTACTTTGGCTTTTGGTTTATGGTATAGTGCTTTAATAGTGTTAATAAACGTCTGATGAAATCCAAACTTGCCTAATATTCGAAATAAAAACTCCAAATTAACAAGGTCAAAAGCCTTCTCCGCATCTAGGCTTAGCATTACTGCTTGGATTTTGTTTTTATCTATTTGTTCAATCACATGTAGTGTTCGGCTAATACTATCTTGTCTGTCTTTGTTGAATAAAACCTATTTGGTCTTGGCTTATTATTTGACGAAGAATACTTTCAATTCTCTTTGCCAGAATGTGGGTAAAGATCTTATAGTCTTGGTTCAAGACACTTATCGGCCGATAGCTTGCACAGTCTGACTTGCCTCTATCCTCTTTTGGTATCCGAGATAACTGCTTCACTCCAAGAGAGAGGAATAATGCCAGTTTTAAGCACCTCCTTAAACGTACTTTTCATTATAGGGGTAAGTAGGTCCTTCATCTCCTTGTACCACTCTAACGGAAATCCGTCCGGCCCTGGGGCTTTGTTTGTCTCTAAATGTGATATTGCCTTTCTAATTTCTTCTTCTGTAATTTCACCTATCAGTGACTTATTTTGTTCATCACTAACTGCAGGAAGTTTTATGGAGCTTAAAAAAGCTTCCATCACTCCTACATCTGTCTTAGGCTGGGTGTATAAATTTGCATAATACATTTCAAAGGTATGTTGGATATCATTTAATTTATTGTATATTGACTTTGTAATAGGGTCTCTTATTTTATGAATTGTACCTTCAGCCTGCTGTTTTTTTTTTTAATTTAAAGGCCAATAGTTTAGCAGATTTCCCCCTGTTTTGAAGCATTTTTGTTTTAGGAATATCAATTTCTTCTTAATGTCATTTGAGTAAATGTCATTTAGTTCATTTCTTTTCTTAATCAGTTCCATTTTTATTTGTGGATTTAATGTCAGGTGAATATGGACTATTGGATTCACTCTGTCACTGCATCCAACAGGTCAGTGTGTGGATGCAAAACAACTTTCTCCAGCTAAATTCAGACAAGACTGAAGTCATCGTATTTGGTCCACAGAAAGAAAGAGAAAGTATCAGCAGTCACCTCCAGTCTCTCTCTCTAAAACCTACAAATCAGGTTAGAAATCTCGGGGTAATAATGGACTCAGACTTGAACTTTAACAGCCACATCAAATCAATAACATCAGCAGCCTTTTACCATCTAAAAAACATTGCCAAAATCAAAGTTATAGTGTCTAAACCGGACCTGGAGAGACTTATCCATGCATTTGTCTCAAGTAGGTTAGACTACTGTAACGGCCTGCTCACTGGCCTCCCCAAACGAGCTGTAAGACAGCTGCAGTACATCCACAATGCTGCTGCTCAGGTCCTGACCAGAACCAGGAAGTACGAGCACATTAGTCCTGTGCTCAGGTCCCCACACTGGCTTCCTGTGGCTCAGAGAATAGACTTTAAAGCAGCTCTGCTTGTGTACAAGTCTCTCCACGGCCTAGCACCAAAGTACATCTCTGACATGTTAGTGCCATATGAACCATCTCGGACTCTGAGGACCTCAGGGACCGGCCTCCTGCTGGTGCCCAGAGTCAGGACTAAACATGGAGAATCAGGGTTCCAGTTTTATGCAGCTAAAATCTGGAACAGTCTTTCTGAAGATGTGAGACAGACCTCTACACTGACAATGTTCAAATCTAGGCTCAAAACAGCTCTTTTTAACTGTGCATATGACTGAGAGGATCTTATCTGCACTCTTTTCTTTTAAAGCTCATTTTAAAATGATTATTTTTGTTTTTATTTTGTATTGTGATTTGAAATGCATTTTTCTTGTTCTGTAAAGCACTTTGAATTACCTTGTGTACGAATTGTGCTCTACAAATAAACTTGCCTTGCCTTACTTCTTCGCACTTTTTCAGTACAGTCTGTAATTGTTCGGTTTTTGTTTTTCTGCTTTTTTAAATTTGAGCTGTAACCTAGAATTTTTCCCCTCAGAACCACTTTACAAGCATCCCAGAGAGTTTGTGGGGATACTTCTCCATTGTCATTTTCATCGAAATATTGTTTGATATCAGTTCTTATCTGTTCCCGCATCAGGACTAGGATCCCTGTGTTAAGCCTCCAAATGGTCCTCTTTTTTTCAGCATCTAAAGTGACATTCAAATAGACCGGTGCATGGTCAGACAGATCCATGGTTCCAATATTACAATTTATTACTCTATACATGTCCCTTTGAAACATCAGCTAAAAATCAGGCCTGGAATAGACCAAGTGTGGGTGAGAGAAAAAAGTGAAATCTTTTTTAATTGGATTCAGATCTGTCCATGTGTCTGAGAGACCCAGTTCACTAATAATTAGTTTTATATTCTTTGTAAGCCTCCTTTCTCCTGTGTAACAGGGTTTTGACATGTCTAGAGTTGGGTGTAGTCTTACATTGAGGTCTCCTCCGAAAATCAGAGTGCCCTCAGCTTCTAAGATTATCAGCTCAAAGATCTGTTTGAAAAATCTCCACTCTGACAGTGGAGGGACATAGACATTTATAAAAGTAACTAAAGCGCCCTGTAAATGACCACGAACTAGGACAAACCTCCCATCTGGGTCCCTCTTTTCATATGTGCATTCAAAGTTTAATTTCTTAGCCATCAAGATTACTACACCTCTCTTTGAACCCTGTCTATGTGAAGAGGAATATTGATTAAAGCTCCATCTCTTAAGTTTGTCATGCTCTGAATCTGATAAGTGCGTCTCTTGGAGGAGGGCTACCTCCACTTCTTCCCTCTTCAATTTGGCCATAACTTTACTTCTCTTGATCGGATTGCCCAATCCATTTACATTAAAAGTAACAATCTTAATTGACCTGGAACCTTGCATTGCATATTATTTGAGTATATATTAACCCCTGCACACCTGGATATAGAAAGCATTCTGCACACCTGGTGCCATAAGTAACAGTAGCACCAAAACTAACATTAACTACAATAGAGCAGAGAACATCATCACAGAAACACTCTCTGACCTCCAATGGTGAGGCCCCTTTCCTGGCCTCATATCTCAGATGGAGTGTGAGTTTAGAAGGAAAGTCTCTTCCACCTGACGATGAGAGAGGGCCCTCTTCAGCCTCAAAGCTGAAACACAGGTCCAGTACGTCTAGATAGAATTCCCAACATCAAACATATATTCTTATGCCATTATTTTCTTCCCGATAAGTGTACTATCACGACAAAAACCTCAATGTTTGTGTAAATCCTCACCCTCTTAATGTCAGAGCACAAAAAAATAAGTAACTGTGGATCATATCACAGGAATGTATAGACTTGATTATATAGTCATTATGTTTTTGTTACTTATCAAGCATCCTGGTGTCGGAATCTTTGAAGTCTGTCTCTGACGTCATGCCTAGCGCTCGTGCCCTCCTGGTTTCCTCGCTTTCTGCTGGGTCTCCAGGTCAGCTGGCTTATCTGATCCAAAAGAGAAGCTGGGTTTTTCAGAACCATCACTGGTATTCCCTCTTCGCCATATCTGCCATTGATGCTTCCGCTGAGCTGTAGGTCACCATCCCTTCCTTGTAATGCACCTGCAGCCTGGCCAGGAATGGAGTCTGAAATCTTATGTTTCTCTCCTTCAGCGCAGCCTTAGCTTCTGTGTAATCCCTCCGCTTCCTCTGTACCTCTGGTGCAAAGTCAAGGTCCACATGTATCTTCTTCCCTTGGAGATCGATTCCCTTTCTTTGCCAAGCCTTCTTGAGAATTTCTTCTTTCATTTTAAAGCTCGCTAATTTTACCACTATGGATCTTGGAGGGGCTTCAGTCGGGGGTTTCGTGTCGAGCGCCCGGTGCGCCCTTTCGATGTTTAAAGCTGTGGTAGCCAGGAGCTCCAAGCCTTTAATCAACAAATCTTCCACAAATGCAGTCATTATTCCTTTGCTTTCTTTGGCTCCTTCTGCTACCCGGTATAGTATGACGTTAACCCATCACGAACGCCCCCCCAAGTCTATCAGTTTAGCCTCTGTTTGTACCTGGAGTTTCACCAACTCAGCCAGAACTTCCTCCCATGACTGAATGCGGGTCTCCACTGTATCTATACGCTCCTCGGCCTCTTCCATTCTTTTATTTATTTATAAATTTACTTCAAAGATCCTGGAGAAAGTAGTGGCTACTCAGCTATGTGACTTCCTTCAAGACAACAGCCTTTTTGAGGCCTTTCAGTCAGGATTTAGAGCTCATCACAGCACAGAGACTGCTCTAGTTAAAGTAACTAACGACCTACTCTCAGCTTCAGATGAGGGACTTCTCTCAGTACTTGTTTTATTAGATCTTAGTGCGGCTTTTGACACCATTGATCATGATGTTCTTATACAGAGATTAGAGGTATTACTCGGGTTTACAGGGACTGCCTTAAATTGGTTTAAGTCCTACTTATCTGATAGATACCAGTTTGTACACATGAACAACAAGTCCTCTGTGTACACTAAAGTAAGTTACGGAGTTCCTCAAGGCTCTGTGCTAGGTCCAATTCTCTTCTCCATTTATATGCTTCCCCTCGGTGATATCATGAGGAAATACTCCGTTAATTTTCATTGCTATGCTGATGATACTCAGCTGTATGTATCGATGAAGCCAGGTGAGACAAATCAGTTATCTAAACTAGATGCGTGTCTAAAGGACATTAGGACATGGATGGCCCAAAATTTTCTTCTCCTTAACTCAGACAAGACAGAGATCATTGTGCTGGGCCCTCGACACCTTAGAGAAACCTTTTCTAATGATTTAACTGCCCTAGATGGCATAAGCCTGACGCCAAGCACAACTGTTAGAAATCTTGGGGTTCTATTCGATCAGGATCTATCCTTTAACTGTCACATAAAGCAAATCTCAAAAACAGCCTTTTTTCATCTTCGTAACATCGCTAAAATTAGGCCTATCCTGTCCCAGAGCGATGCTGAAAAGCTTGTCCATGCTTTTGTTACCTCTAGACTGGACTACTGTAATTCTCTTCTTTCAGGCTGTCCCAGTAAGTCGCTTAAGACGCTTCAGCTGGTCCAAAATGCTGCAGCACGTGTGCTGACTAGAACTAGGAGAAGAGACCATATTACTCCAGTATTAGCCTCTCTGCACTGGCTTCCCATTAAATATAGAATAGAATTCAAGATTCTTCTTCTCACCTATAAAGCTCTCAGTGGACAGGCACCAGTTTACCTCAAAGAGCTTGTAGTGCCGTACAACCCCTCTAGAACATTACGCTCCCAAAATGCTGGCCTGCTCGTGGTTCCATCAGTCTCTAGAAGTAGTCTGGGAGGTAGAGCCTTCAGTTATCAGGCTCCTCTTCTCTGGAACCATTTACCGACCACGGTTCGGGAGGCAGACACCCTCTCTACCTTTAAGGCTAGACTTAAAACATTCCTCTTTGATAAAGCTTTCAGTTAGGGACCAGCTCATAGTCCATAGTTTAGACATATAGTTAAGATGCAATAGGCTTAGACTGCCGGGGGGATCTGGCACATTGGGCTCTATCCCTCTCTCTCTCACACTCTCTCTCCATATCTGCCTCTGCCCCTTTCTGTTTGCTCCTGTACTCGTCTCTGGCTCTTGTCTTTTAGGTTGCCTGGGATCCTTGGTGGAGACTGCCTGCTGCTGTGGAGTCACGAAGCCTCAATAACTACAATTACAGACATAACACATATTTGGCCATCTCACTCCAGTTCATAATCATTATAGCTGTTAATGTTGATATTAACATGATCTTTCTATCCATGGTTGATACATCTATAGTAACTATCTCTAGCTCCACATGGACATGAGATCCCTCCTGAAAATGAGGTGTCACATCTCAAGAGGTCTACCATTAATACATTTATACTTAACGGAGACAAATATGGTAGGGATGCACTTGTGGTCTGGGCACCCATGAGTTCATCACTACCATAAATTCTTACTTCCAGTAAGACTTTTATTGATTATACTTCTATAAAATTTTCACCACAACCACACAGACATGAGGACCCTCCTCTAATAAATTTGTTTGCAGCAGAAACAAATTTGACGACGACAGGTCTATGATTGGTCCATTGATCTGTCACTAGCTTTAGTTCTTACTTTAGTCCACTTGTCTCCACTTACCTCCCTCCCTTTGCCCACACACCCAACACAGCATCGTGTGGATTTGCTGTTCATCATGAGACTGGGGTCCACATTCAAGATTTCCTGCTGCTTAACAGAAGGTTTTTTCTTGCCGCCATGATGGAGGGATTCATGATTGGCTATATGGATTCATGTTGGGTGTTGGATGTATATATTTGTATATATATGTATATGTGTATTTTTATATGTATATATGTATCTATGCATATATGTGTATCCATAATATGAAGAGCTTTGTGCTCTATTGTAAAGTGTCTTGAGATAACACTTGTTATGAATTGGCGCTATACAAATAAAGATTGATTGATTGATTGATTGATTGATTTATCAAATTAATGTCCTCTCAGATGGCGCTCAATTTCTGACTTGAGTCCTTTCTGAATTCACGTAGCTCTCTCAGGATAGTCCCAAAGTTAGCATTGTGGCTCTGCTCCGGGTCAGCCATGTGTGCTAGCGAGTTGTTGCTAGCTAGCGACGGTCGATCTTCTACCACGTCGTCGTTCTCCTTTCTTTGTGAGGCTTTTTTCTTAACCACCCTTGGCTTAATCTTCAGCCCGTTTTGTTTGCGTTTATATTTATGAGTTTCTTAAGTATTTCGAGTCGTAACCGTGCCTCATTCATTATTTTTGTCGGGAACCTGTCACTCTATGCTGCCACCACTTCGCTAACCAGACCGGAAGTTCATACTAATGTTCTTTCATCTCTCATTGGTTCTTTTCAGAGATTAATATGGATTTACGCTGTAAATACACTTTGGTTAATGGATGTATGTTTTAGGCTGCTCACGCATTCAGCATGTCTGATTTTATCTGCCACCCTTTCTCGCTCCTTTGGTGAAATACCCCTCAAGGCGGGCACGGCGCCCCAATGCCCGCCCATGCTGACAGGTCTGCACCCACCTCTTTAATAGGATTTATCAGGTAGAGATAGAGATAATAGTTTTCAGGAAAGTCACATGTTTTAATTAATTTATTGTTTCTACGAGACAGCGTCAGTCAGTGACCAGTCTACTCTTGTCTGATCTGCTCTCAGATAAACTAAGAAACATCAGAACAGATGACAAAAAGTTTTTTTTTTTCTTTTTTTTCCCACCTCTTCTGTGCTCCATGGCTCTCTCCAAGTGTTATGGCTCTGTGCCGTTTTGTTTCTCTTCTGCAAGAATCTCTCATTGGGAAAGAGCAGCTGCTTTTAGGTTCACAAGAAATAAAATATAGTTTTATAGGGGTTCACTCAAGGTGAGCTGCTGTATTATCAGGTTCTGTTATGGAAACAAACTTCTTCAGCACTGAGCAGCACATTTTAGGTTTCTTCGTGTTTGTTGGCCCTCATCATGTCTCTCACCACAGAAATACTTTGGTTAATCGGATGCACGCTGATCGGACTGATAACTTAAAAAAAAAACATCCTTAATCTGCAGAAGTAAAAGTATGTATCTCACTCTCATGACTCTGGTGTGGAGGCACTGAGTGGCTGCAGCAGGAGGAGATGTCAGCCTATGCTATACCTGAGGCATTTATGTTCGTCTGTTAATTATCATCATGGTTTTGTTTTTTAAGAGAAATGAGTAAACACATAAGTTATTTTTCAGATCATTGCAAGGGCCAGACATTATTATTGACGGGCCAGTTGTTGCCCAGGCACCAATATTTCCCAACCCCTGTCATAAATTAAGAGTAAATTATTTTGAATTTAAAGTCAAAAATATTAAATAATGAAAACAATATGATTAAATAATGTTAAAGTCAGACTGAAAAATATAAAAAGGGTAATTAATGTGGAAATAACAGTAAGTAAGAAAAAAATAGGATTAAATAATCTTAAAATTACAGTAAATAATGTTAAATTTAAACTAAATAAATAATAATAATGTAAAAATTAATCATTTTAATAAGAGGATAAATACCTGTTGTTACAATTTAGTTAAGCAAAGTTAGGATGTGGTCATTGTGTAATTAAAAAAATTAATTATGAGGATTGTTTTTTTTTTCTTTGATTCAAAGTGCTGAACTCACAACAAGCGATGATACAAAGAAGTTTATGTTTAAACGGCATCATTTTTAAGACTCAGTTGATCAATTACGGTGTAAAATTACCTTGTTCTTCTTTGAAGGCCTCACACAGGAAGTTGGTTTCCACCTGGATATAATTTTCCAGAGACTTCTGTCCCTCTCCAAAGTAACGCAGGTGAGTGTTAGCAAACTTCCTCTGCTTCTTCCACAGGTAACCGTTACTCATAGCGATTCCTGCAGAAACATGGATTACATATGTAAATGCATCAAGGGTTCATAAATGAAACCACAAACATGTAATTATAAGTGTATTTAAAACAATTTATCTGAGTTGATGTAAACATACTAGCCTGTAGGCAAGGGGGGTCGGAGGGTTTGTTCGAACCCCCCCCCCCCCCCCCCCCCCCCGCCGTCATCACTAAGATGCACGCACAACCAGCGGACAGATGAATAAATAAATAATGTACAATAGATAACTAATATAGATAATAATAAAACGATAAAATATATATTTGTACATAAAATATTAAATATAAATAAATATAGAGAAAGAAAAGGAGATTGAACACGGGCAAATTAACATGACAGATAACTTTACTTAATGTAATTGGAATTAAAATTGAATAGCTGATAAGCATTTTTTGTTGGATTTGATATGTCACACACTCAAATTAAATTTTTAATTCAATTCAAAATAATGGGAATGAAGAGGTTGCCTTGGATATTCTGACTTTATGTATATGTAATTTATCTAGTAATATGAAGACATTAATTATGTTAACTTTATTATTTTGAGAGAAGGAGGCAAAATGATTATATTCTCATCAAAGTGATACTTGACTGTAGTTTTAACTAGTTTTAACTTGTAGTTTTTCTTGATTTTTTTACAGAAGGTACAGCTGTCATCAATATCAGAAAATATGGATATGTATACATTAGTGGGATAGATGTTATGTAATAGCTGAAGATGTTTATTATCTATATACACACACACATATACATTAAGATATAACATTTAAAAACAACTTTATAATTTTCTGTGTTTACCATATGTATGTGTGTAAAATCAATTTTAATTTTCAATTAAAATTCATTCATTTAATTTAAAATTAATTTTGAAATGAGCAAGGTGAGCAACAGAGACACAAGGAGAGCTACAACTAAGAGAAAGATAATTGTCCAATAGTAGAGAAATAGTACACCTAAATTTAAGTCAATGCATTGATTCACAGTAAAAGGAATGTTTGGATGATAATAGAGATGGTTCATTTCCATTAAATTCATTCATGTTAACAGAGACATGCAGCAGAGGACAGAAGCAGAGACAGACAAGGAGAAAGCCACAGAAACACTGGCACTGAGAGGGTTAAAAACCGGAAATTATTCATTTAAAAAGTGGCCATAATCTGAATTTTTTTTAAATAAGAATTAATTACATAGTGAAAATTGTTGTAATAGGCTGTTTTTGGAATTTGAACATTAATCTAAAAATAATCATCTGTACCAATGTGATTAGTACCAGCTCATCCACTGCCACATTAGAAGAGAAAGTATGCCTGCAGTGGCCAAAAATGGTCACATCACAACAGTTGAAGGAAAACTTGAATGATAGAGAGACAGTACACATAAATTTAATTCCATTAATTAATTCATGTTAAAAGAAAGTTTGGATGGTAGTACAATTAAATTTAATTAATTCATATTCATTATGTCAACAGAGGAGAGCAACAGAGACAGATAGAGGAGAATATGGAGTTACAACAATGACAGTAAGATTTGGAATTGAAAAAGAAACTTGGCATTGAAGAAAAAATTGCATTGGCACTGAAACAAGTATTGGCATTGTAAAATGTTGAATTGAAAAATAAAATACAGACATTAAAAAAAACTATTGTTTTTTTCAGGATATTTTTTTGTTTTATGATGTGTTTTTCAATGCCAATCTTCTGATTTTGTTTTTACACTCTCTTTTTTCAGCATCACAGATTTTCAGTTTCAACTTTCTGGTTTTCAGTTACAGTTGCTGCTTTCCTAGTGGCCTCTTCGTGGTTGCCATTTGCCTGTGGTATGCCAAGGTATTTGTAGTTCTCCTCCACATCTGCTATTCTGGCTTCTGGGAGTGTAATGCCTTCTGTATGGACTACCTTCCCTCTTTTTGTCACCATTCGGCCACACTTCTCCAGTCCAAATGACATTCCGATGTCACTGCTGTAGATCCTGGTGGTGTAGATCAGTGAGTCGCTGCCTCGCTCACTCTTAGCGTACAGCTTGATGTCATCCATGTAGAGGAGGTGACTGATGGTGGTCCCATGTCGGAGTCTGTATCCGTAGCCAGTGTTGTTGATTATTTGGCTGAGGGGGTTCAGTCCTATGCAGAACAGCAGTGGGGACAGAGCATCACCTTGGTATATGCCACATTTGATGAAGACTTGTGCAATTGGCTCGAAGTTGGCCTCAAGTGTGGTGTGCCCTTGACTCATTGAGTTTGCAATGAAGACTCTTAGAGTCTTGTTGACCTTGTACAGCTTCAGGCATTCCAGGATCCATGTATGTTGCATCGAGTCATAGGCTTTCATGTAATCAATCAACCAACAGAGCCTTGTTCTCATCTCATGTCCATTGCCTTCTCTGTGTTGTTCCAGAAGCCCTCTTGTCATCACAATGCCCTGGTTCCTCAGCAAGACCTTGTTAACCCAGGTGTCGTCTGAGCCAGTGTGACTTTATGTTTTTATGTATACATGTATATATATATATATATATATATACACACACACACACACACACACACACACGCACACACACATATATGTATATATATATATATATATATATATATATATATATATCCATCCATCCGTTTTCTTCCGCTTATCCGTGGTCGGGTCGCGGGGACAGCAGCCTGAGCAGGGAAGCCCAGACTTCCCTCTCCCCAGCTACTTTGTCCAGCTCCTCCTGGGGGATCCGGAGGCGTTCCCAGGCCAGCTGAGAGACATAGTCCCTCCAGCGTGTCCTGGGTCTTCCCCGGGGCTGCCTTCCAGTGGGACGTGCCCCGAACACCTCACCAGGGAGGCGTCCAGGAGGCATCCTAACCAGATGCCCGAGCCACTTCATCTGGCTCCTCTCAACACGGAGGAGCAGCAGCTCTACTCCAAGCCCCTCCCGGATGTCCGAGCTTCTGACCCTGTCTCTGAGGGAGAGTCCAGACACCCTGCGAAGGAAACTCATTTCGGCTGCTTGTACTTGGGATCGTGTTTTTTTTGGTCACTACCCAAAGCTCGTGACCATATGTGAGGACAGGAGTGAAGATCGAGTTGTAAATCGAGAGCTTCACCTTGTGGCTCAGTTCCCTTTTTATCATGACGGACCGGTGTAGAGTCCGCATCACTGCCAACACCGCACCTATCCGCCTGTCGATCTCCCAGTCCATCCTTCCTCTGCTCGTGAACAAGACCCCGAGGTACTTGAACTCCTCCACTTGGGGTAGAATCTCATCCCCGACCCGGAGAGGGCACTCCACCCTCCCACCGGGCGAGGACCATAGACTCAGATTTAGAGGTACTGGTTCTCATCCCAACCGCTTCACACTCAGCTGCGAACCAATCCAGTGAGAGCTGTAGGTCTTGGTCTGACGAAGCCAACAGGACCACATCATCTGCAAAAAGCAGCGACCCGATCCTGAGGTCACCAAACCGGAACCCCTCAACACTCTGGCTGTGCCTAGAAATTCTGTCCATAAAAGTAATGAACAGAACCAGTGACAAAGGGCAGCCCTGGCGGAGTCCAACCCTCACTTGAAACGGCTCTGATGTACTTCCAGAAATGCAGACCAGGCTCTGGCACCGGTGGTACAGAGAACGAACAGCCCGTATCAGGGTGTCCGCTATCCCATACTCCCGGAGCAACCCCCACAGAACCCCACGAGGAACACGGTCGAATGCCTTCTCCAGGTCCACAAAACACATGTAGACTGGTTGGGCAAACTCCCACGCACCCTCGAGGACCCTGTGGAGGGTATAGAGCTGGTCAATAGTTCTACAGCCAGGACAAAAACCACATTGCTCCTCCTGAATCCGAGGTTCGACAATCCGGCGGACCCTCCTCTCCAGTACCCCTGAATAGACTTTCCCAGGGAGGCTGAGGAAGGTGATCCCCCTGTAGTTGGAGCACACCCTCCGGTCCCCCTTCTTGAAAATGGGGGCCACCATCCCAGTCTGCCAATCCAGTGGTACTGCCCCCGATGTCCACGCGATGTTGCAGAGTTTACTGGGGTAAACCCCAACGTACAGGCCCCGAGCCTGGGCGCAATAAGTACTGCTACCCCTGTCCGGCGCCTCTCGCCATCGGCAACTCCAGAGTGGAAGAGAGTCCAGCCCCTCTCAAGAGGACTGGTTCCAGAGCCCAAGCTATGTGTCGAGGTGAGTCCGACTATATCTAGTCTGAACCGCTCAACCTCGCGCACCAGCTCAGGCTCCTTCCCCACCAGAGAAGTGACGTTCCATGTCCCTAGAGCTAGCTTCTGCAGCCAGGGATCGGACCGCCAGGGTCCCCGCCTTCGGCTGCCACCAAGCTCACATTGCACCCGACCACCTTGGCCCCTTCCATGGGTGGTGAGCCTATGGGAGGGGGGTCCCACGTTGCCTTTTCGGGCTGTGCCCGGCCAGGCCCCATGGGCGCAGGCCCAGCCACCAGATGCTCGCAATCGAGCCCCGTCCCCAGGTCTGGCTCCAGGGTGGGGCCCCGTTAACCCGCGTCCGGGCAAGGGAAACTGGGATCCATTGTTGTGTCTCTCCATCATGGTCTTCGGGCCACGCTTTGTCTGGCCCCTTCCCCAGAACCTGTTTGCCTTGGGTGACCCCACCAGGGGCATAAAGCCCCCGACAACATAGCTCCTGGGGTCATCTGGGCACGCAAACCCCTCCACCGCGATAAGGTATATTGCGTATATATATATATATATATATATTTATATATATATATATATATATATATATATATATATACATATATATATATATATTAATCAACATACATAGATATATATGTATCTGAAACAAAGTTAAAATCCTACAAAAAAATTAAAAACCTGAATTATCTCAACTGATTTTGCTTTGGCTCAAACTTTGGAGTCATCAGCTGTATTAGACTCAGTCAGTAAGAAGTTAATTACTGATTTTTTTTTTATTTTTTTTTAAAATAAATGACAGGGAGTCATATGTTCACACTCCAATGCTCCTACCAATGCCTTTGAAGATGACGTGGAACAAAGGGATGACAGGCCGGTCCATGAAGCAGTCGAGCTGATTAACAAGAGCTTCTTTAACCATCTCATAACCAGAGATAAAAACCATTCTGTCGCTGCCTCGCCGCACACTGAACACGGGGCCGTATTCCTCTGACAGCTGCAACAACACAAACAAACATGAGTTTACCTTTATTTTCATTTAATGAATAAAGGAAGAAAACACTGTCCCTTAAACGTGACTGAACTATAATTAAGCGTAAAAAACTTACTCCTGGTAAATGGTTTCTGATCAGTAAACTCCATTCATTTACAGCTGAGGTATAAAGATGGATATTTAATTTAACCTGGACCTTCTGTTTCTGCTCCTGTTCCTAATATTCATGATTTTAGTCGTTTCTGGTAATCAGCTGACTTTTTATTCACTGCTGATTTACAAAAAAGCTGATTTGTATTTACTGTCAGGGTCATGTTTAAATCATCGTAGTGTTCATTTCAAAGTTCCTTTTCAGAGCAGGAAATGTTCAGTTACAGCCTGATGATGTGACTGATTTATTAAATTTTGATCTTTGAATTTATTATCTGTGGTTCTTTTTCAAAATAAATGTTTTCATATCAACATATATATTTCTTTCATTATATAGACAGAAGCATAAAAGCTGTGCTAAACTCACCTTTTCCAGAGATTTGTAGTCTGCTCCAGTGAAGATGTTTCCTAGAAAAGGCACGGCCAAGGGCCCTGGAGGAAAGCTGTGTGGCCTCAAATTTCTGACCACATCAACCAAAATTAAGATGATAAAACCAAAAAGCAGCCAGCCCATGAAGTCCAGACACTCAAACACTGCCTGAAAAATCATGATTATATACCAAAGCAGTTTGTGCTGTTGGCTCCTGCGGAGGAATGTGCTTCACTGAAAGCAGACGAGGATGAGGGCTGCCCCACAGAAGACTGTTACATAACAGGCTGACCTCAAGCAACCTCTGAAGAGAAAAAACATGACTGAAGTTTGAACTCCACCACCTAGTAAATAAATACCTCGGGAAAAAACATTTATCTTCCTTTCATTCATTTCAAAAGATTATATAACAAGACGCACTGGGACAGTCCAGCTCCAATACATTAATCTACCTAATGAAACATGGAGGTTTTTCAAGGACACGCCTGGGAAATGTTTCCTGGAGAGCAGGTTTCTTCAAGACCTGTAGTAGACCATCCACCTCTGCTCCAATAGTCCTTCTCTGTTGCCATAAAGGGGATAGAAATCTGTAGATTCATTTTAGAAAATAAACTGTTTGGGGGTCACGTGATGCTTTAAGCCTGAGCAGTCGACCGTCACTTCTCTCCTGCTCCTGCCAAGCTTTATCTGCCTTTGTACCCTTCTCCAACCGCTGCAACCAAATTAAAATTTACTTTACAACATTTTGACATCATGCCGAAGCAGAAGGTCGCGAAATCAAAAACGAAATCGCCTTCCGAAGAGTAAGAAGCGAGAAAGAAAATGCTTGCTAGCATGAATGCTGGCCAGCATGTGACACCTGGCGCCGACAGTGGGTCTCTCGCCGCAGACATATCTCAGAATGTCATCGAGAAAATATCAGCAATAATGGACAGTAAGTTTGAAGAACTCTCGTCCAAACTAAACACCATTACAGCAAGTCTTGAGTCTAACACTAAGCGTATAATCGAGTCAGAATGTCGCATATCTGCTGCAGAGGATAACATGTCAGCCATTGAGACCAGACTTTTAAGCCTAGAGTCAAAAGTCCACATTCTGACGGAGAAGAACATAGATTTGGAGGGACGAAGCCGCAGAGACAACATTCTAATTTACAACCTCAAGGAAAACACGGAAGGCCGACAGCCAGTCAAGTTCTTCGAGACCTGGCTTCCAACCCTGCTGCACCTGGAGGCCAAGCGGGGAACATTAAAATTGACCGCGCACACAGGCCCCTCCGCTCGGCTAAACTCGACCGACCTCGCCCCGTGATTCTCAAGCTGCACAACCCGAGGGACAAACCAAGGATTCTGGCTGCACTAAAGGAGCTCGGCCCGCTGAAGTACGAGGATCAAACTATTTTTATCTGACAGGATTTGCCAGCCCCAGTCAAGGAGTTACGACGCACATTTAATGGCGTGTGTGAGCAGCTCATGAAGAGAGACATAAGATTCACAATGCGCTTCCCAGCCACCCTGACCTTCTCCCACGGAGGTAAAAAGCACTCTTTTCGGTCACCGAAGGATGCGCTGGCTTTTCTGGATGAACTTGGCTGACTGAGATGAAATGGAGACGTTGTGGACCCCTTTGCAGTTTGTTACGTTTATGGACGATTACTGTCTGCCTTTTTGGATAACTTCTGTGAAGGTATGTAATGGAGGAAGTGGTTGTGTTGTGGCCGGGAAGGTTATTTGTCGTAAAGAGGTTACCATTTCTCATGCTCGTGGGGAGCAGGAGAGTTAGAGAGGATTTTATTTTCCCTTTACAGTGGCGTTTCTGCTCGATTTCATGTGCCCAGTTGCCATGACAACGAACCACGCAGTTGGACCATACCGGGAGGGGGGAGGGAGGGAGGGTTGGGAGTTACCTTTGAGTCCATCGTTTGGGGATGGCTGATGTTTTTCTGTTTTATGCCATCAACTATGTAAAGCCTTTTGTATTTCATGTCAAAATCCTGCCTATTTTTTTAATATAGATATATATTGCTGTGTTAAATATGCTATCTCTCTATGTTCTACCACAGTACTCTTCCTGCTGGTTTGCAAACTCCTCTCTCACCAAGTATGACTGATCTAAAAATAGTATCCCTAAATGTAAAGGGAATTAATAATGCAATAAAAAGACAAAAGATTCTCTCTTATTTAAAAAAAAGAGAAAGCAAGTATTGCTCTGTTATCTGAAACCCATTTAAATGATATAGAGCACATAAAACTAAGGAGAAGTTGGGTGGGTCAAGTATTTTATTCTTCTTATAACACAAAAAGCAGGGGAGTAGCCATATTAATTCATCGTAGTTTGCCATTTACCTTGGAGAGAACCATAAGTGACAATGCTGGCCGCTATATTCTTGCTTCAGGTTCTGTTTTTGGAGAAAAAATCCTAATTGGCTGCATATATGGCCCCAATTCATATGATGCTACCTTTTTCCCTAAACTCTTATCTGATGTTGCACCAGCGTCTATCCCTTATATTGTATTGGGCGAAGACTTTAATTGTGTGTTTGACCCGGATATTAACCAGTCCCCACCTGGCTCCTGTTCAACTCCCAGAAAGAGTCAAACATTAAAAGAATTTTGTCAAGACCTAGAACTGTTTGATATATGGAGGGTCATTGATCCCAAAGTAAAAGATTACACCTTTTACTCTAAACCCCATCAAACATTCTCAAGAACTGACTTTTTCTTATCATCAACAACAGTTATGGACAGAGTAAAGGAATGCTCTATCGGCATATGTTCACTCTCTGACCATTCCCACGTTAGCTTGTGTATTAGCCAACCCCATTATGAGGCTGCTGCTCATCACTGGAGGATGGATCCCTCTTTGCTAAGTAGACCTGCATTTATTGATTATATCACTGATCAATGGAACATTTTTATTTCTGCCAATAAAACCCCTGATGTTAGCCCCTCATTGCTATGGGAAACTGCAAAAGCTTTCCTTAGAGGATGCATTATCTCCTACACTGCAGCTCAAAAAAAGGCTGCTCTGAAAGAGCAACTTGATCTAGAGAGCACAATATGTTTCTTGGAGATACAATTTAAAAATACGTCCTCTAAAGTCCTCTCTAGGAAATTAGAGGCAGCAAGCGCAGCCCTTAACCAGCTGCTAACTGTGAAGGCAGAGTCAAGTTTGTTCTTTGCAAAGCACAGGCTGTATGAGTCGGGGAACAAGCCTGGCAGTCTCTTGGCGAGACTGGCAAACGGTAAGATGGAGGCAAATACCATATCGTCATTACTAGATAATAAACAGATCAGACACTACAAAAGTAGGGACATTAACAATATCATGAAAGAGTTTTATCAGAAACTACACTCTTCTGAATGTGATTCTTCTAAGACAAGGGGGGCTGATTTTTTAAACAAGGTGCCTTTCCCAACCCTATCTAAAGAACAGAGAGAAGTGCTTAATGCACCTGTGTCCGAGGAGGAAGTTACGAGAGCCATTACTTCCCTTACGGGCGGAAAGGCACCAGGACCTGATGGTTTCTGCCCAGAATTTTACAAAAAACTGAGTCATCTAGTTGTTGGTCCACTAACCAATATGTTTGTAGATTCTTTTCAGAATGGATTTCTTCCCCAGACACTCAACTTAGCAAACATTATACTTATTTTGAAGAAAGATAAACCCCCAGATATTTGTGGGTCATATAGACCAATTAGCCAACACTGTAGAGACATTCCTTTTGGACAGAAACAGTGTTTCACATTTCATCTCTGCCTTTTATGCTCTGTTGTACTCTCTTAACTCAGATGATGTGATACATATCACACAAAAATGGAAGAGAGATTGTGATACTGAATATACAGAGGATGACTGGCTGAAAGCAATCAAAATTATTAGGTCAACCTTTACTTGCAATAGATTGAGAGAGACACAGTATAAAATACTTCGTCTCCATTTAACTCCTTACATACTTAACAAGATGAATCATCAGACCTCAGCTCTTGGTAAGAAGTGTCAGAAGGAGGTTGGTACCTATTACCATTGCTTCTGGCAGTGTAAACTGATTAAAAGGTTTTGGGGTACAATCTCTCAAGAACTTAGCGATATCTTTCAGGTAGCAATAAAAAGGGACCCGGGCTTTTTTGTCCTTGGCCTGCCTTCTAGACATGTAACCCTTACACACTCGCATCTTAAACTATGTGAAGAGCTACTGTTATTGGCCAGAAAATGTATTCTGATTAACTGGATTAAAGATTTACCACCAACTGCCACGCAGTGGTATAAAGACATTTTCAGGGTTCTCCCTCATGAAAGAATTAGTACTGTATTGAAAGGCAACGAGAGATGTTTTACAGAACTGTGGTCTCCTCTGTTTAATTATTTGCCAAAGGATTTGTCAGGGTTGATGTTGAGAGGTGAAAAAACTATAGAATGGCCAAACACTGTTAAGATAACCTAGAAGCTCCTCTTTATCTTATACTCTTTTCTTATATATATGTATTTGTCCTCTCATGGTCTTCTTTTTTTTCTCTTTAAATATGTTTGTGCTTGGATAAATGAACTACAATACTATATTGATGTATTATTTTTGTTCATCAAGGAATACTATTGTTTAAGGATATGTATTTAGTGTGGTACAATTATTCTCTTATGGTCAAAGTCAATATAAAAGAAAACCTATATACACTGGTCAGTGAGAGATGCAAATATTGCTGATTGGTTTGAAGGATGGCAGGGTTTTTCACTTTTATTTTTTATTTATTTATTTTAAATTTAATGTTTTTGTTTTTTTTCCCTTCTTTCTTAAATTGTCTTAATTATTTGGTTTTAATTTTACCCTTTTTTTAAAATTCATAATTTATTCATTATTATTATTATTATCTGTCTGCTTTTTCAAATTAGGTTCCACACAATAATGGCATATTGTGTTGTTTGTTTATAAATATTGTAAAATGTTCAATAAAATCTTGTGGAAAAAAAAGAAAATAAACTTTTCAGAAAAAGACTGTGGCTGTTCGGGTAAGGCCAAGGTCACTCACCTGGAAAACACTGCCTCCAAACCACATTGAGGAAATCTGTGTTTTAGAGTTAACCTGTGTCATACTTTGTAATATCACTGCCCTTCCATTGGCTGTGCTCTTTTTGGATTATTTCGGAAAATCTGGGACAATCGGCTCTATTTTAAGTTATTGTAATGATGCCTCGCATTGTCTTTGTATACCCAAAGTGTTTGTAGTGACAGCTCTGCTAGCACCGCTAATTGTTTTTGGCATTATAATAATAATAATAATAATAATAATAATGATAATAATAACAATAATAATATGGAGGAGCGGAGCTGATGTGGTGTGCCAACTAGGATGGCTTCTGTTTAAGAGCTGTTTAGCTTAGGAAACTGAATTTCATCCACGCCTCTATCTCCTCCAGGCAGGTGGCCAGTGTGGATGTTGGCAGAGAAGCAGAGGAAATAGGGGTGGTCCTGAGGTAGAGTTGTGTGTTGTCGGCATAACAGTGGAATGGTATCCCATTTTTGAGGATGATGTTGCCTAGAGGGAGCAGATAGATGGAGAAGAGGGTGGGGCCCAGCACCGAGCCCTGAGGGACACCGCAGGTAACGTTGTGGGTGTGTGATTTGGCTTTGCCCAGGGCAACATGCTCAGTTCTGCCCGTCAAGTATGAAGTGAACCAGTGATGTACATTGTCTGACAGTCCAATGGTGTGTTGCATGAACAAGTGTTGTGATACTGGAAAATGGTATTTACACACAATTTTAGTCCACATGGCTCCACCCTGTGGAACAACACAACAATTAAATCAAACAGAAAAACCTTATTCAATTAAATATGATGTGATAAGAAAATAATTTTTGTTGCTTACCTGATGGATGAACATGGGTCAATCTTACAACTTAACTCTTTTAATGTAAAATTTAATATGCAGTGCTCTTATAGATAATACAATAATATATGTAAAGCTATTCCAGTTGATGAAAAATAATTTCTCTTATTTAACTATATGAATAGCCTTACCACATTTACAAATTGGACAAATGCAAATTACTGATAAAAAATACAATAATAAAATAATACTAAAGATATTTATGCAAAAATAAAAAGGTCATTCAAGGACAACAAACATCAAATTAAGCAAAAGTTATCTGAAAACTATAAACACTTTACAAAATATCTAAAATGGCCAATCACACCAAAAGCCAAAGAATTGCAATTTAAAATTGTTGATCATTATTATCCAGTAGCAGGAACATTTAAGAAAAGACTTGGATTTGAGACTGAGCCATGTTGTTTTTGTAGTGTGGAATGTAAAACTACTGAACATGTTTTTTATTCATGTTCAGTGACATCACGTTTGGCAGGGTGTATTTGAATGGAAAAGTGAAAAAAAAAAAGAAAAAAGAAAATATCACACCATTTGCTAAACACCAGCTTCTTATATACAAAGATGGTATTCCCAAAGAATTTTCAGAACTGGTAATTATTATAGTTTTGGGCACATATAACATCCATTCATGCAAATGGAAAAATAAACCTCTTTCAATAGTTTGGTTCAAAAACAAACAAAATACATATTTCTCATCTTTGAAATTGTTAAATTTATGAAAGCCAATTTGTAAATTGAATGAAACTGTAAAAAAAAAAAAAAAAAAGAATTTTAAGTCTCTCTGATATCAATGAAGTGCCATGTATTTAATTTTTTTAATTTAAAACGGAGATCATTTTTGTATTGTAGAAAAAAGCACACGTTCCTATGGAAAGTTTTTGTAGATCAAGAAAATGTAAATAAAGTATATTTAAAAAAAAAAAAAAAAAAAGCTCAGCGTTTACCTGCCCGATCTGAGTAGTGCATGCACGAGGTACAGGTAATGCACCATCACTTGAACAAATCACGTGCAGATCACATTTTAGAAGAGAAAAGAAATTTCATCCGCTGACTTCAGAGCTATACTTAAAAGTAATGAAAGCCTTCATAGAAATTTAGTGGACATAAAAGTACAATATTTGTCTTTCAAATGTAGTGGAGTAAAAGTCATAAGTTAAAAAAATAATAATAATATTTAAGTAAAGTACAGATACTCAGAAAATGTTGTTGCGATTATTTGTCTGAATATTAATTAACATTAATTAAAGAAATTAATATTCATTTAATATCTCATTTGCTTTCGTTAATTAAAGGGGCACCATCCTTTTTATAAAAAAAGTCAAAATTTAATTCAAAATTGATTTATTAATTATTTTAAATTTAAAATCAGATAAATCAATTAAATCAGAATTTATCAATTTCGTCAGTCTCAAGTCTAAAGACAGAATTCTCATGCAGTGATGTCAATCTTCCAAATAGAATACCAACAGACAGAACTTCGAATTTAAGGGTGATTTATTAAAAGCATTTGATGAATATATATTAGACAAAATAAAATAAACAAAACACTTAAGAAGGAATGAATGTCAGAGTCATACTAATCAATGATGCTGTGAATAAGGATAGAAGTTATGAACCCTCAAGAAACATTTGAGTATAATGAGTGGTTATGGAAGATTAATTTAACGAATTAACCTACTTTAGAAAGATCAAATCAGGGGTAACTAATGGGGAATTAAACCAAGACACTCAAGCCCATCTGTAGGAGTTCAGAACCGCAGTCTTACTATGGCGTTGCTTCTGGTGTCGGATCTCAAACTGGTCCGGGAGTTACTGGAGAGTCTGAAGGACTGTTCTGGTTTGGAGCCGTCCCAAAGGGGAGCTGAGAAGTCCACACTCAATCCAGCACGAAGGGGATCCAGAAAGGGGATTTTGCAGACATGAGCTGGTCCCGTAGCTTTCACGGGAGAGAGGTGCCGTCTTAGATTGGACTAGCAGGTTCTGTTAAAGGTGAAGCTGGAGCTGGAGCTTTGAGGTCTCGATTAGATGAAAAAACGATTCGTAATTAATTTCAAAAACGAATTATTCGTTGGCCTGACGAAAATTGTTCCAAAATTAATAACAAAATTCCATTTACTATGAAACAAATCTTTGTAGTCTTATAGCTTACTGGCTTATCAAGAAAACCGGCGGGCGTGTTACGTTACTTAGACAAAACTTAGAAAAAGATATAAGAGAGGATATTGGAGAACTAGGAGAACTAGGAGAACATATCGGAGAGCTATTGGAGAGCCGCGTTGACAAAAAGAAAAACGGATCAGACCGTCGAAGAGGACGTAAAAACAAAGTGTAGGGATGAAAGTCAAAGAAGAAGAGAGCAAAGAAGAAGAGCCAAAAGAAGAAGAGAGTGAGAGGAATGTGTCTCTCTGGTTTTGACTGGTCAGGAGGGTCTCACAGGAGGAGGGCCTTAGATAAGTAACAAAGACTTTATCAACTTACATTTGGCCAAAATATTAAGTTGTACTTTGATAACCACCCAATATAAACACTCCAACTGAGTAGAAAATCTTACGATAATCGATTTGATACCAAATAGTCCATATCTAAAAGATAAGAAAGAATAAAACATGAAATTCTTCTTAAAAATACAACCAAACAAAATATATGTGGTTAAAACTTAGATATATAAGTTTGTATGTCTTTGAGATGTTATATGACCAAAACTTAATGTATAGAAAATGTATAATAAACATTTCATCAATAGAAACAGGCAATAATGCAGATATAACAGATGCATTATCCCATCCTGGATAAAGTTCTCTCCTCAGTATTTCACTGAGGAGCGCTCCTGGTTTGTTGCTTCAGAGGAGGCTTTAAGAAGGTTAATGCATTATATTCATAACTTGTGCATTTATAAGGTTAGAGAAACAGAAATCACATCATCAGAATGCATTTATCATGACAGAATCAAATATCACATTGTTAGATGTGGCCATTGTTTCATTAAAGAGTTTATAAGGTTGTGGTTTTCTGTTGGCTGAAAAAACATCTGTTCTCTACTCTTGGGCAGCAATGAGGGGTCCACTACCCAGGAGGTCAAAGTCATCTTAGGTGTCACAGAGGAATCTTCTGCGAGTAGAACAGAATTATATAAGTCTCTGGGAACGTAGTCTGTTCGAACACCTTATCAGGTCTCGGCCAATGATTGTTTAGGCCAGGAAGTTCAGGGCAATAAATGCATCTTTAGTGTCAACAAAGTTGTCTGTTGGTCGTAGATGGCAGGAAATAAAGAGAGACTTTATGGCTCCACATGTCTCTAGTAAGTTACAACCAGGCCTTAGAGAGAGGAGAAAGGAAGGAAGGCATTCTTGTACTTTGGGGGTGCTTGAATCTTGCAACAATGTACTAAAGTACAGTACTCAAGTAAATCTACTTTGTTACTGTCTAGCCATGTTTGTATATACACTATATTGCAAAAAGTATTCGCTCACCCATCCAAATAATCAGAATCAGGTGTTTCAATCACTTCCATGGCCACAGGTGTATAAAATCAAGCACCTAGGCATGCAGACTGCTTTAACAAACATTTGTGAAAGAATGGGTCGCTGTGATAGGATGCCACCTGTGCAGCAAATCCAGTCGTGAAATTTCCTCGCTCCTAAATATTCCACAGTCAACTGTCAGCTGTATTATAAGAACATGGAAGTGTTTGGGAACGACAGCAACTCAGCCACCAAGTGGTAGGCCACGTAAACTGACGGAGCGGGGTCAGCGGATGCTGAGGCGCATAGTGCAAAGAGGTCGCCAACTTTCTGCAGAGTCAATCGCTACAGACCTCCAAACTTCATGTGGCCTTCAGATTAGCTCAAGAACAGTGCGCAGAGAGCTTCATGGAATGGGTTTCCATGGCCGAGCAGCTGCATCCAAGCCATACATCACCAAGTGCGATGCAAAGTGTTAGATGCATTGGTGTAAAGCACGCCACCACTGGACTCTAAAGCAGTGGAGACGCGTTCTCTGGAGTGATGAATCGCGCTTCTCCATCTGGCAATCTGATGGACGAGTCTGGGTTTGGCGGTTGCCAGGAGAACGATACTTGTCGGACTGCATTGTGCCAAGTGTAAAGTTTGGTGGAGGGGGGATTATGGTGTGGGGTTGTTTTTCAGGAGCTGGGCTTGGCCCCTTAGTTCCAGTCAAAGGAACTCTGAATGCTTCAGCACACCAAGACTTTTTGGACAATTCCATGCTCCCAACTTTGTGGGAACAGTTTGGAGCTGGCCCCTTCCTCTTCCAACATGACTGTGCACCAGTGCACAGAGCAGGTCCATAAAGACATGGACGACAGAGTCTGGTGTGGATGAACTTGACTGGCCTGCACAGAGTCCTGACCTCAACCTGATAGAACACCTTTGGGATGAATTAGAGCGGAGACTGAGAGCCAGGCCTTCTCGTCCAACATCAGTGTGTGACCTCACAAATGTGCTTCTGGAAGAATGGTCAAAAATTCCCATAAACACACTCCTAAACCTTGTGGACAGCCTTCACAGGAGAGTTGAAGCTGTTATAGCTGCAAAGGTTGGACCGACGTCATATTGAACCCTATGGATTAGGAATGGGATGTCACTGAAGTTTATGTGCGAGTCAAGGCAGGTGAGCGAATACTTTTGGCAATGTAGTGTATTAGTGTATTTTATGTATATATGCATTTCTGTGTATTCATGAAATGAAGAGTTTGTCTTCAGCCTGCTCTATTGTAAAGTGTCTTGAGACAACACTTATGAACTAGACAACTTTCACGGAAATCGTGAGGGGGGCTCGGGCATTTTAGTTTCATTGCAGGGTCTTCTGACAATCAGTCTGTCTTGTCATTACAAGTACATTTCCAAGTCCAGGCTGAACCAGCATGTACAGTTGTGTTCAAAATAGTAGCAGTCCGACATCACTAGCAAGATAAATCACTGTTTTTGTTAGAATTTCAACTTCTACACTGCAAGTAAGTTTCTAGAAGGTTTAGTAAAGGTATAGAAAACCAACAGACCCAACAGGCATGATGTGCATGCTGCTGATTCTGTGAAACTGAATCATTAACTGAAAGGGTATGTTCAAAAAAATAGCAGTGCTGAGTTCAATTAGTGAGGTAATTGATTGTGTGAAAAAAATAGGTGTTAAACAGGTGGCCCTTATTTAAGGATCAAGGCAACTGACGCTGCATATGCTGGCTGTGCATTTGTCCTTGAAAAACAGAGTAAAATGGGTCGTTCAAGACATTGTTCAGAAGAAGAGCGTTCTTTGATTAAGGAGTTAATAAAAGAGAGGAACACCTATAAAGAAGTTCAGAAAATGATAGGCTGTTCAGCTAAAATGATATCAAATGCTTTAAAGTGGCAGCCAAAACCAGAAAGGCAAGGAAGACAAAGAAAACGACTATTCGAATGGATCGGAGAATAACCAAAATGGCAAAGGCTCAGCCAGTGATCAGCTCCAGGAGGATCAGAGAAGATCTAAGGTTGCCTGTGAGTACTGTAACAATCAGACCACGTCTATGTAAAGCCAAGCTACCAGCAAGAAGCCCCTGCAAAGTCCCATTGTTAAAAAAAGACATGTGCTGAAGCGGTTGCAATCTGCCAAAGAACACATTGACTGACCTAAAAAGAAATGGCTCAATATTTTGTGGACTAATGAGAGTAAGATTGTTCTTTTTGGGTCTAAGGGCCACAGACAGTTTGTCAGAAGACCTGAAAACACTGAATTCAAGCCACAGTACACAGTGAAGACAGTGAAGCATGGTGGTGCAAGCATCATGATATGGGGATGTTTCTCCCACTATGGTGTTGGTCCTATTTATGGCATACCAAGGATCATGGATCAGTTTGAGTACATCAAAATACTGGAAGAAGTCATGTTGCCGTATGCTGAAGAGGAAATGCCCTTGAAATGGGTGTTTCAACAAGACAATGACCCCAAACACACCAGCAAGCGAGCAAAATCATGGTTCCAGACAAACAAAATTCAAGTAATGGAGCGGCCAGCACAATCCCCGGACCTTAATCCCACAGAAAACTTGTGGGCTGACATAAAAAATGCTGTTCATGAGGCAAAACCAAGAAATGCAGAGCAATTGTGGAACGTAGTACAATTGTCCTGGGCTTCAATACCTGTTGACCGGTGCCAGAAGTTGGTAGGCTCCATGCACCACAGATGTGAAGCAGTTATCAGAAACCGTGGTTACGCAACTAAATATTAGTTAATGATTCTCAGGAAAGTTGAATCATCAAGCGATTCTTAGTTTATACAATACATTTTTGAGTTTGTAAATAAAGAGGTCAACACTGCTCCGTTTTTGAACAATATATTTCTTGACTTTCTGTAAAATATTATCGACTTCAATTACTTTTTCCAATTTTCTTGCTTTGAAATAGAATGTGCAGTGTCCCCAATGCATTTGTGTGAATTAAAATAAATTTATTTGAAGAATTTTGATTGCAGCACGGTGGCGCAGCAGGTAGTGCACATGCCTCACAGCAAGAAGGTCCCCGGTTTGATTCCCGGGTTGGGCAGAGCCTTTCTGTGTGAAGTTTGCATGTTCTTCACGTGCATGCGTGGGTTCTCTCCGGGCACTCCGGCTTCCTCCCACAGACCAAAAACATGCTCATTAATTTGACTGGTCACTCTAAATTGCCCTTAGATGTGAGTGTGAGCATGAATGGTTGTCTGTCTCTCTATATGTAGCCCTGCAATCGACTGGCGACCGGTTCAGGGTGTACCCCGCCTCTCGCCCAATGACAGCTGGGATAGGCTCCAACCCCCCGCAACCCCGAAAGGGATAGTCTGTATAGAAAATGGATGGATGAAGAATTTTGAGGTTTACTCACCTTTTTAAACACACTGCTATTATTATGAACATAACTGTAGCTGGACAATGACACGATGAAATGCTTGAGAAAAAGATTACAGGGGACAATATTCGTGTTGGAGTCACATGTGGCCTGATTAGCTGATGCCAATCACCTGGGACCTGATCTTGAGCTGTCTTCTTGATATACCTGTTGGAGTTTCCCCTGCCTAAGAGCTTTGGTAACATTATGGCTACAAACGGATATATAGGTGTGGACATGTGTGGCGACATCACTTTATGGGTCGGGGCTCTGTGTGAACTCAGGTCCCTATAACTTCATCAACACCCCCACCCCCACACACACACCCACACACACACGCTTCGCGCGCCCAACATGGTAACCAACACTAAATGACAGGAGGTGCTGTCAGTTTGAATATCTCAATGAGATTTCTGCCTCCAAAAGGCTCAACAAGTTGTCTTTAATCAAGAACTGTAAATGCTATGTGAAAAGTACGAGCCCCCAATTAGCGCTATACAAGTAAAGACTGGGTTTAAAACAGTCAAACCAGAGCACATGACAAACCATCAGGGCCTCATGCTTTAACTTCAGAGGGTTTAATTTCTAGAGGGATGATTGTAGATGACTGAGGGGTGCATGGTCATCACAGATACATAAACTTTTAATATTTCATGACAGAAACATTGCAATGCCTTCTGTTTGGTCAAATAAACTTCTTTTAAATGTGATATTATGATCACTTGATGGGGAAAAATATTCTCGAGTTATTGTCCCGGCCATGATGCTCTCAGGTTTAACAGAATTAAGACATCACACGGTGCCAAACAAAAAATGCCAATTTCATTCAGCGCAGACTCTGGTGAAGGATCTCCAGTGGTGTTTTCCTCCGACTCCTTCAGGAGGTTCTTCAGGAGGATCGCAGAGCCAACACTGAGGGTCAAAATGATACAGGCCTCCTTCACACTGAAAAAAAAAATAGATATCATTATCCTAAAGCATAAAAAGAATTAGTAAAACAATACATATATTCAAACACTGAAGGTAAAGAAAAAAAAACATATTTAGATACACGTTTGAAAAAAACAAACAAAAATCAATTATTTTTTCTTTTAGCACTTTAAATAACACAACTTACAAGGGTAAATAAATGAGCAATTATGTCATTAAAACAGTCACAGAGATAAATTAGGACAGCATAAAATGGGACCTTGAAGTCTTAAATTACTGGATTAATAAAACCTTAATGATCAATGAAACATGTGTACAACATTTCAAGAGCGTAACTCGACTGTTACATCTAGCCTAATATTAGAAAAAAATGTAGAGGGTGCCACTGAGCCATTAAACCAAGTCCACAATTAAAGTCATGTGTTCCTTTTTTCTGTCAGCTTTCATTGTCGTGAGACCACCGTGTCAGTAAATAGTCCCCCCCCCCAGGTCCCTTACTGTTTGAAGAAGTTTTCTGGTTTTTTGCAGTAATGTCCAAACAGAGGAAAAAGGTTCCTGTTCATATCAAACTGAAGCTGAGATGCTCCACCGTCACTGAAGTGATTACACAGGACCACCTGGAATAGATATGAAAATATACAACAATATTCTTATTTAAAACATAGGTATACTTTTATAGTCATATGAAAAAATGACTGAAGTGATTAGTTAGTTAGTTTTTTTTTTTAGTTAGTGATTTTATTTCATTCATATATCTGAAATAAAACATTTTCATACAAGCATATAAGCATATAATTGAATGAAAAGGAACAGAAAGAAGAACAATCTTATATTATCTGTCCCTTTTACACATATAAAAAATATTTCAAAAACAACAAAACAACAACACAGTGATCAACATTATTCGCAACAACAATAATAATACAATAAAACAGCCGTCATCAACACTGATGGTCTCAAATCCTTTTTGACTCTCAATGACAACAACAACAAGCAACAACAACCAAAATAATACTAATAATTATAATGTTTGTGAGATTTCATCAATCAAAAAAATGGTAATGGTACTTACTTAACATACTGCCCTTTAATGTTCTTTAAATGTAAATTTTGATATGGATTGTTTAATTTCTTTGGTTAGATTATTCCATAAATTAACCCCTTTAACAGAAACACAACAACCCATAATTTTTGTCCTAAATTTTGTTTTTAAAAAATCTCTGTTCCTTTTAAATTGTAATTACTTTCTCTTTTTTCAAATCTTTTCTGAACATTAATGGATAACCATCTTTTATGTGCTTTAAAGATAAATTGCAAGATACAACAATCTACTAAATCATAAAATTTCAACACTTTTAACTGAAGAAATAATGAGTTGGTTGGATCTCTATATTGTTTTCTAGTAAATAATCGAATAACTCTTTTTTGCAAAATAAAATAGACTTCGTATATGTTTTGCAGGCATTTCCCCAAACTTCAACACAGTACGTCAGATATGGAATAATCATAGTATTGTATAAAATATACAATGCTTCATTATTCAATGAATCCTTTACCTTATGTAACATTGCAATTACTTTTGATATTTTTACCTTAGTATAATTTATAGGTGATTTCCAACTCAAATTCTCATCCAACAAAACACCTAGAAACTTAGTTTCCTTCACTCTCTTAAGCTCAGTACCATCTATACTAATTGAAGCATCAGTGTTACCTCTTTTACTAAATATCATACAATTTGTTTTTTCCAGATTAAGTGACAATTTGTTTACATCAAACCATATTTTTAGTCTTTTAAATTCTTTTTTAACCACATTCAGCACCTGTGTCAGATCTTCCCCAGAGTAAAATAAGGATGTATCATCCGCGAACAAATACATTTAAGCAGTTTGGATACATGAACAGAATCATTCATGTACAAAATAAACATTTTTGGCCCAAGGACCGACCCTTGAGGTACTCCACACTTGATATCATATAATTCTGATTTTACATCATTCATCTGAAAAAAACTGCTTTGTATTTTCTAAATAACTTGAAACCCAATGATGTGCCACCCCTCTAATCCCGTATTTACTAAGTTTACGAATAAGTATGGCGTGATCGATGGTATCAAAGGCCTTTTTGAGATCAACAAAAATACTAACTAAATAGTGTTTCCTGTCAATTGCAGTAGATATTTCTTCAGTTAGTTCCATAAGTGCCATTGATGTAGAATGACTAGTTCGTAATCCATACTGACTATTACTTAAAACCTTATATCTGTTTATAAATTTGTCTAACCTACTTACAAATAATTTCTCTAATATTTTTGAAAATTGTGGAAGAAAGGATACTGGCCTGTAGTTAGAAAAAACATGTTTTTCTCCATGTTTGTAAAGTGGAATTACTTGCGCTATTTTCATTTTTTCTGGAAAAACCCCTTTTGAAAATGATAAATTACATATATATTTAAATGGTTCAATAATCAGTTTACCTTGAACAGCAGATGAAATATTTATGAATCACTGATATATATATATATATATATATATATACTGGATATACACATACATTTCAGAGCTATGACCCTCGGCCTGGTCCATATGAGGGACGGAGTAGTCATGTCATCGATGTTGGGCTGAATTTGACACAGGCTACATTTACATGCAGTCATTAAACTTTTCATAACCGGAATATTAGCAATAACCTGGTTGCATGCAACCATGTAAACACAAAAAAACCTTTTGAAAAAACGAAATATGCCTGACACCCCTGGGTTACTCTTTTTCTAACCCGAATATCTGGTCATGTATACGCCGATCGGGATATCCTCATCGAAAGGAACATTAAGTTGTGTTCTGCACATGTTCTTTTGGCAAGGTATCTTGGTCTTTTGAGTACAGGAAGTACTTGTTGTAACATGGCACAGCTCCGGCTCGATTTCCTAATTCTTCACATTCTCGCCTTCCATTAATGAAGAAACTGACAAAGAATAGTGTCAAGTACTGGTGGTGGGTCAGTACCAGCACCAAAGCGTTGGTGTCATGACGTTCATGACGTCATGACGTTCTCCGTGCGTCGCTCCGTACTATGCATTGAGGAATAACCCTGTTTTCTCATGCCTGTAAACTGGGTTATTCCGAATGTTTTAGAAACCGGAATATCAATCTTCACCCGAATATTGACTGCATATAAACGCAGCCACAGAGGTTTGATATTTAGGACAGGGTTACCTCTCCATAGACCAGGGGCCTGTTGCATAAAATCAAGATAAGAGATTAAGCTGGGATATCTTGGTTAAACTGGATCAACTAATCCATGATGTTGTTGCACAAAAGTGAGATAGGAGGAAGTGGGATATGTTTTAACATATGTTACCATGGAGATTTATTCTGTGGAGCTAGCCTGCTCCAGACCAGGCTAAGATCCAGGATTTACTTAATCTCATCCCTTTTCTCAGTCAGCAGTCCCCACAAACGGAAACCAATATTTATTCCACTGCCCACCACACACCGTTATCACATTCAACAAGAGCCATTGACATTATTTACACTTTTGTGATCATTTACTGCAATGATTTTAGCTAACATTATGGTTTTATATGATTTTGCAATCATTAGATAAGAGTTATCTGTAGAATATATAAAATGTACATCCCATATTAGTTAAAACAAAAGTCAGAGTCACATGGTGTTTCTTTATTGAATAAGGATAAGTCAGAGCAGGTAATCCATCAGCTGCTTTAAAACTGAAGTCACACAGTGCTCAACAAGATAGAAGGCACAGAATCAAAACATTATAAAACACAAGAATAGATGCACATTCAAAGGTCTGTATATAATCCAGCCCACATGTCTGCACACTGAGATAAGTGCAGGACAAATCCAAACACAACAGATGAACAGACAGATGAATGATGCAGCAGCCTCTCTGCAGGCCTGCATACAGCACAAACATCATAACACCACAATTTAATTTAAAACTAGAAAAATTGCATTTCCTTGCAGCAAATGCGTTGAAATGCTGAGTCTGAATGCTGGAACTGTGAAATGAAATGGCTAAAAGCAATGCAAACAAAGTTGAAAATGTGAAAATGGGACATAAAGTAGTTGGAAGCAGTAAAGCACAGCTGCAAATGTGGGAACTGTGTAATAAAAATGGTTACAGTTGTGAAAGAAAGCTGACAATGAATAAACATCAAAGGAAATTGCAGAAAGCTGTAGAAATGTTTGGCCACCATGAAGAAATTGTAATCTATGATTAAAAGAGTAAAATTTGTTAGGGCTAAAATGACATAGATGGTAATCAGTAGCAGAAGTGTGAAATATGTTATCAAATTTGCATTGTAAAGACAGGAAAAGAATAAAGTTGTATGGAAGTGAAAGGTTGAATAACTGACAACCTGTGACATCCAGACTGAGAGGACAGCAGCCAGATGCATACAGCAAGGAGCTGTAGTAATCAGCAGTCTGTATTGGACACACAGTTGAAAAGTACAACTGCCTTCACCAGAATTTGAACCCGGGCCACCGGAGGGAGAGTCAGCAACTCTGCCGCTACAAATACGTCTATGATAAATGTTATGGCAATTGTGATTTTGTTGGATTTCAGTAGGAAGTGACATAAACATTTCAGCTCCTAAAAAAAAGAATGTTCTGGTTATTATTTGTGCATTCAGGCTTTAAAGGGTTAAATTGTGAAGTGCAATTGAATATGCATAATTAGCCTAGATTACATTTTCCTTTAGTAAATGAAAAATGTTTTGGCATCAATCTGTAGGCTACAAGTCCACAACCCTATGAACTATCCAGTATAAAGGCATCTGACTTGAACATTAATGTAAACAAAGGTGATTTTCATTGGAGGACAATAAGGAGTGGACATTAACGGTCAGAATGTCATAGAAACTGGATCTGCTCAAGTTAACATCTAAGTCAAAGTTATCACTACTTCATTTTTAAATCAACAAATCTATACTTGAACATCAAACTCAAAGTAATAATAGCCTACATACATGAATTTTTAAATCTGGACAGGAATATCTGAGTAGAGAAATGTAAAACAGTGTAATATTCGTGTGTAGTCTGGTTTATTCTAGTGGGTATAATCTGACATACTCTGATGATGTTTGTCCTCTTAGGGCCTCCATACACTGAAGACATTTTTACCACAATTTGACCAGATTAATACACCGTCCACTGAAAACAGCTCTGAGACCCACAATGGGCCTCCACCTACAGGTTGGGAACCGCTCCACTGGTAGACTGTATTTGAAGCTTGATTCTTCAAAGATTGTTCTGATATCATGGAGAATAAGTGATGGAGGATCCCTCAGGGTGAATTTATTATTTAGAAAACAGTGAGTGAGTGAAAACAAGAGCTGGACTGATGAAGAATGTAGAGTTTTGATGAATGAAAGGCTGACTCGTCAGTTTTTGAAGTCTTTGTGTTCACTTAAACCGGGCACATGAGCTGTCAAGACACCGTGTGAATGATAAAATCACACAGAGTGACTGATGATCCCTCACTGTCCCTGCGATGTGCGTCTATCTGCATCTTTACGCTCACCGGCAGACGGAGGAGCGCACACACACAGGCTGAGAGAAAGTGAAAGTCACACAAGCATGCTGCTATACGTATCCTTGCGCATTTTGTTGTGGTTATATGGTATTTCGGAGAGTTTTCTAGTGGGTATATGGCGTATACCTGCATATGCACCCAGAGTCTGGCGGACTGTAGAGCAGAGAGCAGTGTCCGCGGGCGTCAGAGCTGTCAGAGTCGAGCGCACTGCCGCGTAGTATTTTCTTGTGAAATGAATGTGAAAGCCTACATTTCTCACTAACCTTGCGCATTGTTTTCCATTTCTGTCATGACGCTGTAGACTGAGGTCGAGGAAGAGGAGCTGCTCTGCCTGCTGACTTTGCAAAGCACTAACATGAAGAGGCAGAGGCAGTGTGACATTTAATGTGGGTCGATGATAAAGCTGGGGACTTCTGGGTATACAACCTAATGCTGTGCCAAAACCGTGATAGCTATCAAAAAAAGGACTGCACCGTGAGCATCACAAGAATCAGCTGAAACGATTGATGTAAGCCTCGTATCTGTACTGTAGAAAATGACACGAGAGGAGTTTAAAAACGGGCTTGAAAGTGAAGCTGTCGGCCTACATCAGCCTACATTTCCCACAATCCTTTGCACATGTCTGTGTTATTACACTGTACAGTGAGGACGAGGGCCAGCTGACTTTGCAAAGCAGTAACATGAAGAGACAGAGCTGGAGTCACATTTAATGTCGATGTGAAAATACATGGCGAGCAGTGTTTAGTGTGACAGCAGTGCTTGGAGCGGACTTGGCGCTGTCGTATGGTGTCGGCGTACTTCTGCCTACATTTCCCAGAATCCTTCTCGCATGTCTGTGTCATGAAGCTGTTCACTGAGAAGATGAGCAGACGAAGGTGGTGTTACGCCAATGAAATGTGTGGGTCTGACGAGCAATGTGTGACAGCTGGCAGGCGTGAATTTTTGAGGGCTAAAATGGCAAAGACTGTAATGAGTAGCATGCGTGTTTACGTATTTTCTGAAATATGCATGATAGTATAAAAACAGTCTACAACAGGAATCGAACCCCAGTCTCCGGATAAAATGACAACTGTGCTAACCGCTCAGCCAACAGCTCAGTTAATTTACAATAACACACCCGCCCACACAGCAGCAGACTATGTAATGATGCTGTTTGCTTGTACAGAGCGATGAAGTTTAGTTGGGTACTTCCGGGTATACGGGCTAATGCTGTGCCAAAACCGTGATAGCTATCAAAAAAAGGACTGCACCGTGAGCATCCCAAGAATCTCCTGAAAAGATTGATGTAGGTTTCATGTCTGTACTGTAGAAAATGTTGACACGAGAGCAGTTTAAAAACGGGCTTCAAAGTGAAGCGATCAGCTCTCTGGGGAAGACAATTACAATAGGAGCAGACAGAAGACTTTGCGGGATACCCGTGGCTCTGAAGCTCACTGAGACAAAACGATGTCAATGTCGAGGTTGAAACAAATTTCAGCTGAAAGAGGAGAAGTGCACCTTTATTTTGATGTATAAATCATATCTGTGGAACAAAGTTTGAATCTTTTATTGCAGTTTATCTGCTAGAAATTTTTGGACTTTTTAGGCGAAGCTCACGCTCTAACAGGTCACGTGACACGCTCTAAGAACAGAGAAATCCTCCAAACTTAGTGTTGCTTAAACAGTGATATCTCAAAACGGTAGAAGGTAGCAAAAAGCTGAACACATGTAAAAATAGTTAAGAGATCAGTGAATCAGTCAAAGCAAGAATGAAGTCTGTAGGTGGAAGTATGCCGAAGCTGTCCAGCCTTAAAGTTGAAGCACTTTTCAGCAGACCTGCAAAAATCTCCCATTGACTTCAATGCAAAATGTCTGCAGAAAATAATTTTTACTGTAAAAACTGTAACAGTTACACATGTGAAAAATACAAGCGCAAATCTCATCAACATGCTGCACTGCTGGGTTTTTTTATGTGAAAATCTGTGCAAATTTGAAAGCTGTGAAAAGGTCCAAATAGTTGAGGGAAGAAGAAGAAGAAGAAAAAGAAGAAGAAGAAAGTCGGATAACAATACGCTGAAATGCTGACTCAGCATTTCAACATAATTAAACACATTTGTCTGCCATTGCAGGACATATTTAACTTACATTTACAGCATGCATAACTAAAACAATTTAAGACGTATTAGCCACTGTCTTCATGGAAGATGGCAGTCTTGTCCCAGTCTATGTGTGAAGGCACTCTTGGGGTCTCTGTCCTCAGGCAGGACACATTGTGGAGGACAGCACAGGCCACAGAGATGTCACATGCCCTGTCTGGACTGACCCTCAGGTGGTGGAGACAGTGAGAGCGTGCCTTTAGGAGGCCAAAGGTTATTTCTATTCGGGCCCTTGTCCTGTCATGGGCATGGTTGTATGGCTGCAGTGCCCCCCCGAGGGTCTGTAAACGGTGTGAGGAGAAAAGGCTGGCAGGCATACGCTCTGTCCCCCAGCAGCACACCTGAGAATTCACCTGTGAATACAAAATATCATCATCATAACCCCAGAAACAGAGACGTTCTTGACACAGCCATGATGTGGCTCCTGAACTCCTCCTCTGTCGTCTCTGATGCATCCAACGACGGCTGTGTCATCGGCGAACTTCTGGATGTGACACAGCTCAGAGTTGTAGCAGATGGGGTCTGAGGAGGCTGAGGAAGACCGCCCCAATGTCTTCATCAGGTGTGAGATGAGTGCCACTGGTCTGAAGTCACCGCTGGGCCGGTTCTTTTAGGAACTGGAACGATGCAGGATGTCTTCCAGAGGGTGGGCACTCTCCCTAGCTGCACGCTAAGGCTGAAGATGTGTTGTAGCGGTTCTCCCAGTTCAGCAGTGCAGGCCTTCAGCAGTCGGGGACACACCTTGTCCGGGCCTGCTGCTTTCCTGTGGTGTAGCTTCCTCAGCTGTCCTCTGACCTGGTCCATAGTGACGTATGGGGGAGGCTCTGCTGAGGTGGATTTGGAGGAGGAGGGAGCTGTTGATGTGATCTCCGAGAGAGGGAGGTGTGCTGAGGGAAGAAGGAGAGATGGCTGCAGTGAGGGAGGGGGTGGGGGGAGAACAGGCTGGTTGAACCAGTTGAAGAAGTCGTTAAGTTCGTTTGCCCTCTCCATTGTCCCCCCTATGTCACTGGTCTTCGTGTTGTAGCCTGTGATGGTTTTCACACCATCCCAGACCTCCCTCGTGTTGTTCTCTTTCAGCTTCTGCTCCACCTTTCTCCTGTAGCTGTCCTTCACTTCCCTCATGCAGCATTTTACTTCCTGCTGTGCTGCTTTCATCTCCTCCTTCTTTCTGCTCCTGAAGGCGGCCTTCATCTTGTTGAGGACAGCTTTGATTTCCCAGGTTACCCACGATTTTTTATTAGGGTAACAGCTAACAGTCTTGGCAGGGGAGACCATGTCTGCACAGAAGATGAGGTAGTCTGTCAGACAGTGTATCAGTCCCTCTATGTCCTTACCATGGGGGTCGGTCAGTTCATCCCAGGCCGTGGTGCTGAAGCAGTCTCTGAGGGCACTTTCCATCTCAGGGAACCACCTCCTGATGGAACGAGTGGTTACCAGCTGCCTTTGGACCTGGAGTTTCCTCTGGCTGGGTCTGCAGCCTTGCTGTGACGCTCTCAGAGGGATGTAAACACAGACTGTGATCACGTGACTGAACTCCCTTGGCAGGTAATATGGCCGCAGGCTAACAGCTAGTAGCTCAAGGTCTCTGCAGCACAAGCCCATCTTCACAGAGATATGTCCTGGGTTACACCAGCGGTTGTTGACGTACATGATGAGTCCCCCACCTTTCCTTAGTGTCCGTTGGCTCTCAGCAGTGAATTCCAGCAGGTCCACGTTAGCGTCTGGTACGAGGTGGGTTAGCCATGTCTCCGTAAAGATGACCAAGCTGCTCTCACGGTAAATCCGCTGGTTAGTCAGTGTGGACAGCTTGTAGATCTTGTTCAGCAGCGAGTTTGCATTCCCCATGACCACGAGGGAATCGATGGTTTGTAGCACCTCCAATTCTCCGCCAGCCTAGTCTTTAGCTTAGGCTTAGGCCCGGCATTACAGCCCCTGGACCTCCTCCTCACCTCTACTGGGATGGGCTGTCATATCCCAGCTCATCCCTCTGTTTTAAGAGCCAGTAGTTCCTCTCTTGAATAAGTGATTAGAAAGGCCCAAAGGTCAAAAAGATGGGAAAAAGCTAAAAACTAGATAAAAAATAGCTTAGAACTGGAGAAAAAAAAAAAAAAAAATCTGGACAGCTACTGAAGAGTTTTCTAGTTTTCTAGTTTTTCCATTTTCTTACAGCACCATGGCAAAAAAAAATAAATTGATCGTGGAATTTTTCTGTTCCCTCACCAAGGTAAAATAATTTATCTGTTATATATTACTTTAATGAATGATACAACAATAAAAATTATAAGTATGTATGTTTGTATATGTATATGTATGTATGTGATAAATATTAAATATATTATATGCATTATATGTATACTATCTGTACCATAATGTGTTGCAATGGCGCCGTGTAAGGTGGCAGCCTGTTACAGTAGCTCTTGATGTCCATGTTTCTTATTCAGCGTTTTATAACTCAAAGTTGACTTTTTCAGTGTTTTTTTCTTTTGTTGATTTAGTTTTATGAACTGCAGGGCAATGGCGGAGTTTGCTTTTCGGATCTATGTCCCAGCTTAATTGCCACTTTTTGAAACTTTTGCAGCGGAAAGTGACGCACAGAGGAGAGTAGGGATGTCACAATGTGAAATTTTCAGAACGATACGATACAATACGGTATTGCAATTTATATCACGATATCACAATGATATGATAATGATCACAGAAATCTCACACCCTTCAGAATCATATTTTGCTCCCTTGACCAGTGCATCTTTTATGTTAGAATCAGAATCAGAACCAGAATCTGATTAGGCTGACTTGTTGATGATGATGCACTTGAGGAACTTGGTTTCTTCTCCTGACAGGAGAATAAAAAAATGAAATTGCAGGATATAGTCTAGCAGAACAATTTCATCTGCATACACTTTGGTTATGTAACTTAATTTGTGGTATGTTCCTGTCTGTAACTTAAATGAAATGGTTTTTTTTTTAATTAATTGATATTGTTATAACTTCTCATGTATCTGTTTTATTTGTCTGTCAAACCTATTTAGATTTTTATAACACTACAAGCCAATGCTAATTTTAATCCTAATGAAATTCTGACTGGCATATTGAACTCAGTAAAACCTTTAATTGGGATTTTTAAAACTCACTGTATTCACTATTAATTTAAATTTCAATGTTTTTGCAGCCTCCTCTCCCCTCCTTCTGTCCCTCCCTCTCTCCTACTCTCACATGAACACATCAACATATCAAGTTGAGTGCTGCGGTAAATTATACATTCAGCACAGAGAAAAGGCAACAAAGTGGACTATAGCCAGCCTATATTTCAATAAACTGTCGAAATAGCTTCTCACATACATGTTTTTCTCTTCAGTTTGATTCATTTGATAAAATATTCTGCATTAGTGTTTTAGAAATGTATTGATGTCGTATATGTGACCACGCATTCAAATTAGAATTTACGATCCGTTCATGAACGCATCTCGTGCTCCACAGGTGTTGCAGACACCTCTAGTAGCGGCTGCAGACCGGGCTATCTATATTTGCACATTTGCTCCTCTCGTGTAATATAATAATTTTGAGGCTCTGGCTACTTCACATTTACCATAAAACCTCCGGCGACTTGTCCTCACTTTACCCCAACGTTACTTTTTTTTTATTTTACACACGGCGCGATGAGTCAAGACGGACAGAAGAAAAGGTGGAGTGGTTCACACGGAGTTACGGACCTATGACGGACTCTTTGGATATATATTTCGCCATCTGCATGACATGGATGTTTACTTTACCTTGGATAAAGCCATTTTGGCGTAATCTTGCGGGTGGTTCTGCAGAAGGTGGTATGCCATGTTGGACGTATTTGCACTCTTACATGGAATTTTTTTCCTGCACCTTTTGCACTCAGGCATCTCATCCTCCAAGATCCTCCCGTCGGAGTCTTTAGGGTAGCCAAATAACTCCCATACTACTGACCTTGTTCTTTTGTTTGGAGGATAAAGAGCCGGGCTGTCAGAGTTTTCCATTTCTTTTTTCAGCGAGTCGTTCTGCGTCTGCGCGTTGCCAAGTTAATGGCAGTTTCTTTGTACATTCAAAATGGTGGTTAGTTGTATTATGGGATGGATTCGCTCTCCACTGCTGTGAGAGTTTATATTTTTGTTACAAACATTCAGTGCAGTCTGACCCACACCCACCCACACACACCCACACACACGCAAAGCCTGCCTTCTGTAACATCACATGACTATCGTGGCACGGAAAACCTTTAGAATGATAACCGTGGCCGTTGTCTATTGCAATATATATTGTGTTACAATATATCGTGACATCCCTAGAGGAGAGACACCATGGTTTACACTCATGATCAGCTAATGGCACTTTCTAGGATGGTGATAATGCCTGGAGCAAAACCTATAGTACTGGAGGAGCTGAGGAAGAGATGCCAGGGTGCAGAGCTGGAGCCAAGAGGATGAAGATAAAAATCATCAGTGCCCGGGGTAGTAATGGGGAACGCGAGATTTCTAGGAAACAAGACCGATGAGCTTGGGGCACTTATTCGGAGCCAGTTGGAATATCCTGAGTGCAGCCTGATGTGGATCATTGTGTGGCTGTACCCGATTTCAGAGCTTTACGAGCCTACAGAAACGTTACATAGAGTGGCAAGAAGAAAGGAGGAGGGATTGCCCTTTACGTGAGTGAGAGGTGGTGTAATCCCGGACATTGAACTGTTGGCTGTGGGAATGCGGCTGTATTACCTGCCACGGGAGTTCACGTCCGCCATTGTTATTGATGTTTACATTCCTCCATCAGCTGACGCAGAGGCAGCAGGCAATGTAGTTCTCTCCACTGTGTATAAACTTCTGAAAAAGCACCCAAATGCTTTTAGGGCTCTTACTGGGGACATTAACTATGTCATTTTAACCACTTTTACCATGCTACATGCCCCACAAGAGAAAATAAAACGCTGGACCTCTGGTATACTAATGTGAAGGATGCATACAGTGCTACGGAAGGTGCTGGAGAGGTTGATCTTGTCCCACCTCAGGACACTGGAGAAATCACCCTTGGACCCTCTGCAATTCGCCTATCAGTCACACCTGGGAGTGGACGATGCCATCATCTACCTGCTCCAGCGTGCCCACTCACACCTGGAGGGACCTGGCTGCACTGTGAGGATCACCTTTGATTTCTCCAGTGCATTCAACACCATTCGGCCAGGACTACTGTAGGAGAAGATGCAGTTGATGGGTGTGGACTCGTCCATCACCTCCTGCATTACTGACTACCTGACAAACAGACCACAGTTTGTGCGACTGGGCAGTGCTCGGTCTTGAATAGTGGAAAGTCGTACAGGAGCCCCACAGGGGACAGTGCTGTCTTGTATTCCTTTTGACCTTGTTCACCTCTGACTTTCAGTACCACTCAGAGTTTTGTCATCTGCAGAAGTTTTCTGATGACTCTGCAGTGGTGGGGTGCAGAAGAGATGGACAGGAGGAGGAGTATAGAGCGCTGGTGGACAGGTTTGTGGAGTGGACGGGAAGACATCAGCTGCTGTTGAATGTGGCCAAAACCAAGTAGATAGTAGTCGACTTCAGGAGGAAAGGGAACAGCTTCATCACTGCTGTGTGTCTTGGGAGAGGAGGTGACTGTGGTGGAGGAGCACAGGTACCTCGGCGTCAACATCGACAGCAGACTGAACTGGAAGACCAACACCGAGGCTGTGTACAAAAAGGGAATGAGCCGACTCTATTTTCTGAGAAAGCTGAGGTCCTTCAAAGTGTGCAGCAAGATGTTGGAGGTTTTCTATCAGTATGTTGTGCCCTGTACTTCACAGTGGTCTGCTGGGGGAGCAGCATTAGTGCCAGGGACATATACAGGCAGGACAAACTTATCAGAAAAGCCAGCTCTGTGATTGGTTGCCAGCTTGACCTGTTCGTGGTGGTGGCAGAGAGGAGGACACTGGACAAACTGTTCACCATCATGGATAATCTAGACCACCCTCTGCACCAACTGCTGGAGAGACAGCGGAGCACCTTCTCCAACAGACTGGTGCAGCTCCGCTGTCTAAAGGACAGGTACAGGAGGTTCTTCTCCCCAGAGCCATAAGCCCGTACAACAGCTCAAGGCTGTCAAGCAGAGAAGTTTCACTCTAACTGCTGAATAACGATGGTAAAAGCTGCACTTTGCTCCCTGCGAATTACTCTGCCCTGTGTAAATCAGTTAATCAACAGTGGACTCCCTAACCCCTATTTTTCTTTATTGTATTTTATTATATATTGTATATTATACTTTGTTAAGATCCTTAGTCTCTTCTTAGTGTTTATGTCATTACTTATTTTTCCTGTGAGACCAGCTGCTGTAATACCACAATTTCCCAGCTTGGGTTTAATAAAGTACATCTATCTATCTATTACCGCTTTCCCACTAAAATTAGCAAGTAAATGCAGGTTTTTTTCAACGTGGGTTAACCCGCTAACAATCAGAAAGTGACTCCTTTTCCACTGCCAGCAGACCCGGGTCTGATTTTTTCCTCTGGTGCATCAAGCTGATGTCATCATGTTGATGGCATCATCAGCGCGACGAAACATGTCGATGTAAACAATGGAAAGGAGCATGTAAGCCATGGACACGTTGGTCAACTGTTTTCTGTACTTCGTACTTTTGTCCCTCTTTAAAAATATACAAACTCAGTGAAGACTGAACGACATTCGAGCACTGATGATACGAAGACGGATGGAATTTGTTGCTGAGATGGCGAAGAGTCACGTAAGTTACAGACGGAGGGGACGGTCACGATATTATGTCGTGGGCACGTTACGCCGACGTCATCCGTAAATTAGCAGGTTCACCTGGGTGTGATTTTCCTACTGGAGCCGACAGAAGACAAGCCAATAAAGACCTCTGTCGCTTGCAGGGTCAGTCGACCCGGGTTGAAATCCCGATTAGACCCTTTCCCACTGCCAACAGGAGCCAACTGTTACCGGGTTTAAACTGTTTTTTTGGCCAGTGTGAAGGGGTCTATCTATCTATCCATCTATTATTTTTAATTTTATATGATATTAATATAAATGTTAGCTTTTTAAACACACGCTTTTATTTTGCTGTCTTACCTCCTGGTAAAGGAAGTGGTCGAGCCTCTCTGCGAGTCCCTGCCACGCGAGCTGGAACAGCGACAGACTGAGGACATGATGGAGGTGTAATAATCGGTCCCTGACACAAAGCATCATGGGACATGCTGAGCTGGACAGAGACATGGTGGACATGTCCTGCTGTGAGGGGAGAGACAACCACCTAAAAATAATAAGTACATTATTATTCAAAAAAAGAAACGAACAAGAACATTCATGAAACAACACAAATTCTTTAACACATTATATTTAAAACAACAGCTCAGAGCGATGATTCCTGAAGTTAAAAGATCCAAGAATGATGTTTATTTTATGTTTGTTGATTTGTTTGTCATACTAAGGGCTGACCTGTCCGTGCAGTAGAGTCTGGACTTTTCTGTGATCTCCCTCATGGTCCAGTCCAGAAGCCGTCCCATCATGTCAGTTTTGAGTCGGTCCAACAACGACAACAATCCTTCAAACAGAGAACCTTCCAGAGAGGCCAGACGGCCCAGCTCCATCAAGCCCAAACCTCCAAGCACTGTGTTCTCCCCGAGAGACACTGCCGCCTGCTGCAGCTGCAGGAAAAACTGCAGGAGAGGAAGGAGGAGAATCATCAAAGTATCAAATAACCTTCCTGCTTCATGGCCCATCATCTGTGTTGCTTTCATTTTTAGGTAAAATAATTCTGAGTTTTAAGAGCCGATGATCAGAGATCTAATTTATTCATCACTGTGACCATCCATTAATTATTTCTAAACTGAAGGAATAGAAATACACACTCCAGATTGGTTAAGTCATCAATGTTCTTTTTTAGTAAATAATGCAAACACTGATTGTAAAAAATACACTAAAATAATTAAAATGATTATTCAAACTGTCAAAGAATTAACAGGTACCACGTTGTCGCCCCAGTCTCCAAGGATGGTGCAGATGTAGTTCACTGCATTCAGGATGGCACAATAACGCATGCCGAGTGGAGAGCGAGACTCTTCCTTCATCACCTGCAGAACAAACAAATCATTAATTAAACCAAGTATCTCTATGATTTACTGGTTCAGATGTTACCCTCAACAATACTCCCAAATTAATTGATTATTAATTTGGATCATTTTATAGACAATAACATTTTTGGACTGTATTATTACCATTTTTATTTTGATCATTAAGAGCTTAGAGATATTTTCTGTCATCAAAAATTAAAAAGTCATCCTTGCTATCATTTTAAAATCCACAGTTTCCCATGCATGCACATTGCCTGTGCCATGTGATTGGCTGGCTGGTTTAGGGTGTACCCAATGTCAGGTGGGATAAATGGAAATGGATGATCTATGTTTCAGCCATTCAGCGATAAAGCTTTCAGTTAGGGACCAGCTCATAGTCCATAGTTTAGACACATAGTTAAGATGCAATAGGCTTAGACTGCCGGGGGGATCTGGCACACTGGGCTCTATCCCTCTCTCTCACACTCTGTCTCCATATCTGCCTCTGCCCCTTTCTGTTTGCTCCTGTACTCGTCTCTGGCTCTGGTCTTGTAGGTGGTCTGGGATCCTTGGTGTAGACTGCCTGCTGCTGTGGAGTCAAGGAGCCTCAATAACTACAATTACAGACATAACACATATTTGGCCATCTCATTCCAGTTCATAATCATTATAGCTGTTAATGTTGATATTAACATGATCTTTCTATCCATGGTTGATACATCTATAGTAACTATCTCTAGCTCCACATAGACATGAAATCCCTCTTGAAAATGAGGTGTCACATCTCAAGAGGTCTACCATTAATACATTTATACTTAACGGAGACAAATATGGTAGGGATGCACTTGTGGTCTGGGCACTCATGAGTTCGCCACTACCATAAATTCTTATTTTCAGTCAGACTTTTATTGATTATACTTCTATAAAATTATCACCACAACCACACAGACATGAGGACCCTCCTGAAAACAAGTTGTAGCATCTCAAGAGGCTAACCTCTAATAAATTTATATTCAGCAGAAACAAATTTGACGACGACAGGTCTATGATTGGTCCATTGATCGATCATTAGCTTTAGTTCTTACTTTAGTCCACTTGTCTCCACTTACCTCCCTCCCTTTGCCCACACACCCAACACAGCATCGTGTGGTTTGCTGTTCATCATGAGACTGGGGTCCACATTCAAGATTTCCTGCTGCTTAACAGAAGGTTTTTTCTTGCCGCCATGATGGAGGGATTCATGATTGGCTATATGGATTCATGTTGGGTGTACGACGTATATATTTGTATGTATATGTATAAGTGTATTTTTATATGTATATATGTATCTATGCATATATGTGTATCCATAATCTGAAGAGCTTTGTGCTCTATTGTAAAATGTCTTGAGATAACACTTGTTATGAATTGGCGCTATACAGATAAAGATGATTGATTGATTGATTAATGAATAATAGATCTGTTAATAGATCATATTAATCTTTTCCGAGGTCAAAGCTCGGTGGTGCCCTGATTCTAATTCTAATTCTATGAGAAACTTTAAGAAAATATGAATATTAATTTTTATAATTAATGTCCATAAAGATCAAACTATTATCACAGCAGTGTTAATCCACTGAGCCCTAGCAATTGTATGTGGGGGCTTCCAGCATAAGGCCAGCATCTTTTTGGCAGCTGTGATGCCCATCAAAAGGATCCTCTCTTTCCAGTTTGTTATATTCACAGAAGAGGTATCATTAAGAGTAGGACAATGGTACAGCATAGTACAGATAAACTCCAAACATTACTTAGAGTAGCACAGATCTCAGCCCAAAAAGTTTCACATCTTTACAGTCTCAGTACATATGCATAAAGGTACCTATAAGTCCATCTGAGCAAAGGGTACAGATCGGAGAGGAAACTTGATTCATGAGATAGCTCTTACATGGGGTGAGGTAGGTCCTGTGGATATAATTAAAGTGGATCTGTTGATGATCTGGGTTTTTAGAGGCCAGAACAATTGAGGACCATTTCACATCCCAGTTGAAAATGTCATTGACTCAGTTCCTGAGACCACATTCGTATAATGGGAAGAGGTTTATCAGCAGCATCCTGAAAGAGTGGATAAAGTCTAGAAACCAAATCCCTCTTCCTACCTTCCTACCTGAACAAAATGTAGTGCAAAGGATGGGTGTTGAATGGAGTGCTCCATAGCACACCATAAGCTTTCATAGACAACCGTAGTTGAACATACAAAAACAAGAATGTGCCTGGCAGACTGTATGACTGTACATATTTTTAACCTAAGTTTTATCAGTAATAAAATCCCTAAAGTTTGGAAGTCTGCTTTCGTTCTCCCTCTGTTAAAAAGGGGTGAACCCACTAATGTAAATGACTAAAGACCAATTTCTAAATTATGTATTTTAGCTAAAGTGTTTGAAAGGATCCTCAGTGATCAATTAAAGGATTTTTCAGAGTCAAATAACATTTTACCATTCTTTCAATGCGGTTTTAGAAAACAGCGCAGCACTGTTACAGCTGGTCTTAAAGTTTTAAATGATTTTATTGAAGCTTTGGACAGTAAGAAATATTGTGTTGCTCTTTTTATTGATTTGTCTAAAGCCTTTGACACAGTAGACCATAGACTCTTGATTAACACCTTGCATAACATTGGTATTTAAAAAGCTGCCACTCATGGTTCAGTGATTATTTAACAAAGCAAACACAGTGCGTGCAGGTGGCTGCATCCACCTCCACTGTTCTGGATGTTACCAAAGGGGTGCCCCAAGGCTCAGTCCTGGAACCCATTTTATTTTCAATATATATCAACAGTCTGTGTACTAATGTGTCAAATGCACTTTATCACTTTTATGCAGATTATACCATTATTTATTGCTGTTCATTCTCACTCACTCAGGCTTTTGAGTTTTTACAAGCTGTTTATAACGTTGTTCAGTCTCGTCTGAGAAGTTTAAAACTGGTTTTAAACACTGAAAAGACTAAGCTCAGGGTCTTCTCAAATTCAAGCGAGTTACCAGTGAATATCCCGACTAATGTAACTCAACAAGGAAACCCAATAGAGCTGGTCTCCAACTATAAGTATCTGGGTTATCTTCCAGATCATGAGCTTTCTTTTAAAGCACACATTGCAGGCTTGGTCACCAAACTCAAGGTGAAGCTCGGGTTCCACTAACAAAAAAAATCTTGTCTCTCACTAAGGGCCAGGAAACTGCTTGTGTCAGCAGCATTTCTTCCACTGATTGATTATGGAGATGTGCTGTATTTGGGTGCTCCTCTTAAATATCTTCAGTCTTTAAACACTGATTATCATAGTGCCTTGAGGTTTGTCACTGGTGATGGCTGCCTCACACATCATTGTGACTTGTATATGAAATCTGGTTTGTCTTCTTTAAGTGCAGGTATACACACTGGCTGACCCTGATCTATAAGGCTCTTCTTGGCTTAGTTCCAGCATACACTGCCTGGCCAAAAAAAGTCACCACCAAAAAAAAAAAGGTCACACACTCTGATATTTCATTGGACCGCCTTTAGCTTTGATTACAGCACACATTTGCAGTGGCGTTGTTTTGATAAGCTTCTGCAATGTCACAAGATTAATTTTCATCCAGCGTTGCATTAATTTTTTACCAAGATCTTGTATTGATGATGGGAGAGTCTGACCACTGCGCAAAGCCTTCTCCAGCACATCCTAGAGATTCTCAGTGGGGTTAAGGTCTGGACTCTGTGATGGCCAATCCATGTGTGAAAATGATGTCTCATGCTCCCTGAACCACTCTTTACCAATTTGAACCTGATCAATCCTGGCATTGTCATCTTGGAATATGCCCGTGCCATTAGGGAAGAAAAAATCCATTGATGGAATAACCTGGTCATTCAGTATATTCAGGTAGTCAGCTGACCTCATTCTTTGGGCCATAATGTTGCTGAACCTAGACCTGACCAACTGCAGCAGCCCTAGATCATAGCACTGCCCCCACAGGCTTGGACAGTAGGCACTAGGCATGATGGTTGCATCACTTCACCTGCCTCTCTTCTTACCCTGATGCTCACATCACTCTGGAACAGAGTAAATCTGGACTCATCAGACCACATGACCTTCTTCCAGTCCTCCAGAGTCCAATCTTTATGCTCCCTAGCAAACTGAAGCCTATTTTCCAGTTAGCCTTACTGATGAGTGGTTTTCTTAAGGCCACACAGCTGTTCAGTCCCAATCCCTTGAGTTCCCTTCACATTGTGTGAGTGGAAATGCTCTTACTTTCACTATTAAACATACCCCTGAGTTCTGCTGTTGTTTTTCTTCGATTTGATTTGGCCAAACGTTTAAGTGATCGACGGTCACGATCATTCAGGATTTTTTTCAGACCACATTTCTTCCTTGAAGACGATGGTTCCCCACTATCCTTCCAGTTTTTTATAATGCGTTGGACAGTTCTTAACCCAACTTTAGCAGTTTCTGCAATCTCCTTAGATGTTTTCTATGCTTGATGCATGCCAATGATTTGACCATTCTTAAACAGACTAACATCTTTTCCACGACCACAGGATGTGTCTTTCAACATGGTTGTTCAAGAAATTAGAAGCCACACATTGCATCAGCTGGGGTTAATTAACTTGTTTCCAGCTGAAAGATGATCGCCCATGCAGTAATTATCCAATATTTCCACTGCTTCGCGGATGACACCCAGCTTTACCTTTCATGCAAACCCAATTCCACACTCCCACCCTCTCCTTTATCTCCTGCCTATCTGACATTAAATCCTGGTTCACTTCAAATTTCCTCAAGTTAAACAGTGACAAAACAGAACTCCTTTAATTGGCACTAAATCCACACTCTCTAAAGTTGACAGCTTCTCCCTCTCCATTGACAGCTCCTCGGTCTTCCCCTCCCCTCAGGTTAAGTGTCTGGGTGTCATCCTCGACACCACACTCTCCTTCCAGTCTCACATCAGTAACATCACCAGGTCTGCCTACTTCCATCTCCTTAACATCAACCATCTCCGCCCCTCCCTCACTCCTCACAGTGCCTACATTCTTGTCCACAGCCTTGTCACCTCCCGTAAACATTATTGTAACACTCTCCTCTTCGTCCTTCCCCAAAAGTCCCTCCATAAACTCCAACTGGTCCAGAACTCAGCTGCCCGCATCATCACAAGAACCCTCTCCCACCATCACATCACCCCCATCCTGCAGCACCTCCATTGGCTCCTGGTCAAGCATAGAATAGAGTTCAAACTGCTCCAGTACGCCTTTCAGGCCATCCACAACCTCGCCCCTCCATATCTGTCTGACCTCCTCCACATCACCACTCTAGCCCACTCCCTTAGATCCTCCTCCTCCACCCACCTCACGGTGCCCACTGCCCGCCTCAGCATCAGTAGTCTGGGAGGTAGAGCCTTCAGTTATCAGGCTCCTCTTCTCTGGAACCATTTACCGACCACGGTTCGGGAGGCAGACACCCTCTCTACCTTTAAGGTTAGACTTAAAACATTCCTCTTTGATAAAGCTTTCAGTTAGGGACCAGCTCATAGTCCATAGTTTAGACATATAGTTAAGATGCAATAGGCTTAGACTGCCGGGGGGATCTGGCACATTGGGCTCTATCCCTCTCTCTCTCACACTCTCTCTCCATATCTGCCTCTGCCCCTTTCTGTTTGCTCCTGTACTCGTCTCTGGCTCTGGTCTTGTAGGTGGTCTGGGATCCTTGGTGGAGACTGCCTGCTGCTGTGGAGTCACGAAGCCTCAATAACTACAATTACAGACATAACACATATTTGGCCATCTCACTCCAGTTCATAATCATTATAGCTGTTAATGTTGATATTAACATGATCTTTCTATCCATGGTTGATACATCTATAGTAACTATCTTTAGCTCCACATGGACATGAGATCCCTCCTGAAAATGAGGTGTCACATCTCAAGAGGTCTACCATTAATACATTTATACTTAACGGAGACAAATATGGTAGGGATGCACTTGTGGTCTGGGCACCCATGAGTTCATCACTACCATAAATTCTTACTTCCAGTAAGACTTTTATTGATTATACTTCTATAAATTTTTCACCACAACCACACAGACATGAGGACCCTCCTCTAATAAATTTGTTTGCAGCAGAAACAAATTTGACGACGACAGGTCTATGATTGGTCCATTGATCTGTCACTAGCTTTAGTTCTTACTTTAGTCCACTTGTCTCCACTTACCTCCCTCCCTTTGCCCACACACCCAACACAGCATGGTGTGGATTTGCTGTTCATCATGAGACTGGGGTCCACATTCAAGATTTCCTGCTGCTTAACAGAAGGTTTTTTCTTGCCGCCATGATGGAGGGATTCATGATTGGCTATATGGATTCATGTTGGGTGTTGGATGTATATATTTGTATATATATGTATATGTGTATTTTTATATGTATATATGTATCTATGCATATATGTGTATCCATAATATGAAGAGCTTTGTGCTCTATTGTAAAGTGTCCTGAGATAACACTTGTTATGAATTGGCGCTATACAAATAAAGATTGATTGATTGATTGATTGATTGATCCTGGGGAGCAGGGCCTTCAGTCGCTCTGCTCCCCAGCTCTGGAACTCTCTCCCACCAGACCTCCGAAATCTGAACTCTCTTTCCCTCTTCAAATCCAGACTCACAACCCACCTGTTCAGAACTGCATACTCCATTTAACATGAACTTGCCATTCTCATCCACTTATCTGTCTGTCTGTTTTTGTTTTGCTGATTTTATTGTTTTACTGTTTTGTTGATTTTATTGTTGTCGTTTTATCCTGTACAGTGTCCTTGAGTGTCATGAAAGGTGCTTTTATATAAAATGTAGTAATATTATTATGCAGTGTGTGTTTTGTGCTCACAGCTGTGAGGTTAGGTGAGAATGTCTATAAATGTTGACATCTTTGACAGGGCACTGAAAACCTGAAGTCTAATAATACATGTGGAATGCTTCAGAAGCACTATTCTCCCTGTTTCATTCACATATATCATTGTGAACTTTGTTTAAATTTCTCATTATATTAGAAGTATTGTAAAATGCCTCACTGGTCCTTCTTTTCCTTATTGTTTTTTTAATAAACGTTATTAGAGACTCCATTGTTCTGTCGTATTATTGGCATGATCTACTTTGTAAATTAAGATAGATGGAAATGTGGTAATTAATATATAATGTTAATATAGGAAACAAGGACCACAATTGTATGTTTAATATTCATCAACATTGTTATGGAGAAAAAGAAATGCTTTAAAGTAAGCACTTCATAAAATTGTAACATGTAATTGTTTCAGTCCACCAATTTAAAAATGATTAAAAAAGAAATGAACTAAAGGTTATATTTTTGAAAGCACTTCTTTGAAGCATATCTCTTTCTCTACACCTGCCAAAAATGTTTACACAGTATTAGTCCTACAAAACTCGTCCTTTCTCCTTCGTAAGTCTCCGTAAACATTCGGCGCATGCCGTTTTTATATACGTCACCTGCTGCAAGGCATTATGGGGCGCTCCTTTCTCCTTCCCTTTCATAAAGGATGGTCCAGTGTTTCCTAAGCTAAAGGAGATAATAAAGGAAGCAATGACCTTCCTTTCCTTAACTTCTGGAGAATCTGAACAGCCCTTATCGTGGCCGATGCTGAAATGCTTCCGGGACATTTCTTCAGTTAGGAAGGTTCCTAACAAAAAAGCACTATTCGAACGCACCCCTGGTGTCTGTGGGCAGTGTGTGTATATGAGTGTTTTTGTGAAAGAGAAAGACAAGAAAGACGGATCAAGAGAGTGACTGCGAGTCAAGGGAAGTGTTTATCACAAAAACTACAAGTTTCCAGAGAAACTACGACACTTGCTGTTTTCCTGGGTAGTGACAAGCACAAAGGATTTGTTGCTTTTTGCTCACAACGTGATGACGTGAACAGGAATGAAAGCACTGCTGGCACGATGTTATCAAGATATATCGTCTTGACCAAATTTAGAGTCATGCTTTTTATTTGACTGTTACATGGTCGTATCTTGAATAATGTTAATTTTAACATTACGTTGTCATAATATGTTATAATAGTGCACATTTTTGTATTTTTCAAAGGTCTGTTGGAAGTAAAAACTTTCTAAAAGACTTGTCTACCAGAGCATTTATTTGTAAGCTTCCCTACGTGATTTCCACCTGTAATTTACCCTAACCTTAACTACTATTCAGAATAAAGACTTATTAGTCTTCATAAGTGCATAGTTAAGAGTTTATTCATCTCAATAAGACACTCTTCCCACTTTAGAGTACCGGTACCTGCAAAGGGTTTTTATTAACTATTAACCTCTACAAATAAGAATGATAAGATAAATAAGAATGTTAATATATTAATAGATAACTTATGTTCATGGCAGATTTATGAAGTCAAAATAGTTTTCTAAGAAATTCTTCAAATATTCTTATAAGCAATAATAATTATATCACTTCGTTTTAATTAACACTTTATATAAGCTTATTAATGTTTATAAGCAATTTTATAGTGCATTATAAATGCTTATTAATTGTTAATTGGCGCTTATTGAGCATTAATTAATGCTTATTATGGTACCTTAATATAAAGTGTTACCATATATAGTTATAAATATATTTTGTTCTTTGTGTCACAAATAAAAAATTGTATCTTTCACTCATTTTAATAAATATATTGCTAGAAATAAATTAAGTTGTTTGTATCATAATTAAAGGTAAAACTTGTTGAGTCATGGTTACCTGTGTGAGTCGAATACGGAAATCATCAACCAGCTCTCTCTGCAGCTCCAGAAATTTCAGCTGAGCTGGCGGAGATGGTAATGGCCGATAACGCTCTGTCATTAAAGAATAAATAAAATATAGAAAAAACATGAATAAAACATGTTCAGTTATGATTTAGGGAGGTAAAGTACAAGAAATTTTAAAGAGTTTAACTTATATTATTAATCATCTCTAGCATCTGTGTTTTAGTTTCTCAATGATTAAAAAAAGATTTAATTCTGAGAAGATAGCTTAGATGAATAAATAAATATCTTGTTTACCATGGAAATGAACATTTCAAACCAAACTCAGAGGGCTGTGATAACCTCACCTGTGATCACCTGCAGCAGGGTCATGAAGGTCTCAGCGCAGTCCGGAGCTTTCAGCTCATCCAGATCGCTGATGTCCTTATACTGAGAGCTCCACGCCGCGTCTGATGACAGCATGGCGTCCATCTTCTCCACCGCCACTGAGAACCATTATCTGCCCTTAACTTATATGTAACACTTTTCTCTAATTAATAAATTTTATTATTAATTTTATCTATATGTCATGAAATTATATATACTTTATTAACTTTATGCATAACACTATTCTGTAATTCATAAATAATAATCAAATATCTCTATTATCCAAAAATTATACATACTTCATGTACTTATTTATAATACTATTCCATACTTAAAAAACCATGAGCAATGTCAATACACAAACTTAGAATCACTCGATTAACTTACATTATAACTGAATCTATTTTATAATAATTATTTTAGAATTATTCTATTTACTTTTATGATATGTTTATCAAATAAATGATATAAACCCATTTACTGGCTCATGACTCACTCTTCTTCTCCAGGGTCAGCCATTTCTGCAGGATGGAGTCCTCCAGCAGCAGGTGGAGCAGACCAGGCAGCCCTGTGGGGTAACTGTGGTTACACCTGAGCTCCTTCTCAAACTGCAGCAGCTCCTCCACCAGGTGGCAGAATAGAGCATCGTCGTAGAGCAGCCTGGAGGCGTCCAGGGAAACTTTGTCCTGGACCAGGGTGAGCAGGCCGCGGCACAGCTCCACCTAAAAACATAAACATGTACATCTGGGCTCGACCTAGACATACACCACGGTTAATATGACCAAGGACATTTTCAGTCTATCCACCCACTCAGAATGGAAACAGACGTGTGGCCATGGTAGAGTAGCTTACCCTGGCGCTGATGGAGGCTCCAGCTCGGTCCAAGATTGGTTGGATCTTCTCCTCCATGAAGGTGGAGCTGTTTCCCATCCACATCAACACCTGGGTCAGGTACCACTCAGGCTGAAAGAGAGAAGAACGATATACATGTATATATGTACATTCATTATGTTTTCGGTACGATTTCGGTATGTACTTTATGTATTTTACGAACTCCTCCATCCAAAACTTCTGTCAAGCTCATACATTCACACAATTTAACGAACAGACATTTTCTGACACACACTTGCTGTCATTTAAATTCACTCACATACACACAGGCTCCCATACACAATATCTCTTAAAAATACACAAGAATACACAAATACTCTACAAACACAAACACTGTTAGTAATAGCTTAGCCCCTGCAAGCCTGAGCCTGTCATAAATATTGATGTGTGTGTTTAATTATATTAGTAAATGTAATTGAAAATTTACGGTCAGTAAAGTCCTGTGTGGAGCTTCCATGTTCTTGCTATGCATGCGTGGGTTTGGTTTGTCCAGGTACTCTTGCTTCCTCCCACAGAATAATTGGGTTAATTAGTTTAATTGGTCACTCCAAATTGTCCTTAGTCGTGAATTTGAATGAATGGCTATGTGTCTCTACATGTCAGCCCTGTTATTGTCTGGCTCTTCTTGCCCAGTGTCAGCTGCTATAGGCTCCGCCCTGTGACCCTGAATGGGATAAATGGTGCAGGTGATGGATGGTGTGGGGCGTGTACCTTGCTGGGTGAGTTGGTCAGGCGGTTGCCATAGAAATGGTATCTGAACCTCTTGCTGAGCGGCTGCAGCATGATCTGGATGGGCAGGCAGAGGGGCGTGGCTAAAGAGCCAGGTGAGGAGGAGGAAACAGATGAGGCAGCAGCTCGCTGAGAGATCAGATCATCACTATGAAGGCCGTTAAAGACGATAATTAAACAGAAAACAGACATGGGCTTCCCAGGATTCAGGTTTTCATGGTCAACATTTCAATGAAATACTCAATATTGTTAAAGTAACAAATCTGACTTATGAGCCTTACATTTTTTATTTAAATTGTTTTAATTTAACAATTGCATACTTTATGGTTTACATTTCCTTTTACTGATTGTCTGTTATATTTTAACTATGGATTGAACCTTCTAATGATCATCTTTATCAAACGTTTAACCCCTATTGTTAAAGTAATGACATCATTAAGACTAATTAAAGATTAAAGTAATAAACCCTGCAAAGTTTTACCAAACAAAGGAGTGTATTTAGACACAATTCAAAACTAAATAAATATAAACTTTTAGCATTAGGCTGTGACCAACAGACTGTGGTCTACAGGTCCATGATGAGATAGATATGATGTAATAATAAATAAACAAAGTTATTAAATACCTTCTGCATTTAAATGAGGCCATCAGGATGTCTGACTCATTGTGTCTTTAAAGATCTATCAAATCAGATCTTCAGTTATTGATCATCAAGCTGCTGATCAGCAACAAAGCAATGATGAAGTCTCTGAGTCCCTGCAGTGATACCAAACACCAGCTGTTCATGTGAACATGCCTGACTACTCTCCCTGCTGACGGGTCAGGGTAACTGCTGAGGGGTCAGAGTAAAAGCAGGGAACAGCTGAGGGGTCAGGGTAACTGCAGGGAACAGCTGAGGGGTCAGCATAACTGCAGGAACCAGCTGAGGGGTCAGGGTAACTGCAGGGAACAGCTGAGGGGTCAGCATAACTGCAGGAAACAGCTGAGGGGTCAGGGTAAAAGCAGGGAACAGCTGAGGGGTCAGGGTAACTGCTGAGAGGTCAGAGTAAAAGCAGGGAACAGCTGAGGGGTCAGGGTAACTGCAGGGAACAGCTGAGGGGTCAGGGTAACTGCAGGGAACAGCTGAGGGGTCAGGGTAACTGCCGGGAACAGCTGAGAGGTCAGAGTAAAAGCAGGGAACAGCTGAGGGGTCAGGGTAACTGCAGGGAACAGCTGAGGGGTCAGGGTAACTGCCGGGAACAGCTGAGAGGTCAGAGTAAAAGCAGGGAACAGCTGAGGGGTCAGGGTAACTGCAGGGAACAGCTGAAGGGTCAGGGTGACTGCAGGAAGAGCTGAGGGGTCAGGGTAACTGCAGGTAACAGCTGAAGGGTCAGGGTGACTGCAGGAAGAGCTGAAGGGTAAGGGTAACTGCAGGGAACAGTGGAGGGATCGGAATAAATGTTCACGTTCCAAGTGCTTTGTGATCACCTGAAGTTTGAAGAGGCCCTCCTGATGGCTGACTCTTACAGCAACTCCCCGTACCCTTACACTGACAGTATGGCATCACTGATCAAACACTACGGTCAGCACCACCAGCTGTCACTACAGTGAATCACGGAGCTGATGAGCTCATTTGAGCAGGTGACACAGCAGGTTTCAGGATGATTGCTCTGAGAGTCCGAGCCCTTGTTGGAATGTTGCAGCAACTGGGTGTAGATGGGAACATAGAGCTCCAGTGTGGATCCCACGTGCCAAGGCTGATGAATAAACTGACCCAGGACCTCCACGCCACATTCTGTTGCTACCTCTACTCACAGAGGGATAAGGTCCTGTCATTGATGGACTTTGAAGAGTGGCTGGAGTACGAGTTGGTTATCCAATACCACTTTCACACTAAAATTAGCAGGTCAACGCAGGTTTTTCAACGCAGGGTAACCCGCTAACAATCGGCAAGTGACTCCTTTCCCACTGCGAGCAGTTACGGGTCTAATCGGCAGCAGACGAGCTGCGTGGCTGTTTTTTCCTCTGGTGCATCATGCTGATGTCATCACACTGATGACATCATCCGCGCGCATAACACAACCATATAAAGGATGGAAAGGAGCACGGAAGCTGTGGACATGGTGGTCAACTGTTTTCTGTACTTTGTACTTTTGTCCCTCTTCAAAAATGTACAAACTTGGCGCTGATGATATGAAGGCGGATGGTATTTGTTGCTGAGGTTGCAAAAAGTCATGCAAGTTACAGACGGAGGGGACGGGCGCGATATTACGCCGATTATCTGTAAATTAGTGGGTTGACCCATATGTGATGTTGCCACTGAAGCCGAGCGGAGGTGAGCTGATAAAAACCCGTGTTGCTTGCAGGGTCAGTCGACCAGGGTCTAAATGCCAATTAGACCCTTTCTCACTGCCGACATGAGCCGATTTTTACCGGGTTTAAACTGTTTTTTTGGCCTGTGTGAAAGAGGGCTGAGACAGGCTTGACATGATGGATAATGTCCAGAGAAAGAAGTGGGACAAGGACAGCAAAGCTGTAAAGAAAACTACCACTGTGTTGCATGGTGTCACCCATGATAAAGCCCCCCAGACCTTCCCGACTGACAATCCCCTCTCACCAGAGCCCCAGATAAGCCCAAAGTTTGCTGCCCTTACTGCAGTAATGTGCTGCACTTCCTAGACTAATGCTCGAACTTTAAGCAATAGACCAAAGAGCAGAAGACTACATGGGTAAAGTCTAATAAGTGCTGCTAGCGCTGTGGACGGCACCACCAGGCTGTTCATTGTCAGCTGAAAGTCCTATGCAAGACGTGCCACAGACAGCATCTCGAGGCATTGCATGAGGTGAACCTTCGGGGTCCTGATCACAAGGCTGCCACAGAGCACAGCACTAGCACTAAGGTGAAGCCATCACCGGATGTCCTGTACCTAGACCAGCGTTCTGGCTCTAATGAGGTCCTTTTGAAAGTCAGTAAGGTGCTACTTTAAAACGGTCAACACACCCTGGAGATGTACGCCATATTAGATGACGGTTCGGAGAGAACAATCCTCCTCCAGGATGCCACTTAAAAGCTCCAACTACAGAGGACCCCAGAGAGTCTAACCCTAAGAACAGTACTGCAAGGTCTTAGGACATTACATGGCTCATCAGTGACTTTCAAAATCTCCCAAGCTAGTCATCCAACACAGACATTCACCATTGAGAGGGCCTTTAGCACAGGTGAGCTAGGTGAAATAATATAATATGAGCTCCTGTGAAACCCCTTCAGCGGAAATACAAGCACCTCTGGAAGCTCCCCTTGCAGTCCTTGACAAACGCCCAGCCATTACTTCTGATGGGCTCGGCCTGCTCTCATCTGGTGACGCCAATTGAACCCGTTCGTCTCGGACCGCCTGGTGGCCCAGCTGCGGTGAAAACCAGGCTTGGTTGGACTCTGCAAAGAACCAGTCGAGTCTATCCAACAGAGTATCCATCCTCAGCAGTGCTTGTTCCTGGCTGCCACCTCTCCAGCAGCTGAGCTCTTAAATCATGTACAGACAATTGGACATTCTACCATACAGAAGCAAGAAGCTGGTGACAAGGTCACAGGGAGACAAAGAGGCCATAAACCTTCTGGAGGTGAAGACAACAAGAGTGGAGGTGGAGGGGGTACACAGGTACGCCACCTCGCTGCTGCACATGAGCAACATGCCTAAGGTCACAGCGCAGCCTGCAGCAGTATTTTCCCATCTGCGCAATACAGAGAGGCGTCTCAGTAAAGATCAAGTAAAGGCAGAAGCTTACCAAGCTGAGATCACAAAGTTAGAGAAGGCAGGTTATGCCACAGGGTGAGTGAGGCACAAGTCAACACCTCTAAGGAGTCTTGGTTCATTTCCCACAACATCCTGAGCAAGAGATCAGCGTACACCATGTCTAGACCCAAAACCTATCACTGCTCGGTTGTTGGCTGTAAACAGCTACATATTTCTTCATATATAGGCTACCAGCCTCGGAGGACCAAAGGGCCCAGTGGATTAATTTTATTTTTGAAGGGAATGAGCCAGCTACAGTCAGCTTAAACCTGTACATGTGTGCCAATCACTTCAAGTCCAACTGCTTGACTGCGGTGACTAGGCCAAGGTTAGCATGTTGTGCTTTAGCCTGTAATGTTTGGGGGAAACAAGCTTGGCTGTTATCTGGTAATCGCCATGAATTTTCAGTTCTTATGTGTTCAGGACTGTAAGCGGCGCATGGCTGGAGCGGCAACAAGCTCCGCTTCGCTCGAGATACGCTGCAGGACTATTGTTAAGTCCCCGTGTACGCTGCTATGCTCTGGCTCATTAGCATATGAAGGCGACCGCCCTCAAAACCAGCTGTTCTGAACAGGGGGGTTATGTGAGCATGGAAAGAATGCTGCTGTGCTTTATTCATAGGCTTTTTGGACCAAAGCATATTACTAACATTTTATGAAAACAGCAAGGATCCATTTAAACTGCAGAAAAGGAGCAAAATATGGGACCTTTAAAGCCCCAGCATGTAAGATTCCAGCTTTCTGCTCTCTAGTGGTCTCTATAGACGTTGAGTGTAACTGCACTGTCGCAAAACAGCACCTCACACCAACGTGCATTTGTTGACATACAGAGGGAGAGCCGACAGTACGTCCTGAGAGACAAATAAACCATGTGGACTGATAAGATACAGTCTGATCATGTTTCTTTTCAAATATATCATTTTCAAACGTCAGCCGTCAGTTGTTGGCTCAGCGTTTGCATGTGTATTCTGTAACTTTGACTGTAGCTCATAGGCTGTGCCTAAAGACTACTCTGGAGGGACTCGTTTGTTGCACACTAATATAGAAAACTTTGTTTCATATTTCTTAGCTTAGTAGAGGACCCTCTGAGACATGACTGTGGTAAGATGACTTTATGCTCTTGGTAAAGCTGCTAAATATTAGACAAAAAAAAGATGACAATGACGGAGCAGAGCAATACGACACAGCAGTTATAGACCATCATCTGTAGAAACACATAACGAATAAACATCAGCTGAGAGAACTTCTAACACCTACAACTTAGACAGTGAAGGCAGCTGGTAAAAAGTTATGTTGTAACGTTACGTCTCTTCAGATGTGTAATTTTCTCTTTCCATGCGTATGTTAGATACAGGACTGAGCCTCCACCTCAGATCCCTGAGAAATTAGAGGATCAGGAGAGTCATGGAGGTCTGAGGAGGATCAGGGGAGATGTGTGAGCTGTGGAGAAGCAGCAGTGGTGTGGTCAGAGAGTGGTCCATCTGACCAGAGGAAACTTTGTTTTTGTGATGATGTACAGTACTCACAGATTTAGTGTTGTGTAACTAATTTTTATTTATATTATTAAAGTTACTTTCACATATTTCAAGGTTTAGGTGTATGTTATTGTGAAGAATAAAACCGCAAATCATCTCAACTTAATTAAAAAAAACTTTATTGGTCCACAAGAGGATAAACACACTGAAAAGCAAACAGAAAAAAAGACAATGAGGTACTTAGTGGTATGTTATTAATATAAGCACAGATAAATGTTTTCATTTAGTTCAAATATTCTGAATATTTACTTGCATGATTAAAAAGCAATATTTTAATGTGTATGTCTAAGTGTTTGCTGTTGTGCAAACTAAAACTTTTCACAATCGTACAATGATTTAGTGCCAAATACAGAAAAATCCAGGAGATAAGACAGAACGCAAGGCTAAAATAATACAACCGAGGTAAAGACCAAATTGTCAAATATAAAAGTGCCTGAAAGGCAATAGAGAAAAAATTAGCATGTAGACAATGAATAGCAAGTTACTGAAGCACATACAAATGTTTTCATTCAGTGCAAATATGCAGGATATCAGACGTGATTGAAAAAAATATTTTCATTTGTCAACACTTCAGTGTTCACTAATGTGCAAAATAAAACTGCAAAGAATCTCCTTCTAATTTACTGCATTGTAAAGAGAAAGAGCCTGAGTGGAAATGAAAACTGGCAGCAGGTTTCTGGGATCATTGGACGGCCTGGTCCATTTTGAATCCACAGAAGAACAAAAGATTCCTGAAGGTCTTGGATGTTATCGTATTCTTTTGTCTCGTTAAAGGTGGACATTCTTCAGCTCCGGGATTTTTGACTGTAGGCCTGTTGAAGCCTTAATTGAAAAAAACTGTTTATTTTACAGCTGTTCCTTTCACAATCGTTTAATTTGTAGTTGAGACAATCTGTCTCATTGTAGGGCAGCTAATGAAGAAAATAATTAAATTAAAATAAAATTAAAATTAAAATATTTTGAAAAGTACAGAAACTTTGGTCATGTTTTACTCATGAAAAAGTAGCTCTGTATAACTCCTTCAGTAAGATGCTCCCTCGGGACATTGAACGTTGTCAAAGTCGAAGTCTAAGTTCTCCAAATAAAACGTCAAATGTCAAAATAACATTTCTTTTGTACACTTTCTGCTATATAAAGATTAGATGATTATAATGAGTAAACCTGTTTGTTATTTCTCCACAGAAGAAAAAAATCAATGATAAATTCGCCCAAAAAAGAGAATTGAGGGGCACTTTGTTCCTACAAATAGGATATGTATAGCAGAGATATCAGAAATAACCAATACTTTAGGGTTAGGGTTATTTGATTTACAGTTGTGCATAAGTACCAAGTGTGCATTGTACCAAATTATCATTGAATGCAAAATTTAATCATCCCACAAAAATGACAAGTAAAAATACTGTTTTTAAACTAACTGAACAGAACAAGCAGACAAAGGCTAATTAATGGCAGTAGCTAGAGAAACTATAATCAGAAACTTTCAGCCCTGCAGACATTTCAGAAAACATACCTGCTGTTCTCTGACTTCTGTAGTGGTGTTGGTGTCTCCAGTCAGGAGTTGATGCTGATCACCTGAGCTGATATCTGAAATAAAAACTGAAGTCAGTGCTGCAGTGAATTGTAAAGAGTATATAATCATTAGATAAACTGGGACAGTTTTCTGTGTTATCATCTCCAGTCTTACAAAGTAATGGGACATGAGCCAACTTCAGCCCATCTGATTGTTGGTTGACAGCCTCTGAAGCATTCAACAGTCTGTCTCACCAATATAATAATCATAATAATATTATCAGATACTAAATCTACTTGATTTTTTACTCATGACATTAGCATTTGTGGCTAACACACATGCTAACAGTAACTGTTTATTTCTAATGTTCAGCTGTGTCAGCGTTGACACCATATCGCAGTTGAGATATCTGATCAAAAGTAAAACGACAGAATAAAACCTCAGCAGCTCAAATGAAATAACAAAAAGTTTAAAGACTTCTTTACTCACCCTCTGACATCAGCAGAACCAGCTCAGAGTCTGACTTCAGCCTGTTGATTCTCGAAGTTCTCACTAACGCATCAAAGCCAGTCCAGTCTTGCTCTGGTCCGGGTTCTTGCTCAGTTTTTTCTCCACTTTCTTCTCCGATACTCATCCATCAAAGTAGGGGTGGACGATATGGCAAAAATATCATATCATGATTTTTTAAAAAATAAAATCACGTTCACAATTTTATCACGATTCTTTTAGACTTACATGCACGTTTCTGACCATTTTTTTCCCTATGTTAAACATATAAAACACATGTAAAATGTATGTAAACATGTAAAACCCTAAAAGAAAAAAAAACAATTTAAGGCAAAGAAACTTTCTGAAAAGGTTTTAATTTAAATAGTGCAATTTTTATCAACATGTGCAATGAACGTAAACATAAAAGGTAATTAACAACAATAAAGTGAACTTTTGTAACACAAAAACTAAACACACTAAATAGCTTACTGAAAAGGGTCAAATATAAATGCAAACTTAAGTAACTGGTTATCTCTTAAAGTGCAACAATTTAGAACAAATATTATCTAACTGCAATGTCTATAACCTGAGTGAATAATAGAGCTGCTTTAGAACAAATTTTTGTTCAGACATCTTAGAGCTTTATCTCCTTCTAAAAAGCAGACTAATTAATATGACACATTACAGTCACATATTTTTAGCCAGGAAAACCAATTTGTCAACTTTATCTAGCTTGAGAGTAGCCCTATGGCAAACTACTATGTTGCCTCCTGTGCTGAAGACTCGTTCCAAGGGAGCACTCATTGCTGGAATACACAGATACTTTCATGTTAGTTGGCTAACCCTCATGGAGTCTCCACCATTCAAGAGGATTCATCTCACTGTCTGCATTTGGTGTGAAAAGGTAGGCCTTCAGTTCCCCATCTATTGCCTCTCTTAGAGTTGGGGGAGCAGATGTGGTGGCAGCTGCAGATACAGCACTTGAGGCTTTTAAAAGCCGGCTAATGTTTTCTTCTTTGCTTTCTTTGGTGGACTTTGTTCTTCTACCTCAAGACTCTGTGATGTGGATGGTGTGCTTGTGCATCCAGCATGGACTCCAGCTCAGACACAGCTTTGGCTTGTACTCCCTCTGTCTTGTCACTGTCGATGTAATGGGATTTAAACCTGGGATCAAGAAGCGATGCCATGTCTGGCAGAGCATCAGTGGTGGGATCCTGGTATTTTTCTGTGAGGTAGTTGAGGATAGTTGTCGTCATCATGTTTGTTAGCTCACTCATCCTCCAGGTTAAGGAGGTTGACTTTCAGCAGGTGCAGAACTGCCTTAACATAGGAGACACTCACATAATCCTCCCTGAAAGTGCATCTGTGAAATCTCTCAGCGGACAAAGGGTCTTCTTTATGGACTAACCCATCACATGGAGTCCTTGCCTTCGGGAAAAGATCCTATTGTTCCTGTAGCGTTTCTTTCTTCTTATTATTTGCTTGATGCGTCTTCAAACCTTAATTTGACCCCCTAAACATGCTCAAAAACTCACCAAAATTGGCACATACCTCAGATTCTGAGAAAAATTTGATAAAAAGAAAAAATGAACCCACAACATGCCAAAATGAGCTCTCTAGCGCCCCCTAGGCACACTAAAATGGTCCACCCGGCCAGTAGGAATGACGTAGAGAGATCAAACCAACGACAAAACATTCGTCTCATTGAGGCCCACAAATCACGTGCTGACACCCCTGACCTATCTCACTCAGGAAGTTGGCAATTTGGATTTCAAAATAAGAGCTCACCGTATCATCCCCACTTCGCACCATGATTTGACACCCCTAACAAGCTCACAGCCATGCCAAAGTTGACACACATGCCAGATGGGGTACAAAATGTCAAAAAACAAAAAATTATCCCCTAAAATTCCAAAATGTGCTCTCTAGCGCTACCTAGGTACAATATGGCGCACAAAAATGGTTGTCACAGCCACTAGGAATGTCGTAGAAAGATCAAACCAAGGTCAAAATGTTCGTCTCATCGAGACCCACAAATCACGCACCGACACCTCTGACCTATCTCAAACAGAGAGCGAGCAATTTGCCTTTCAAAATAAAATGACAGCTCTCCAAAAAAAAGGTTATCTCCTCTTAGGCCGTAAATAGTATCAGCTTGAGATGCGCAGAGATGACACACTAGGCATTGGTGATCAAAAGTTCTGAAGGAATTTGTTGTTTCTCAAATGGTTTCCGAATGACAAGCACTCAAAGTTGGCCAACATCGAAGAAGCCCTCTCAGCTCCCCCCATTCAAATGAATGGGGGAAGAAAATACATCTCCAGACTACCTGTGGAAGATAAGCTTCTACAGAAAAAACAAAAAGCCCTACAGCTTTAAAAATTACATGAATTGATTCCTGATGAAATTTCCAGTTCAAATATCTTCTTTTTAGATAGATTTGGTCAAAATTGTGGCATCTGTGAGGCAGTGTTTTAAATATTTTCAGTCAAGGTGACTCTTGAGAAAAAGAGCAGTTCCAGATGATGTCACTCACTGATTGACAGCAGCTGGTCATGTGACTCACTGAAGGCGGGAAAATGGAGAGTGTAATACACACCCATTATAAAGACTGAGGCTCCCGACAGAGCTGCAGAAACACACATCAGTCTATCTCTGAGCAGGTCAAAGGGTCAAAAAGGGATGAAACCCTCAAAATGCAGGTCAGTGCTACTTGCAGCTTAATTGTCTAAAGTGTTTATTCTGATGCTATATTTTTCACAAAGTGAATATAAAACATGTCAATAACTTTTTTTTTAAATCATAGGCTAATGTAAAAAACTAATGCATTCTGTGTTTCTATTTTATTCTGGAGTTATTTCAGTAAAATACTTTATTAAATTGTAGACTAATACAAACACTGTGTTCTGTGTTCTCAGTTTATTGAGTTAAATTAATAAAATGGTTTATTACATCATAGACTAATGATAAATTACTGTGTTCTTAGTTTATTCTGGAGATATTTTAATAAAATAGTTTATTACACTATAGACACACTGTGTTCTTAGTTTATAGTATTTTAATAAAATGGCATTTTAATATGCAGCAACACATCAATAATTATTGCAATTACTGCTTGTTTTAAGCAGTTTAGATTTCATCTGATCCTGTTTAGTTAAGCATCCATGGCCCAATTTTTGCATTTTATTTATTTATTTATTTATAGTTCACTCACCAATGGCAAGGCGCAGTCTATGCCTAAAGTACGGCAGACTAGTCCAGTTGTTGAGTTCCAAGGCCTTCACCATGTTAGTCCCACTGCCTGTGCTCATGCAGGTCATGTTCTCCTCTTTGAGTCCTCAGCACTGAAGAGTATCCCTTAGCCCTTGCACTATGAGCTCCCTCGTGTGATCTTCTGGGAAGTATGTTGTTTGGAGAGTCGCACTGAGGAACTTCCAGTCGTGAATATAGTAAATGGTCAGACCTAAATAAGGCTCTGACGTGCGGCTGGACCACAGATCAATTGTTGCGAAAAACTGGACATTCTGAACTTTGGTTTCAATCTTTTCACGGCATTCAAAGCACAGACATGGAAAGGCAGTGTTGAAGAAATATTTACAGCTAGGCAGCTTGTAACGCGGGTCAGCTACTTCGAGCAGTCTTTGAAACCCCTCATTTTCCACAGTTTTAATGGGAGTCATGTCTTTAGCAAGGTAATAAGTAATTGCTTTAGTTACTTCTTTCCTAGTTACTCTATTTCTAGTCTTTTCATATGGAGTGCTCTTATGAAATGACTGCTTACCGTTACCGTTGTTTGTTTTAGCTTGACGCTAGCGGCTGCCTCTGGCTGCGGTGTGTCTGGTCTGTGTTTGATTTGGCTACTGGCATATTGTTTTGGGTGCCATTCCCGCAAGTGATTAAACAGGTTCGGCGTGTTGTGATCGGACGTAAGAACGGAGTCTCTGCAAACTTTGCAAATCACTTTGGTTTGCGCCTTATTGTCCACTTTCTCTTTCCACCATGGCTTCCCGCTATACAACCAAACATGAGAGATGAAAGCGGCTTGTTGTCAGGAGTTGCATGGTCTAAGTAAAGAATCCAGGTGTGCATAAAAGGAAAGGGAAACACACCATTCACTCTGTTTAAAGACCCCCCACTATTAGACAGACTTCAAAACTGGTCTTTTAAAGGTGTTAAAGTTACAAACTACGGCTTTAAGTGTGTAGATGTGGGAATATGTAAAGTGTGTATATGTGTGAATGTATAAAGAGTGTAGATGCATGAATATATAAAGTGTGTATACTTGTGAATACATAAAGTGTGTTGATTTGTAAATGTATTAAGTGTGTAGATGTGTGAATGTATAAAGTATGTAGATGTGTGACTATATAAAGTGTGCAGATGTGTGAATTAATAAAATATGTTTACGTGTGAATATATAAAGTCTGTGGCTGTGTAAATATAGAAAGTGTGTGGATGTGTGAATTAATAAAATATGTTTACGTGTAAATTTAAAAAGTGTGTAGATGTGTGAATATACAATGTTTTTACACATATGAAGATTTAAGGGTTTATGAAAGTGTCCTTAAAGGATACGACGTTTGCAGGGCGAACAGCTGAGTGACCAGCAGTTCCAGGTGGCTTTGGATCTCCTGTCCGTTAGCAGTGGGGGTTAGTGATTGGGTGGGAGGGGAGATGATCGGCCAATGAAGCTGCGTCAGAACTTTTTCAAAATCACTATGGAACAGAAGTTGACACGTTAAGAAGAGACAAAGATTGAGATACATCTTGGTCATGATGGCGGGGGCAGGGGTACCTGGAGAGGCGGTCCTTGATGATTTTGTGCCAGAAGAGCAGCGTTTCTCTGACAAAGTCTCTGAGATGAGAACATCCAGACTCTGTTAGTCCAGCATCCAGTGCAGCCATGCTGTCCACGGCCCTGATGGCCTCCCAAACGCTGCTGGTCATCAAACACTGCTGGACCGAAGAGCTGAAATAAAGCACATGAAGAACATCAGCAAACATCAGCATAGATATCCCCACATTTGCCATGATAGTCAAAGTGCTGGTCCATAGCGCTGCTGTGAACTTCACTCCATGTGTAAAGGTGAGTCTGCAGAAGCGTTGTTCATCAGCATGTTGGAGGACAATAACGTTCTCACTGATGTCTGCGTTGGTATGAAGGCACCTGAGGGTTCATCTTCTCAGTTCTGGTCCCAGACTTCTTGTTCTCCATCAAAGTAGATCCTCTGATGGTTCCTCCAGATGTAGGCAGGGTCTTCATACTGTGACTGTGACTTCTGATTCAACAACAATGAAGGGGGCGATATCGTAGCTGTTCCTCAGTCTCTATCGTGTCTAGGACACAGGTTTGGTTCAGAGACGTTAACATGCAGCTACCTTGCTTGTCACATCATGCATACAGGTGACGTGGTTAGGGTTTTGGTACCTCAGCTGCTCGACACAATGTACACTAACATGGGTCTGACTGACATACATGGACGCAGGGATGTAAGGATGCAAGGACATAAGGGTGCAAGACCTCGGGTTGTTAGGATGTAAGGAAGTAAGGATATAAGTATGTGAGGATATAAGGTTGTCAGGATAAGGATGTAAAAATATGAGGCTGTAAGGATATAAGGATGTACAGACATAAGGCTGTAAGGATATAAGGATGTTAGGATATTAGGATATAAGGATGTAAGTTAAAAAGTTGGTAAGGACATAAAAATGCAAAGATATAAGGATGTTAGGAAAATATGGATGTAAGGGTTTAAGGATGTAAGGATATAAGGTTGTAAGAATACAAGGATGAAAGGATATAAGATTGTGAGGATATGAGAATGTAAGGATATCAGGTTGTAGGGATATAAGGATCTAAGAATATATGGTTGTAAGGATATTAAGTAAAAAATATAAAAGAAGGGAAGGATATAAGTTTGTAAGTAAATGGGCTTATTGTCAGGATATGAGGTTGTAAGGATATAAGGTTTTCAGGATATAGGGATTTAAGGTTATAAGGTTGTCAGGACATGAGGATGTAAGAATATCAGGTTCTAGGGATAAAAGGATCTAAGGATATAAGTATAAAAAGATGAAAAGAGGGAAGGATAAAAGGATGTAAAGATATAAGGCTGTAAGGATATAAGGAGGTACATGTATTAGGTTGTAAGGACATAAGGATGTAAGGATATAGGGTTGTAAGGATATAAGGATGTAAGGATATAAGGTTGTAAGGATGTAAGGTTCTAAGGATATAGGGTTGTTAGGATAAACACTACAGGTCAAAAGTTTTAGAACACCCCAATCTTTCCAATTTTTTTACTTCATAGTATTCAGTTTAATGTCTCATTGCACTCTAAAATGAAAGCATAGTACAAATAAGCAACTGGAGTAAAAAAAATAAATCATCAAATCATTTTATAGGCCAAATATATTTATATATTCTAAACTCTTGACTCATCACAGTAGCTCCCTTTGGCAGCTGAACACACTCGAGGCGTTCTTTCTACAATAGAAATCAAATATTCTTCAGAGAGTTCTTCCCACGTCTGTTGCTGAAGTTCCCATAAATGTGTGGCACTTGTAGGTTGCTTTGCTTTTACTCTTCTGTCCAGTTCATCCCAAACCAGCTCCATGGGGTTCAGGTCTGGAGACTGTGCTGCCACTCCATTATCATTATCTTGCTGTAGGATGAACCTCTGACCAATTAGGCTCATACCAGAGGGTAGTGCATGGTGCTGCAGAATGCTGTGGTAGCCATTTTGGTTCAGGTTGCCTCTCACTCTGTACAAGTCACCAACCCTGGATCCAGGAAAACAGCCCCAGACCATCACACTTCCTCCTCCATGTTTGACAGTTGATGTCACACACTGTGGACCATCCTTTCACCTACTCGACGGTGTACAAAGATCCTGCGTGATGATCCGAAGATTTCAAATTTTGATTCATCAGTCCATAATACCTTGTTTACTTGGACCACTATTAAGCTGTGCTTGAAGCTGTTGTCCTGTGAGCCGCCTGTCACTCAAACTGTTAACTCTCAGAAACTTGTCCTCTGGTTTAGTTGTGGCTTTGGGTCTGCCGGACCTCTTCCTGTCAGAGTTTCCCCAGTTTCTGAGTGCCTTTTGATGGAGAAAAAAACTGTACTCACTGACACCTTGACTTTCTTTGCAATTTGTCTGTAAGAAAGACCTACATTTTGAAGTGTTATGATGGTCTGTCTCTCTTCCATTGTTAACTGCCTTTTTCTTACCATCCGACTTTCTGCAGTATGATGCTGTTGAACTGATGCTCACAAGGGTATGGTACCACAGGGTATGCTTTGCAGACAGAGGGGGTTTTAATCAATCAAGAAAAGTTGGGAAACCTGTAGAAATTAGTAGAGCCAGCTTTCAAGGCTTGATCAACCTTCATTCCTGCACGGCAGCTTTAAATTGTTAACCCATTTCATGTTTCCAGAAAGAGGGAGCCTTTTTGGATAATTCTGAAATGTACATAATTTTTCAGTTTTGAGTAACCTAACCTTTTCTTTTAAACTATGGCAGTACAACACTTACCTTTGTGACATTTCAAGCTGTTCATTGGACTTGCACAACTTGAGTTGCAATAAATTACTAGAAAAATTGGGGTGTTGTAAAACTTTTGACCAGTAGTGCATAAAAAGATAAACGGAGGGAAGGATATAAGGATGTAAAGATATAAGGAGGGAAGGATATAATTTTGTAAGGATATAAGGATGTACATATAGAAGGCTGTAAGAATATAAGGATGCAAATATACAAGGTTGTAAGGATATAAGGTTGTTAGGATATAAGGATATAAGGAATTAAAGTTGTAAGGATATAAGGATGTAAGGATATAAGGTTATAAGAAATAATGATATAAGGATATAGGGTTGTTAGGATATAAATATACAAAACCCAAAACCAGTGAAGTTGGCACGTTGTGTAAATCGTAAATAAAAACAGAATACAATGATTCGCAAATCCCTTTCAACCTATATTCAATTGAATACACAGCAAAGACAAAATACTTAACGTGCGAACTGGTAAACTGTGTTATTTTTTGCAAATATTAGCTCATTTTGAATTTGATGCCTGCAACATGTTTCAAAAAAGCTGGCACAAGTGGCAAAAAAGACTGAGAAAGTTGAGGAATGCTCATCAAACACTTATTTGGAACATCCCACAGGTGAACAGGCTAATTGAGAACAGGTGGGTGCCATGATTTGGTATAAAAGCAGCTTCCCTGAAATGGTCAGTCATTCACAAACAAGGATGGGGCGAGGGTCACCACTTTGTGAACAAATGCGTGAGCAAATTGTCAAACAATTTAAGAACAACATTTCTCAACGAGCTATTGCAAGGAATTTAGGGATTTCATCATCTACGGTCCGTAATATCATCAAAAGGTTCAGAGAATCTGGAGAAATTACTAGACGTAAGCGGCAAGGCCGAAAACCAACATTGAATGCCCATGACCTTCGATCCTTCAGGCGGTACTGCATCAAAAACCGGCATCACTGTGTAAAGGATATCACCACATGGGCTCAGGAACACTTCAGAAAACCACTGTCAGTAACTACAGTTCGTTGCTACATCTGTAAGTGCAAGTTAAAACTCTACTATGCAAAGCGAAAGCCATTTATCAACAACACCCAGAAACGCCGCCGGCTTCGCTGGGCCCAAGCTCATCTAAGATGGACTGATGCAAAGTGGAAAAGTGTTCTGTGGTCTGACGAGTCCACATTTCAAATTGTTTTTGGAAAGTGTGGTCGTCGTGTCCTCCGGACCAAAGAGGAAAAGAACCAGCCGGACTGTTATAGGCGCAAAGTTCAAAAGCCAGCATCTGTGATGGTATGGGGGTGTATTAGTGTCCAAGGCATGGGTAACTTACACATCTGTGAAGGCACCATTAATGCTGAAAGGTACATACAGGTTTTGGAGCGACATATGTTGCCATCCAAGCAACGTCTTTTTCATGGACGCCCCTGCTTATTTCAGCAAGACAATGCCAAGCCACATTCTGCACGTGTTACAACAGCGTGGCTTCGTAGTAAAAGAGTGCGGGTACTAGACTGGCCTGCCTGTAGTCCAGACCTGTCCCCCATTGAAAATGTGTGGCGCATTATGAAGCATAAAATACAGCAACGGAGACCCCGGACTGTTGAACAACTTAAGCTGTACATCAAGCAAGAATGGGAAAGAATTCCAGCCGAAAAGCTTCAAAAATTGGTCTCCTCAGTTCCCAAACATTTACTGAGTGTTGTTAAAAGGAAAGGCGATGTAACACAGTGGTAAAAATGCCCCTGTGCCAACTTTTTTGCAATGTGTTGCTGCCATTAAATTCTAAGTTGATGATTATTTGCAAAAGAACATAAAGTTTCTCAGTTCGAACATTAAATATCTTGTCTTTGCAGTGTATTCAATTGAATATAAGTTGAAAAGGATTTGCAAATCATTGTATTCTGTTTTTATTTACGATTTACACAACGTGCCAACTTCACTGGTTTTGGGTTTTGTAAAAAGATAAAGATAAAAAGACGGAAGGATGCTGGGAGATACCTGAGCTCCTCAACGTGCTGCAGGACCCTCAGGTACCTCAGGTGTCTCTCGATGGAGTCGACCTGGTTCAGTGTCTGACTAAGGTTGTCCATCCAGGACTGCGCCCCCTGCAGGTGCTGCAGAGATTAAACAAAGACTTTCATGCTTTGGAACAATCAGAACTTCCTAATGACTGATCAGATGAGGGGAACATGGAGATAGATGTCACACTGAGGGATAAAACATGAGCAAGAGAAATTACCTGGTGCAGCATGTTGGAGACACTTTGTTCCCTCTGCAGCAGGTCCTGGAGTTCACACTGGGCATGCTCAGCAGCGTCCAGAACCTCACACACTTTAGGAGGAACAGAGCTGGAAACACATACCACCTGAGAAATGAGCAAATACAGGTGTGTTACACCGCCTGACCATGAGCAAATGCAGGTGAATTGGGGGGGGGGCAGCCATCACATCGATGGGAGATAAAACTTAAACTATGAGAGAAACATTGTGTACATGGTTGAATATTTATTCCTTTTAAAGTTGATAATGCCGTTTAAAACTTAAATTTGAACAATTTGTTGCTTAATGTGCTTCTGACATCGCGGTTATTCATCAAAAAAAACTACTCGAGTATTAGTTACTTTAACTGGTGATGTCACTGTCACCTCTCCAGACTAGGGCTCGAAACTTTGTGTGTTTTCCTTTACCAATAGTTAGAACGCTAACAATCAATTAATCATTAATAATTGATAAGATACAAAACAAGTGATTTTCCCCTCATTTTGATTGGTTGTTTTTTTGTCTTTTTTTTCTCATTTTAAATTTTTATTTCCTTATTCAGCAAATGTCAGACAAAAAACAAAATGAATACATTTTTAACTGGTTAAATTCTTAATGCAAAATCAATCATTAATGTCCTTTTTTTGTTTTGTTTTGTTTTTCATCCTCATGTCCTGGTTTTCATTGACTTGTTTGCTATCAAATCACCGTACTGGCTACAAAAATGCAGATAAAAGGTTTGGATATTAATTAAAAAGGTACTCAGTGCTCAACTATGATTTTAAAAGTACGTAGATTACATGGTTTAATGAATATAATAATAATGAATACTTAAGTACAAGTAAAAGTACAGACTTGAAAATCTATTCATAAAAGTACAAGTACCTCAAAAAATTACTTAATTACAGTAATCTGAGTATTTGTAATTAATTACTTCCCCCTCTGGACAGCATAGTAGCCTAAGACATGATCACTTTATTTTGTGCAGAAAAAATGAAACCATGACAGTCTTAAGTTACAAATCAAGCACTTTATGTTAATGTTGCTTTTCAGGTTTATTGTTTTCTCTTAAATTATTCAAATGTGTGACAAAGGACGTTTTCTGATGAGTAGATTATACCTGCCTTATAGTATGTCAGCAAGCAATGCATCATTAAGGCTGTGTTGTAGATATTGATGAAAGGATGATGATATTGGGTGATATGAATGTAAGATGATGCCAAAAGACTGATACTGATTGATACTAATCTGTGTTTTTATTTATACTTTATACAGATGGCTGAACGCAAAAACCCAGTGTGGAAACATTTTACTGAGCCAACTTCAGGGAAGTCTCATGGTGTGTCCCAAATCGCATATTTCCATACTCAATACTTAAAATTTTGAGTATACTGCATCAAAATGAAAAGAAGTATGGAAAGTATGCGAAAAAATGAGTATGCAAAAGTACCCGGATGACGTACTCAAATCGGTCGGGATTTTGAGTATGCAGCTGTGGACACTCAACGTACTCATTCCTTCAGCAACAATGACGGCGGAGAGCTGTGGCACTGCAGCGTCCACAGTGGATATGGCAGCGCTGTACAAATGTAAGTTATTAATGTTGTGTTTTACACGTGTTGTGTCCACCAAGCACTATCAGCTGTTGTCGTTTTGGGTGCATTTGTGGTGTAACTTGTTTTTTTTTGTTTGTTTTGTACCACGAATGGTAGGCTATCATGGATGGTAATGCTAGTTGGGCTAACAGCTATCACAAATCCTAACGCTAGTTGGGTTAACAGCTGCCGGGGTTCTAGTATTACCGGGCAAATAAAAATAACCAGCGGGTCAGCAGACCCTGCACAGGGACTATATGACCATAAGCATCACTCATACATTTTACATTATCGGTGTATTTTAACTGCTGCAGCGCCCCACGTAGCTCTCTCGCTCGCCTCAGTCAGCTGCACCGATCCCCGCAAAACGTCTACACCGCTAATTGTGATGTGTGAATATAGGATTAATTTTCGCCTTCACTGTAGAGGATGCTGGTAGAAATGTGGAGAAGGCTTGATCATTCGTAAATACTCGCTAAATACGGCAGTTAATAGCTAACTTTAGCTCGGTAGATAGCATGTGAATAAAGCTAGTATCAGCTACTTGGGTCTATCTGCAGCATAACATGTCATTACTGTCACGTTTCCCCTTTGTTCGATGTCTGTAAGGTTATGTGTTTTGCTCTTTCTAGGGACGGACGAGGAAACCAGGGGCCTGATAGCCTAGAGGGTTGCCAAATGCCGCAGTTACTGGCTATGAGTAAGTAAATGCTGAGGTTTTCATATAACACTATTGTTATGAATTGTATTTAACTTTTTGTATAAAATCCTTTAAATGCCGGTGTCATAGGCGATGTCACTAATTTGGTAAAAAAAAAAAAGAAAAACAGATTTTCAATCTGAAAAATGATCAGAGACTGGATAGTTTCATGTGCTATCACATGCTTGGATATGCCAAAGATAAGTAAAAACATCGGCTTTGGTGTATTATAATTTTTTGTGCATCATCACATTTTAACTTTTACTCCCCATTGACTCCCATTATTACATTTTTTGAATGCAGCCATGACACTGCAGTGAAATCACCTATGAAACTGGCATTTAAAGCGTTAAAATCCATAATAGTAGTAAAGTTGTGTATATACAATAAACTATTGACATTACATTAGTTTTGGTATATACAATGAACTATTAACATCACATTAGTTTTGATGTATTTACAGAATTATATACATATATTTACATTTGTACAAAACTCTATATACATGACACTGTACAATTAAACACGCGCTTCACACTGCTAGGCCATCCTGTGCCTGTCCTCTGCTCCACAGACGGTGCCCGGAGGTGCTGGCTCTGGGAGGTGCTGGCTCTGGGAGGTCCCCTGCTGCTTCCTCCGCGTCATCTACCTCTGGCTCCAGCAGGTCCCCGTTGCTGAGGCAGATGTTGTGGAGGACTATGCAGCAGGCGATGACTTCTGGCACAAAAGTGACATCCACCTCCAGTGCCTTTAGGAAGATGTCTTCAGGATGCCAAAGGCTCTCTCCACCACACATCTGGCTCTCGACAGGTGGCCATTAAACCTCGCCTGGAGCTGGTTTTGGAGAGGCTGTCGGTAGGGGGTGATGAGGGCCATGAGCTGCCTGAGGCAGGGGTAGCCACCATCACCAATGATGCAGAAGCCTGGTGGAGGATACTTCTGCTGGAGGTAAATGGGGCTGTGCTTCAGCACCCTTGCGTCGTGTGCTGACACGGGGAAGCCCACAAAAATGTCCATAAATTTTGCAGTGTGATCACAAACAGCCTGAAACTGAACAGAGTAAAACAGCTTTCTGTTCAGATAACAGGCTGCATGCTGGGATGATGGCTTCACCCGCACATGGCAGCCATTAATGCTGCCAACAACCTTGCTGAAGGCTGCTGACCCAGCCAGCCTGACGAAACCAGCACCCAGGTGAGGGAGGTCCTCTGCTGACGGAAGGCGGACAACCAGCGGGAGGAGGGCCAGGACCTTCTGGCTTGTTTGATGCACCATGCGGTGAACAGTGGCCCTTGGGATGGCGAAGGCTCGGGCCACGACACGGTAAGAGGTCCCGCTGGCCAGCCAGAAAAGCTAGACCAAGGCCTCAATGGTGGGTCCCCAGCCATGGTCCCTTTGGGTGCCAAGGGATGAGAAAATAATCATTTTTGCCTCCTTCTCTCTCCCAAGGGAGTCTGGCCGCAGATCACTCTCCCCGTCAAAATACATTGCCAGGAGTGGCACTGTAGCATTAAGCTGGCAATACAGCCTGGGGTTTGGGGGCTGGGGAAATGCAGAACAAATGTCTTTAAAATAAAATTTAATTTATATTAATGGTGGTGTGTTTTTTGTTTTATTTTTTGTTGTACATCTAACATGCTGATCTAACACTGATGTTTCAATATTAACCTTTTAACTACCAGCTCAACTGTTTGGCAGAGGTCATCAATAAATTCAGGGATATTTAATGTTTTAAAAAACAGAACAAATGAAATCATTGATACTGCTAACATTTCACCAAACAGAGAAAAGTACAGACAAACCAAAAACCAGATATTATGTGTGGGATTTGAATTTTTTAAAAGGTAACAGTTGATTACGTGATGACATAAAAATGCACAAATATTTGGGACAAAATCAATTACAAAAGGCAGAAATGTTTGTAAATAAAAGTGCAAAAAATAACAAACTAGATGATATTGAGTTTGACAAACATACAAAAAATGTTTTTGATGAATAAGAGATTAAATATATAAATATATGTATATATATGTATGTATGTATGTACATATATATATATATATATATATATATATATATATATACACACACACATATATACACGTATATACATATATATACACATCAGTAAACAGTTAAATATTTAAAATAATAATGTAATAACTTAGCTTTTTAAATCCCACACAAAGGAAATATCAGTTATTTTGGTTTGTTTGCAGTTTTTTTCTGAATCCTAAAACACTGACAGAAACGATTTTTTTAACACATTAAATATTCCTTGATATGTTGACCTCTGCCATAATATCTGTGTATTTTTACTGTTTAGTATTTTAACTTGTATAGAGTTATCTTTACATTGTATAAAAGGAGAAAGTTTGAAATTCCGAGTGGAAACAGGTTTGAAAAAATAAAATGACTCGTCACCAAATGTTTTGCAATCTAGATCACACAAATAAAGTATAAAAACAAAGTAAATAATATAATAATAATACTAACAATATAAATAAAGTGTACATACTGGTGCATCTTCAGCCAGAAGAAGGAGGATATGATGCTGTTGGCGCCGATTTCGGCGTAGCAAAGCGCGATGAATATTCATTTTGCTTTTAGGTGTTTATATGATATAATAAGATATGCTATTGATATGATTTGATAAGATATATATTAGATAAATGATTTAAAAGTCTGAAAATTTGCGGGCAAATGCTGGCGGTATTTGGCGGTAATGCGCTGCAAGCCGGTCACAATTCGGCGTAGAAGAAGAAGAGGGCCACATCGTATCGTCATTTCTGGTGAGTACGCCGCTCGGCAGTACACGATTTGGGACAGCACTACACCCTCAAAATTCGCACACTCAGCCAGTGAGTATGTAGTATGCTTAGTACACTCAACTTGAAAATTTTAAGTATGGAGTATGGAAGTATGCGATTTGGGACACACTGTCAGTAACACCTACAGTGTTCAGTAGGTGTTGTTAGTTAAAGTTGTTAAATTGTTAAATGTTTACATTTCAATAAATGTTTCTTTGTTTAAACTTGAGACTTGTAATATTTGTTATCATTGTCATTTTTTTCATATAAATTCAGGGAGCAAAAGCAGTATCAACCAAAGAAAATCAGCAGTCCATAATCGGTTATCAGCTAAGGGTGATGGAAAAAAATCGGTATCGGCCCTAAAAAATCCATATCGGTTAATCCCCAGTTACAACGCCTGAACATGACAACACACAAGAGTGTTACATCTGAATATGAGCATGGACAAGTATGTTACACCACCTGAATGTGAGCAAACACAGGTGTGTTATGACGCTTGAACAAGTGCAAATACAGGTGTGTTACACTGCCTGAACATGAGCAAGTACAGGTGTGTTACAACGCCTGAACATGAGCATTCACAGATGTGTAACACCGCCTGTACATACAAATATAGGTAAGTTACCACGCCTGAACATGAGCACACACAGGTGTGTTACACCGTATGAGAAAGAACAGTCAGCCTGCATCACCTGAGGAATAAACATACAGGTGTGTTTAAGTTGTAAAGTACCGCCCCTCGTGAGGAGCTGTACGCAATGACTTTCCGCGACGTTAACTTTCACATGTAACGTCTTCTAAGGAAAAGTGACGTCACGGCTTTGCACAGGTGAGTTACCTGTTCCTGCAGCTGGAGGGTCTCCTCCTTCAGGGACTCCAGCAGAATTCCCGCCTTCTGCACGGACCGAAGATCCCCGCCGAGCTCCGAGACTAGGAATTCCAGGACCGAGTCCATCATGGAGTCCCTAACTGAGTCATTGACCGAGTCGCTCTCTGAGTCATTAACTGAGTCGTTATCCACGTTGTCAAACGAGTCCATTATCGGCTCATCTACCATGTCCATTACCGAGTTCGTCACCAGGTCTATCTCCGAGACCCCGGGGTTTAAAACCCCCTCTGTCTGCTGCTTCATGGTCTCCGCCATCTTGTTTTCCAACCTGTCATCAAACCAGTGGCTTAAGCGGGAGGGAAGGAGCGCTCGGTTAATGTCCTTACGCTGCCCGTGCGCTGGCAGGCGGGCGGGGTTAACCTATATGATGTCTATGATCTGAACGCTCAGGAAAGATCTTCGGTGGTTGATACAATCAAGAACGATAATCCTGTCAACAGACGTTTTTATTTAATTTGTGTGAAATATTTGAAAATAAGTATATTAAAGGGGGGATGTTCTACAATTCTACAATTAATGTAATTTTTTCAATTGGAAATTAAATTATAGACAAGACGTTTAAGTTTTTATTTATGTTAAAATATGTAATAATTAAATATGTTAAGGCTGAAACATTTTACTGTGTTATATCTTATGAAATGTGAAAGATAATAATGTTAAGTATTTGTTAATAAAATAAATAAAAAGCTGAGAATTTTTTATTTTTGATATAACGTTAAAGAAGTTTATTTTAAAAATTGGTGTGATACATATTTCAGATATTTTAGTGTGAAAACATTAAATGTCAGACCGTCTGGTCTCTTGTGTTTCAGTCCGTTTACTTTAGTCTAAATAATTTATCCCTGCTTCATTAACTCTGAGATTAAACTGCTTTTATTAAATCCATGTACTTGGTATAGAGGTTTATGAAGCGAAGATTTTCTATAAACACCGCCTCGTTGGAGAAAAATGGAGGAAAAACAAGTGCACCTCTGTCACGTCAGCACAACTTCAGTCCAGCAGAGGCCGGATACACGTCATCATCATCGTCACCATAGACATCATAAACGTAGACGCCTCATTGAGCGGGTCGGCCCGTTGCTACGATACGTCAGTGTGTCCACCATATTGGATGTGGCAGATCTGCCCTGTAAACTAATGCAAGGAAATGGACCGAACATCATAAAACGCCTTCTGGCCCGTAGGCAAGGGGGCTCGAACCCCCCCCTCCCCGTCCAACGTCATCACTAAGATGCGCGGGCAGATGAATAAATGAATAATGTACAAAAGATAACTAATATAGATAATATACGTATGATAAAGTATATATTTGTACATAAAATATTAAATATAAATAAATATAGAGAAAGAAAAGGAGATTGAACACGGGCAAATTAACATGACAGACAACTTCACTTAATGTAATTGGAATAAAATTGAATAGCTGATAAGCATTTTTTGTTGGATTTGATATGTGACACACTCAAATTAAAATTTTAATTCAATTCAAAATAATGGGAACGAGGAGGTTGCCTTGGATATTCTGACTTTGTGTATACGTAATTTATCTAGTAATATGAAGAGATTAATTATGTTAAATTTATTATTTTGAGAGAAGGAGGCAAAAATGATTATTTTCTCATCAAAGTGATACTGAACTGTGGTTTTAATGAAAAGAAAATTTATTTTATTTATAAAATAAATGGATGATGCTTTCTTGATATTTTTACAGAAGGTACAGCTGTCACTGATATCAGAAAATATGGATATGTATACATTAGTGGGATAGATGTTATGTAATAGCTGAAGATGTTTATTATATATATACACACACACATATACATTAAGATATAGCATTTAAAAACAACTTTATAATTTTCCATGTGTTTACCATATGTATGTGTGTAAAATCAATTTTAATTTTGAAATTAAAATTAATTTAATTTCAAATTAATTTTGAAATGAGCAAGGTGAGCAACAAAAGAGAGCAACAGAGACACAAGGAGAGCTACAACTAAGAGAAAGATAACTGTGATAGTAGAGAAATAGTACACCTAAATTTAATTCAATTCATTGATTCACAGTAAAAGGAATGTTTGGATGATAACAGAGATGGTTCATTTCCATTAAATTCATTCATGTTTATTCATTCAATGAATTAATTCATGTTAACAGAGACATGCAGCAGATGTGAGCAACAGAGAGACAGACAAGGAGAAAGCCGCAGAAACACTGGCACTGAGAGGGTTAAAAATGGGAAATTATACATTTGAAAAGTGGCCTTAATCAGAATTTTTTTTAGATAAAAATGAATTACATGGTGAAAATTGCTGTAAAAGGCTGTGTTTGGAATTTGAACATTAATCTAAAAATAATCACCTGTACCAATGTGATGAGTACCAGCTCATCCACTGCCACATTAGAAGAGAAAGTATGCCTATAGTGGCCAAAAATGGTCACATCACAACATTTGAAGGAAAATTTGAATGATATAGAGACAGTACACTTAAATTTAATTCGATTAATTAATTCATGTTAAAAGAAAGTTTGGATGGTAGTACACTTAAATTTAATTAATTCATATTCATTCATGTCAATAGAGGAGAGCAACAGAGACGTATAGAGGAAAACAGAGAGACAACTGGGGAGAGAAATGTCATGTAAAAGTGAAGGTGTAATCAATAAAAAATATAAATTAAAACATATGACATGTACTCGTGTATTTAGGGGGGGCGGGTGGTGAAGTCCACTTTTTGGAAAAAGTGCGCGCGCATACCAGGAACAACAACAGCTTCGGCTGTCTAGCGAGTAACATGTGTGATGCTTACTGTGCTCGGTTTGTTATCCAGACAAAACTATGCAGACAGATTTGTTGTCCAGACAAGAGACTCCTGTGTCTTCGTGCGTCCCCTCGCCATTGTTGATTGTAAAATGTTTTTCTTCTTCGTACGTGTGTTGTGACAGTACTGCTTCTCTGCAAGCCTACATCAGCATCTACTGGACTGGCATGCACGCTACAGCATTTTCAGTCGTTCTCGAGTCTCCTTCTGAACACAGATCGTTTTTGAAGACGCAAAGACCTCAGCAGTGCTTTCAACACCATCAGTCCGGCCATCCTGAGGGACAAGCTGGAGCTCTCTGGTGTAGACCAACACCTCACATGCATGATTGTGGACTATCTCACCAACCGCCCACAGTATGTGAGGACCCAAGACTGTGTGTCAGAGACTGTCCTCTGTAGCATAGGGGCCCCAAAGGGAACGGTGCTGGCAACACTTCCTGGAAACACTCGCATCAAGCATGCCCAAACGAATTTTTACTCATTACTGAGTCCTACTGTGAAAAATTTTGTTCAGGCGTGGAGAGTTTTTTGTAATTTTTTGAGCGATGGTCTTAAATTTTTGATCAGCTGATAAACAGCCTATTTCAGTTTAGTTGTTGTTTTCAACAAATTACTTTTTCAAAGTGCTTTTTGTCACACTCCCCCTTCTTGCTTTTGCATATTGTAGCTCTACTTAAAACTTCATCAAGATCCAAATGTGCAAAAGGTAAATTCTGGCAATTTTTCAACTGGTCTTAAGATTTTGATCAGGTCTGTACTGCAGACTTTTCCCACCTGTCACCCACCTGCCACCTCCAGAAGTTCTCTGACAACTCTACCATCGTCGGCTTCATCACAGACGGCGACGACTGGTCGTACAGAGAACTCATCCAGGACTTTGTGGACTGGTGCCAGCAGAACCACCTGCACATCAACTCTGAAAAGAGCAAGGAGCTGGTTGTGGACATTGAGATGGTTACATCTTATAAGTGCCTGGGTGTTCATCTAAACAATAAACTGGACTGGACTCATAACACCACCACACTTTATAAAAGAGGGCAGAGCAGACTCTATCTGCTGAGGAGGCTGAGGTCTTTTGGGGTGCAGGGAGCTCCTGAAGACCTTCTACGACTCTGTTGTGGCCTCTGCAGTCTTCTATGGAGTGGTATTATAGTATATTAATATACGGAGTATATTAATATTACATTTTATAAAATTTTAGAATCTTAAGTATGCAGTATTAAAACTACATCTCTGATGTTTCTGACAAAGTCAACCGTTTGAAAATTGGTTGACAATTGAGCATGCAACGCTTATTTCTCAGTACGTGCTCCATAGATGTCAGTGTTAAGAGTGAGCAAGCGCACTGAATCAAGATGGCCACCATGTGAGAACGTCGGTCCCCACTGTAATAGTACCCATATGCAGGAACCGGGCACTGCCATATCTGCTCAGCATACCAGAAGGGCACACCACTCTTGAGTCTCTACGATTGACTGATAAATTAGGCTGGTGTCCTAAGGTTAGGTTTAGGCAAGAAGCCTCGAGTGGTTAGGTTTAGGGCAAGTGTTAAGGGAAGGTCTTTCCCCTGTGACCACAATGTTCTCATCGTAATGAAATACATGAAGAAGACCAACTTCAGCTGTGCCCTTCTGGTATGCCGTGCAAACATGGCAGCGCCCAGGCCCTGCAGATGGGTGCCTCTCCCCCATTGGCCAACAGCGTGCGTGAGCCATCTAGTGATTCTATATATATATATATCTATGGTTTCAACCCCCCACCCCAAAACACCCGACCAGAATCTGGACAAAAATAACAAATTTATTTTACAAATGTTTAGATTTAGTTGTCCTTAAATCAATGCACATATTTCAGGTGACCTTTGGTTATTCAATAAATCTTATTAAAAATAAGTGAATTAATGTTCTCCTTAAATTCTAGGATATGTTTCTATTGGACATTAGTTATTTAATTAACCTTATTGAAATAAAATTGAATATTTCCTGTTGTCCTAAATAAAGAGGTTTAATTCAGGTGAACTTTCATTGAGCAGAATCAGGTCTTCTCTCCACGTGAGTGTTCTTCACGTTCTCCTATCTGAGGACCTTCAAATCACATGGGCCTGATGTCACATTCAGACTGACCTTCAGAGTAACGAGGTGACTCTAACAGAAAAACATCCCTGCAGGCTGAAGATGACCCCAACCCTGACCCCAAAAGCCTAACCTTTGACCTTCTTCTACGTTTTTACAACGACTGTGACGAGCACCGGAAACTCTTTGGCTTTCCAGGTAAAATCATATCTTATTATCAGCTAAAAAAAAAAAAAAAAAAAAAAAACTGTCTGCAGGGCTTTCCATGAACACGATCAAATATATTAATCGGTTAAAATAAGTAAAATAAAACAAGATTTGCAGGGGCTTTCTGGAAAAATCATCTCATATCATCAGCTGAATAATAAATAAATTAAAAACAATAAAAACATCTGCAGTGCTTTCCAGGAATAATCATTTGAGATGTTTATTAGATCTGCAGAGACACACACTAGTGATTTAAGATCAAATGAAATAAAATTTAATAAGATATAAACCTTTGTCAGCTCTGCGGTGAGACACTAGCAGACAGATTAAAATAGTAGCCTGGTTGACTGACCTTTTGACCTGCTCAGGCTGAGGTCAGACTGAGGTCAGATGTTCATGGACCATCTTCAGTTTATCTCCAGACCAACTCTGATGCTTTTAACACGTTATCAGCAACAAAGGCACAAACCACAATCTTAAAACTAAAAGTCTGAACAACTGACCAGAAACAACTACTATTCAGATGTTGATTATGACAAAAAAAAAACAAAAAACAACAAACCAACCACAATAATAATAATCCAAATGGATAATAAAAATTTGAATTATAACATTTTGAATAAAAACATACTTTTATTTATATAGTAATTGCTTTTATTATTAACAATTTAAATAACGTTTATGATCTTTATGATATTAAGAATCACAATTTTTTTAATTTATAAATCATTTGCCTCTTTGATTAAAACACCATCAAGATGGCAAAAAAAACAAATATATCTAATTAATAAAAACACAAAAACAAACACTGAGACCAAACACAGGTCAAAGGTCAGACATTCATGAAGAAAAATTTGACATTAAAGCCACATGTATGATCACAAACAGTTGAGGCCAAAATTATTAGCCCCCCACGAATTATGCAACATTTTCCTAAAATTCTGCCCAGTGTTTGCAGCATTGATAAAACTTGATATAATCAAACATTCACCGGTGCTATTTAGTAGCTTTTGGTACATTTTGGAATATGAAATAAATTTGTAGGCTTGCTTTATATCAAATATAGTTGCAAAAAAAAGTATGTGAACCCTTTGGGATTACTTGGATTTCTGCTTAAATTGGTCTTAAAACATGTTCTGATCTTCATCTAAGTCACATCACTAGACAAACAGTCTGACTTAAACTAATACACACGAAACAATAATATGTTTTCATGTTTTTAATTGAAACAACCATGTAAACATTGACAGTGCAGGGTGGAAAAAGTATGTGAACCCCTAGGGCTAATGACTTCTCCAAGAGCTAATTGGAGTCAGGCAACCTGGAGTCCAAAAAAATAAGACAAGATGAGAGATGTTGTTTAAAGCTTCCCTGCCCTATAAAAAAACACACACCAGTTTTGAGTTTGCTATTCTCAAGAAGCACTGCCTGATGTGAACCATGCCTCACAAAAAGAGCTCTCAGAAGACCTACGATTAAGAATTGTTGACTTGCATAAAGCTGGAAAGGGTTACAAAAGTATCTCTAAAAGCCTTGATGTTCATCAATCAACAGTAAGACAAACTGTCTACAAATGGAGAGAGTTCAGCACTGTTGCTACTCTCCTAGGAGTGGCCGTCCTTTAAAGATGACTGCAAGAGCACAGCACAGAATGCTCAATGAAGTAAAGAAGAATCCTAGAGTGTCAGCTAAAGACTTACAGAAATCTCTGGCACATGCTAACATTTCTGTTGATGAATCTACAATACGTAAAACACTAAACAAGAATGGAGTTCATGGGAGGAAACCACGGAGGAAGCCACTGCTGTCCAAAAAAACATTGCTGCACATTTGAAGTTTGCAAAAGAGCACCTGGATGTTCCACAGCACTACTGGCAAAATATTCTGTGGACAGATGAAACCAAAATTGAGTTGTTTGGAAGGAACACACAACGCTATGTGTGGAGACAAAAAGGCACAGCACACCAACATCAAAACCTCATCCCAACTGTGAAGTATGGTGGAGGGGGCATCATGGTTTGGGGCTGCTTTGCTGCCTCAGGGCCTGGACAGATTGCTATCATCGACAGGAAAAATGAATTCCCTAGTTTATCAAGACATTTTGCAGGAGAACTTAAGGCCATCTGTCCACCAATTGAAGCTCAACAGAAGATGGGTGATGCAACAGGACAATGACCCAAAGCACAGAAGTAAAACAACAGAATGGCTTCAACAGAAGAAAATACGCCTTCTGGAGTGGCCCAGTCAGAGTCCTGACCTCAACCCAATTGAGATGCTGTGGCATGACCTCAAGAGAGCCATTCACATCAGACATCCCAAGAATATTGCTGAACTGAAACAGTTTTGTAAAGAGGAATGGTCCAAAATCCTCCTGAACCATGTGCAGGTCTGATCTGCAACTACAGGAAACAGTTTGGTTGAGGTTATTGCTGCCAAGGGGGGTCAATCAGTTATTAAATCCAAGGGTTCACATACTTTTTCCACCCCTGTCACGTTCCAATAGTTTACATGATGTTCAATAAAAGCATGGGAAGGACACTATTATTGTTTGTGTGGTAGTAGGTTCTAGGCTAGACATATGTCTATTGTTGTGACTTAGATGAAGATCAGAACACATTTTATGACCAATTTAAGCAGAAATCCTATTAATCCCAAATGGTTCACATACTTTTTCTTGCAACTGTATAGTGAAAAATGGGGTGGTCAAAAATATTAGCCCCCATGTGAATTTTTGCTTTCAAAACAAACCCAATCAACCAATCAGCCGTCAAACCACACATGTGCATTCAACTGGCTTCCTAACACCACCTGAGCATTCGATCAGCATAAAAGGACTCCAACGAACAGGGCACTTGAACACATTGAGAGGGACTACTCTTACTCACCCTGCCAAAGACAAAGGAAATCAGTCTTGAGCTCAGAAAGAGGATAGTTGAGGCTCATGATAAGGGGGAAGGCTATACAGACATTTCCAAGCGTTTCACAGTGTCTAGAACCACTGTATGTTGTATAATTGCTAAATACAAGGAGACACATTCTGTAAGAAACAAACTTGGGCGTGGTCGTAAGTGCAAGATTTCAAGAACTCTGGAGAGGAAAATAGTCAGAGATGTCAGCAAGAATCCGCAGACATCTGTCAAGATGATTGTTGCTGACCTGGCCTCTTCTGGAGTTGATGTTTCAAGGAACACAATTGTGAGGGCTCTTCATCGTGGTGGGCTTCAGGGCCATCGTCCCAGAAGAACCCCTTTACTCAAAGAGCGGCACATCACAGCCAGACTGAGGTTTTCACGTGAACATTTGAAAGTTAAAGATGACTTTTGGAAGTCTGTGCTTTGGTCTGATGAGACTAAACTGGAACTGTTCGGGCACATGGATGTAGCTTATGTTTGGCGAAGACAAGGAGAGGACTTCAACCCTTAGAAAACAGTTCCTACAGTTAAACATGGTGGTGGGATCATCATGCTGTGGGGCTGTTTTGCAGCCTCAGGCACAGGGTGCCTTGTTCAGGTGCATGGCGTCATGAAAAAAGAAAATTATGTTGAGATTCTGAGGGATAATATGAAGAAATCTGCTCGTAGTCTAGGCTTAGGTCGTCACTGGGTCTTCCAACAAGACAATGACCCAAAGCATACATCAAAATTGGTCCTACAGTTCCTAAAGGACACCAAAACCAAGATCCTGGAGTGGCCTGCACAGAGCCCAGATCTCAATCCTATTGAGAATCTGTGGCAGGTGCTCAAAGTGAATGTCGATGTTCGGAAACCACGCAATTTGGACCAGCTGGAACAATTTGCAATGGAAGAATGGGACGAAATTCCTCAGGAGACCTGTGCCAACCTAGTGAAGCAGGATGAGCCCTGCTCCTCTCATTAGCTCTGCAATGCTGGCTTATTGCCACCTGGGGGCCCACTATAAAAGGGAGGCAGAGTGTTTCTGCTCCGTTTTGCTCTCCGGTATGCAGATCCGCTTTGTCCCATGTGCCTCACTTCCTGTAGTGGTCACTGACTCAGGTATGTTAGCAGCGGGCTCTTTTTTTTTTACATGTAATTTAGCCGTAAGCATGCTCCATTGTCTTTATTTTGTGATTTTGTAGCTCTGAGCGTTAGGAGCGGGAAGCACGCCTCTCCCGCACTCACACAGGAAAGCGTTGGACCGGTATGTACGCCGAATGGCGTTTGATTTATTTAAATATTAAATCATGACGCTCTCCTTATACTGGCCTTTTGTTATTTGTTAGGCATCACATGATTAGTGTGGTTGTTTGGTGGGGGGAGCCGGAATCTGCTGCTGTTTTGCCACGATGCTGTCCTGAGACCTTGTCATTTTTCTGCCTTTTTTGTGCTGCACTGTTGGCTACATCGCCTGCCATAACTTTGTCTGCTTGATTCTGTCCCAACAATGCATGTAAGCTGTCTGCCTGTTTGCTTGCCTGCCTGCTACACGTCTGCTGGAGCCCTGTTTGTAAGTTCGGCTGTTTGCTCTTGGTGGGCGCCTGGCTTTAACATTACTGTCACTGGTCGGGGTTTTCGCTCGCTCTGTCTGCTCGCAGGGTGAGCTGCGCTGACTGTTGCTAGCAGAAGGCTAGTAGGCCTTCGTCAGGTGGGACTGCTGCGTGCTACTGCTCTCTTCTGTGGCAGTGTCTGGATTGAACTATTTTAACTCTTCTTATTCTACTGGGATGAATGGAGTTGGGGGGGGGGGGGGGGGGGGTTACCTTTTTTTGTTTGGATTGTGCTCTTCTTTTATTAAAATTGATTATTCCTTTGATTATATTTCTGTTACTCTTGTGGTTATTCTGTTTCCTTGTGTTACTATTATCAGTATAGTTTACGTTTAATTTGTTTACTTGATTTATCCATTGATTGAGTTATTTAAGTTGTTTAATTGATTTAGTAATATTAAATCATTTGGTTTTGGGCAGCATTAGTATTTTCTGTTAGTTAACTCCTTATTTTTCCTAAATATATTTTTCCTGCCAAATATATTGTTTTGGTTATTTGTTATCATTTGTTTCTTTTTGGTTTCACTAATAGTGTTTCTCTCTGTTTCTTATTTCAGTGGCTGAGCCTGGTGGTGGTGTTGGTGGTCTGGATGGTGGTTCCTCTCCTTTGCATGTGTGCCCTATTTGAGTTAGATCACAGGAGTGTGTGTGTAGGTTCTTCACGTGTGCCTGGGGTGTTTCCAGTTTGATTTTTCTCACTGGGACCCCTCTCCTTGATCCATCACACTCAGTGAGCCTCAGCCACATTCCCCTTTATCCCCCCATTTTATGAATGAATGGGTTTTTTTTAGTGTTTGCTAATAAAGAAATTTTTAATGAGATGTTAATAAAATAATTGTTTTATTGTGAATCTCATCTCAACCTTCTCTGTAAAGGTATATTGAACCTGTGTGTATTGAATCTGTGTACCATTATTTGGTTGAAAACTTCTTTAATATTTCCCTGGGTAAAAATTCCCAGGGTGGCGTTGTTGCAAATAGTGCCTTACCCTTGTGTTGCCACACCTGCATCCTCCTCCGTAGCTCTTGGGGGATATCAGGTCGCTCCTCCAGTCGCACAGCTGTGTCATGCAGGGCCAACAGCTGATCCCTACTGTAAACAATGGGAGCCATTGCCACTCACGGACCCACAGACGCGAGGAAAAGTTGCAGAAAAAAAGTGTTTAAAGTAGCACCAGATGATTCATGCTCGGTGTCTCTGGTGCACCGAGGTTTCACACACCCACAAAATGATATATGAAGAAAAAGGACGTACAATAAACATAGTAAGAAAGAGAAAACTCTGTACAGTTCGCGGAGCTGCTGTAAGAGGCTGCCGTTCGTTCAGCGCCGGAAGTAGAGAGTAGTAGTTTAAATTTTAGCTTTCATTAGATTACATTAGATTATACTAAATTCTTTGACCAAGAGTTCGAGGTATGGTGATTGATTATACATTGATATAAAAAGGAAATACATAACGAAGTGAGACTGCATACACACAGGGAGGTCGTTAGCATTACTAGCATGGCTTAGCTTCCATTCCCACCTAATCTAGAAATTTTCATAATAGCGATATTCAAAACACAGATAACATTAGCAAGACAACCTATTACCTCGTCGTAAATAATATTAATCTTCACTATATCTTTCTAAATTGAACGTTGTTTATCTGGAGACCCTGGAGGTCCATAAAACTCAATGGAGTCTATCGTGGGATCCCCTGCTATCGGCAAACCCGGAAGAGGAGATGACGTCACGTGAATAAGGTCTATAAACCTCCTCTGTGGTCCGTTCACATTTAAATGATAATTAAAAACAGCTCAGTGATAATAAATCAGACGGTTGAAGTGATGAAGGGGTTAAAATGTCATCCATTAATCAGATTACTGAACAAATATCTAATCTCCAAAAATCCTAATTTATTAAAAACAAACTGGAGTGTGAATGTGACTGAAAGTATAAATAATAAATAAAATTATGAATCATTTGTCATGGCACTGGAATAAGAGACTATTTTCCCTTCCCTAGTGTCTCTTTTGTGTCCCCCTCCCCATTGTGCTTTGTCTGTGTGTCTGTCTTCCTGGAGGTCCACACCTGCTTCCTGTCACCACCTCCAGCCTTAGTCAACCTCAGCTGGCTCCAGTTTGCTCATCAGCCTGCAGCAGATAAAAGCCAAAGTTCTTCAGCCACTTATCGCCCAATTGTTCTGTCTACCAGCATGGTAATGCAACTCATTCAGGCCTACTTTACTGAACTAAGGAATCTGTTTGTTTGAACTTTGACTGAAGACTAATTCCCTTTTTTCTAGTGCCTAAGGATGACCTCTGCCAAGGATCATCAGACATTTTTGGATCACAACAGCTGCTCAATAATAACCTGCCTCTAATCCTCATTAAACACCTTAAAAGTGGCATTTGAGTCTGTGTTTCTGCATTTGGGGTCCAGAGAATTATCTGCTTTTCATACAAAATAATTCTCCCAACCTCAGCTCATCAGCTGATTGCCACTTCCTGTTTCAGCCTGCAGCGCCATGAACTTTGACACATCCACGGAGTGACATCATTGACCTGATCCTCAGACGTGTTGAGTCAAACGATGACGTTGTGTTATACTCATGATGTCATCACGCCACTATTGACCTCAGGGTCAAGCTCCCCCCACCATCAGAGCGACATTTGTCTCAGATGGATAAACAGACTCATCATTATATCAAAGACAGGACAGAATAATTAATATTACTATCAACAATTTAATATCTATGAAAACAGTTATAATAATAACAACTATATTCAGATGGAAAAACAGACTCATCATCATCTTAAAGACAGAAGAGAATGAATAATGTAATTTAAAAAATCTAATTTTTATAACAACAATAATAATGATAATAACAATATTAATTATAATTATTTATATTTAAGTTATTGTAAAATCAACTCTGCCCTACAAAGGCAAAGTGCAGTATCTGCATTTTTTCAAAAACTTTTTTTGCACTAATCAAAAGTGCAATGTCTGCTCTTCAGTCTCTTAAAGTTTCATAGGGCTCCTACTTAGTTTCTCTGAGATATTGCCATTTGTTACTTTGCAGTAACTGCACTTACTGCAGTTTGCCTTGGTTTTAGGACAAAATTTGAAATTTTGAAAATTAATATGCCAACTTTTATTAAAAAAAAAAAAATAAGTGAAATGGCCTTACTTATTGCACATACTGTAGTACGTCATTGTATGGTCATGTAGTTATACTGCACTAAAACAAAGGTAAAGTGCAGTATGGCCTATAAAACTGCCAAATTTAGCATGAATGTCAATATACAATATGTATTAAATTCCCTTCCCTTTAATCTAATAAAAAACACACATGATTGTTAAATATGATTTCATACTTACACTTGGTGAAAACCCCCCCACAAAAAGCTGTTTTTCTCCATTCGGCCTTTTTGCAGATACTGCACTTTGCCTTTGTAGGGCAGAACTATCATCAACTATCTGTCTCTGTCCCCCTTCATATAAGTGTGTATATGTATCTTTATATACACATATATATATATATTTATATATATGTATATATATATATATATATATAGAGAGAGAGAGAGAGAGAGAGAGAGAGAGAGATATAGATATAGATATATAGATATATATCTATATATAAATCTCCCTCTCTGTCCCTCCCTCTCTGTCCTTCTGTCCCTCCCTCTCTGTCTCCAGGGTTATATCAGACGTCTTCGTTGCAGAGCTCACATGAACATCAGTCTGTTGACGCTCACGTTCAGGTTCTTCTTCAGAGGAATGGCTGCAAACATCAGGACAGGTGAAGACCCCTCATTTCATTTTTATCTTTCTTTTAAATCCAATTCTTCGTTAAAATGGCAACTACCCCTAAGTAAGTCCAGCTGCTCTTTTAATGAAGAGTTGGATTTAATTGTTTTTACAATTTCTTTATCATAATGACAAGGAATTCATTGTAATTTGTTAAAAATTCATTAATTTTAATCTTTATTAATGTCTTTAATCTGTTTCTATTATTTAAATTTAATAATATTGACTTTTTCGGATTTAGAATTTATTTGTTTTCCTTACAATCAAATTAATATTAATTCAAAATTTGAGCTTAATGCATATAAATCTAATTCAAAGAATACTATTACACCAGAAAGACTTAATTTTCTGGACATCAGTCCCTCATGTCTCACAGCTGTATCTGTCCCTCATGTCTCACAGCTTCATCTGTCCCTCATGTCTCACAGCTGTATCTGTCCCTCATGTCTCACAGTTTCATTTGTCCCTCATGTCTCACAGCTGTATCTGTCCCTCATGTCTCACAGTTTCATTTGTCCCTCATGTCTCACAGCTTCATCTGTCCCTCATGTCTCACAGCTGTATCTGTCCCTCATGTCTCCCAGTTTCATTTGTCCCTCATGTCTCACAGCTGTATCTGTCCCTCATGTCTCACAGCTGTATCAGTCCCTCATGTCTCACAGCTTCATTTGTCCCTCATGTCTCACAGCTTCATCTGTCCCTCATGTCTCACAGCTCCATCAGTCCAAACAGCTGTATCTGTCCCTCATGTCTCACAGTTTCATTTGTCCCTCATGTCTCACAGCTGTATCTGTCCGTCATGTCTCACAGCTGTATCAGTCCCTCTTGTCTCACAGCTTCATTTGTCCCTCATGTCTCACAGCTCCATCTGTCCCTCATGTCTCACAGCTCCATCAGTCCAAACAGCTGTGTCTGTCCCTCATGTCTCACAGCTGTATCTGTCCCTCATGTCTCACAGCTGTATCAGTCCTCACAGCTCCATCAGTTTCTCATGTCTCACACCTGTATCTGTCCCTCATGTCTCACAGCTCCATCAGTCCTCACAGCTCCATCTGTCCCTCATGTCTCACAGCTGTATCAGTCCTCCTAGCTTCATCTGTCCCTCATGTCTCACAGCTCCATCAGTCCTCACAGCTCCATCAGTCCCTCATGTCTCACAGCTCCATCAGTCCTCACAGCTCCATCAGTCCCTCATGTCTCACAGCTTCATCTGTCCTCACAGCTGTATCTGTCCCTCATGTCTCACAGCTGTATCTGTCCCTCATGTCTCACAGCTGTATCAGTCCTCACAGCTCCATCAGTCCCTCATGTCTCACAGCTCCATCAGTCCTCACAGCTGTATCTGTCTCTCATGTCTCACAGATGTATTTGTCCCTCATGTCTCACAGCTCCATCAGTCCTCACAGCTGTATCTGTCCCTCATGTCTCACAGCTGTATCTGTCCCATATGTCTCACAGCTGTTTCAGTCCTCACAGCTCCATCAGTCCCTCATGTCTCACAGCTTCATCTGTCCTCACAGCTGTATCTGTCCCTCATGTCTCACAGCTGTATCTGTCCCTCATGTCTCACAGCTGTATCAGTCCTCACAGCTCCATCAGTCCCTCATGTCTCACAGCTCCATCAGTCCTCACAGCTGTATCTGTCCCTCATGTCTCACAGATGTATCTGTCCCTCATGTCTCACAGCTCCATCAGTCCTCACAGCTGTATCTGTCCCTCATGTCTCACAGCTGTATCTGTCCCTCATGTCTCACAGCTTCATCTGTCCCTCATGTCTCACAGCTGTATCTGTCCCTCATGTCTCACAGTTTCATTTGTCCCTCATGTCTCACAGCTGTATCTGTCCCTCATGTCTCACAGCTGTATCTGTCCCTCATGTCTCACAGCTGTATCAGTCCCTCATGTCTTACAGCTTCATTTGTCCCTCATGTCTCACAGCTTCATTTGTCTCTCATGTCTCACAGCTGTATCTGTCCCTCATGTCTCACAGCTTCATTTGTCCCTCATGTCTCACAGCTGTATCCGTCCCTCATGTCTCACAGCTGTATCCGTCCCTCATGTGTCACAGCTGTATCTGTCCCTCATGTCTCACAGCTTCATCTGTCCCTCATGTCTCACAGCTGTATCTGTCCCTCATGTCTCACAGCTGTATCAGTCCTCACAGCTCCATCAGTCCCTCATGTCTCACAGCTCCATCAGTCCTCACAGCTGTATCTGTCCCTCATGTCTCACAGCTGTATCTGTCCCTCATGTCTCACAGCTCCATCAGTCCTCACAGCTGTATCTGTCCCTCATGTCTCACAGCTGTATCTGTCCCTCATGTCTCACAGTTTCATTTGTCCCTCATGTCTCACAGCTGTATCTGTCCCTCATGTCTCACAGCTGTATCTGTCCCTCATGTCTCACAGCTGTATCTGTCCCTCATGTCTCACAGCTTCATTTGTCCCTCATGTCTCACAGCTTCATTTGTCTCTCATGTCTCACAGCTGTATCTGTCCCTCATGTCTCACAGCTGTATCTGTCCCTCATGTCTCACAGCTGTATCTGTCCCTCATGTCTCACAGCTGTATCTGTCCCTCATGTCTCACAGCTTCATTTGTCCCTCATGTCTCACAGCTGTATCTGTCCCTCATGTCTCACAGCTTCATTTGTCCCTCATGTGTCACAGCTGTATCTGTCCCTCATGTCTCACAGCTGTATCTGTCCCTCATGTCTCACAGCTTCATCTGTCCCTCATGTCTCACAGCTGTATCTGTCCCTCATGTGTCACAGTTTCATTTGTCCCTCATGTCTCACAGCTGTATCTGTCCCTCATGTCTCACAGCTGTATCTGTCCCTCATGTCTCACAGCTTCATTTGTCCCTCATGTCTCACAGCTGTATCTGTCCCTCATGTCTCACAGCTGTATCTGTCCCTCATGTCTCACAGCTTCATTTGTTCCTCATGTCTCACAGCTGTATCTGTCCCTCATGTCTCACAGTTTCATTTGTCCCTCATGTCTCACAGCTTCATTTGTCCCTCATGTCTCACAGCTTCATTTGTCCCTCATGTCTCACAGCTGTATCTGTCCCTCATGTCTCACAGCTGTATCTGTCCCTCATGTCTCACAGCTTCATTTGTTCCTCATGTCTCACAGCTGTATCTGTCCCTCATGTCTCACAGCTTCATTTGTCCCTCATGTCTCACAGCTGTATCTGTCCCTCATGTCTCACAGCTTCATTTGTCCCTCATGTCTCACAGCTTCATTTGTCCCTCATGTCTCACAGCTGTATCTGTCCCTCATGTCTCACAGCTGTATCTGTCCCTCATGTCTCACAGCTTCATTTGTCCCTCATGTCTCACAGCTTCATTTGTCCCTCATGTCTCACAGCTGTATCTGTCCCTCATGTCTCACAGCTTCATCTGTCCCTCATGTCTCACAGCTGTATCTGTCCCTCATGTCTCACAGCTGTATCTGTCCCTCATGTCTCACAGCTGTATCTGTCCCTCATGTCTCACAGCTTCATTTGTCCCTCATGTCTCACAGCTGTATCTGTCCCTCATGTCTCACAGCTGTATCCGTCCCTCATGTCTCACAGCTGTATCTGTCCCTCATGTCTCACAGCTGTATCCGTCCCTCATGTCTCACAGCTGTATCTGTCCCTCATGTCTCACAGCTTCATCTGTCCCTCATGTCTCACAGCTTCATTTGTCCCTCATGTCTCACAGCTGTATCTGTCCCTCATGTCTCACAGCTTCATCTGTCCCTCATGTCTCACAGCTTCATTTGTCCCTCATGTCTCACAGCTGTATCTGTCCCTCATGTCTCACAGCTGTATCTGTCCCTCATGTCTCACAGTTTCATTTGTCCCTCATGTCTCACAGCTGTATCTGTCCCTCATGTCTCACAGCTGTATCTGTCCCTCATGTCTCACAGCTTCATTTGTCCCTCATGTCTCACAGCTGTATCTGTCCCTCATGTCTCACAGCTTCATTTGTCCCTCATGTCTCACAGCTTCATTTGTCCCTCATGTCTCACAGCTGTATCTGTCCCTCATGTCTCACAGCTTCATCTGTCCCTCATGTCTCACAGCTGTATCTGTCCCTCATGTCTCACAGCTTCATTTGTCCCTCATGTCTCACAGCTGTATCTGTCCCTCATGTCTCACAGCTGTATCTGTCCCTCATGTCTCACAGCTGTATCTGTCCCTCATGTCTCACAGCTTCATTTGTCCCTCATGTCTCACAGCTTCATTTGTCCCTCATGTCTCACGGCTGTATCCGTCCCTCATGTCTCACAGCTGTATCCGTCCCTCATGTCTCACAGCTGTATCTGTCCCTCATGTCTCACAGCTGTATCCGTCCCTCATGTCTCACAGCTGTATCTGTCCCTCATGTCTCACAGCTTCATTTGTCCCTCATGTCTCACAGCTGTATCTGTCCCTCATGTCTCACAGCTTCATTTGTCCCTCATGTCTCACAGCTTCATTTGTCCCTCATGTCTCACAGCTGTATCTGTCCCTCATGTCTCACAGCTGTATCTGTCCCTCATGTCTCACAGCTGTATCTGTCCCTCATGTCTCACAGCTTCATCTGTCCCTCATGTCTCACAGCTGTATCTGTCCCTCATGTCTCACAGCTTCATTTGTCCCTCATGTCTCACAGCTGTATCTGTCCCTCATGTCTCACAGCATCATTTGTCCCTCATGTCTCACAGCTGTATCTGTCCCTCATGTCTCACAGCTTCATTTGTCCCTCATGTCTCACAGCTGTATCTGTCCCTCATGTCTCACAGCTTCATTTGTCCCTCATGTCTCACAGCTTCATTTGTCCCTCATGTCTCACAGCTTCATTTGTCCCTCATGTCTCACAGCTGTATCCGTCCCTCATGTCTCACAGCTGTATCCGTCCCTCATGTCTCACAGCTGTATCTGTCCCTCATGTCTCACAGCTGTATCTGTCCCTCATGTCTCACAGCTGTATCTGTTCTTCGTCCTCGGACTGTCACAGATCCATGTGTCCTTGGGCAAACCCTAAACCCTAGGTTCTTCCCACTGCTGCATCAGTGTAAATATCTTGTAAATATGTCTGAAAGGTCAAGAATGTGTGACACAGATATGAACGAACAGAAACTCCAAACTCCACCAGTGAGTGAATGTGTTTGAACATATCAGCTCAAGTCCATTTACCGTACTGACCGTTTATGGATCATTGATCGATCTGTCGACAGTCTTGATGGAGGCGGCGTGTGTGCTGCTCTGCAGCTCACTCAGCGCTGTGTGCTCAGCTCCGCCCTGCATGAACGCCCAGACCGGCTGCTCCGTCCTCTCGCTGTCTGACCTCTTCGATCGAGTCATCCAGCATTCGGCAAGGATGCATGGCATCTCCAACGACCTGCATGCAGAGTTTGTGAGTGTCTGATTATGATTGATTCAGATATTCAACACATTCACTAATTCACCCCTCTGCTAACATTTAGATGCCCTATAACATTTAACCTCTAACATTTAATCACCCTCTAACCCTTGACCTCTAACATTTAACTCCACGCTTCCTTTCTGTCATCACAGGAGCAGCACTTTCTGCCAAGTAAGAACCAGATTGGCCGGATCAGTCGGAACTGTCACACCTCAGCCATCTTCACCCCGAACGGCAAAGAGAACGCTCAGAGGATGGCGGTGAGTCCGTCTCCATGATGCTGATACACAAAGAACATGACACGGCACTACGGACATTTGAGCCCAGAGCAGCTGGTCCAGGCCTGGGTCAGTCTTAATGATGATGTTATAAAAAAGGGAATGATATAAAAACAGGCATGGATGAAAGGTTGTCAAAGCCTGAGCTAGGTCTATAAAGGGTCTACAAGACGGGAATGATAAAAACCTGTGGAAGCACAGTCCAAGGGTTTACCGTGACCCAACTACAACGTTTAAAACAAGTAATGATTATAGCGCACAGGAGCATGAAGTGAGGCAGGCACAAGCCTAAGCCAGTCAAAAACATAAATTCTTTTAAACAGGTGTGGTTAGAACACCTGAGGCTTATGAAACAGGGATGGTTATAACACATAAAAGCATATACTGAAGCAAGGATGAGCCTGAGCCAGCCCTGTTGAAGAGTGGCAGTCTGATGCATTTGGTCAGGAATCCCAAAGTTGCAAGTTTAAGGCCAGATCCAGCAGTCACATGGCACTGTGTCCTTGGGCAAGACACTTAACCCCAAGTTGATCCCACTGCTGCGTCAGCGGTGTGTAAATGGGTCTGAAAGGTCATGTATGTGTTTATACTTTTCAAATGAATTCAGTTTTACTTGTACAGCACATTTCATTCAAGTGTAAGCTGAATGTGATTCATGGATGATGAAAAACTGATATCCAACCATCAGTGTGTGCATGTGAGAGTGAATAAGAGAGTTAATAGGTGTGATGTGAGCGTAATTGTGAGTGCATGGGTGTGAATGTGAGAATGACTGGATGTGGTTATGAGAGTGAAGGGGTTTGAATGTGGGAGTGAATATGAGTGAATCGGTAAATGTGACCTGCGGTGTAAAGGTGCTGTGAGTCGTCAAAGAGACTAGAAAATTGTTTTATAAGCTCACCTCCATTTACCATTTACTCCATGAACTGAAGTCTCCGGGCACTAAGCCTAAGCCCAGAGCAGCTTAACTATGGGCTGGTCCAGGTCCAAGGCAGCTCTGACTATAAGCCTTGTCAAAGTGGACAGTTTGAGACTACTTTCTAAGGTAGGGAGGGTGTCTGGCCCTTGAGAGGTGATGGTGAAATATTCCATGGTGGACCCTGACAACTGACAGCTCCACCTTCCATACTGACTTAAGTGACACAAAACAGGCCTAATAACTGAAGGTTCTACTTCCTATACTTCTTTAAGAGACAGAAAACAGGCTTGATAACCAAAGGTGCTGTCTTCAATATGACTTTAAGAGACTGAAAAGAGCCTGAAAACTGAAGGCTCTACCTCCTGTACTGCCACTGTCCCTACAGAGGAAGGAGTTGACCGAGGTGATCCTGAAGCTGCTGCTCGCCTGGAGAGATCCTCTGTGGCATTTCCACCAGAGCATGGCTCGCCACCCTGACTTCAACAACTTCAGCTCCAGTAAAGCTCTGGAGATGAGCGACATGGTGCATGAGCTCAGGAAAGGCGTCGAGAAGGTGGCCGAGAAGGTAAAGATGGTGACCGTTACAATTTACACTAATCCCCTGAACAGACCATAACCCACATGTTTATTATTTCAACATATAATATTTAAACTGTGAATCATACAACCAAAATAGTTTATTAACATTTAATATTAAACTGTACGTTATAAAACCTAAGAGTTTATTATTCTGACATTTAATATTAAACTTTATGACATACAACTAAGAGTTGATGATTCTAACATTTAATATTGAAACGATACGTCATACAACTTAAAGTGTGTATTATTCCAACATATAATATTTAAACTGTGAATCGTACAACCAAAAGAGTTCATTACTCTATGTAGTGATTATTTTTCTGGAATTACTTAACATTAATTAAAGAAATTAATGTTTATTTAATATCTCATTTGCTCTCGTTAATTAAAGGGGCACCATCCTTTTTATACAAAAAAGGCTAAATTTAATTAATTAATTGGTTTATTAATTATTTTAAATTAAAATCAGATAAATCAATTAAATCAAACTTAATCAATTTTTCAATTTTGCCAGTCTCAAGTCTAAAGACAGAGTTCTCATACCGTGATGTCAGTCTTCCAAATACAATACCAACAGACAGAACTTTAAATTTAAGGAGATTTATTAAAAGTATATGATGAATATATATAAGACAAAATAAAATAAAACACTTAAGAAGGAACAAATGTCAGAGTTATACTAATCAATGATGCTGTGAATAAGGAAAGAAGTTATGAACCCTCAACAAACATTTGAGCAGGGACGTGCAAAGACGTTAGGAGGGGCAGGTGCTCAAAGTTAAAAAGGGGGCACATGGAGCACAAATTTGAAACACCATACAGAAAGTATATACCTTACAATATAACCGGTTGAACTGTAGCAACCCATATTCATAAAGAATGTAACAGAATCACAACATACCATATCATTGTCCAACACCTCATATGTTTGTTAGAAACCAGCGCAAAGCAAAAGTAGTGTATGTGTCACCTGATGGCCTGGGGTACACCAAGCAGCTTCTGTCAAGGAGTTGGTGAGGAGGGTGCTGGTGCTGATATTGTTGAAGGTGGGCTGTATTCATCTGAGTGTATGAACTAAAAAGAGCTTGGGAGAAATAGGAGCTGATTAAGCATGCGTTATGTGATCATGACAAGATGCAAAGATAAATAACATTGAAAATGGCTTCCTGTGACTGACCTGCCATACTGTTTTTTTTTTTTTTGATCAAGGTCTTTTTATTATTATATTTTCAACAGTCACAACTTTACATTGTATTTACACTAATTATGTATGAACATCCCCCCACCCATACAAAAAAAAAAAATAACATAAAATAAAATAAAAAAATTAAAAATAAAATTAAAATAAATAAATAAATAATAATAATAATAATAATACTGGCCATAAAGTTAGGAGAATAAGTGTAAATTTACACTACCAACATAAACAGACACCCATACACACACCAAAAACCTATACATATACACTATACTTGCACAGTACACCCTAAGGGTTAATTTCATCCACATTAATAGTCTCAAAGTGAGCTAAAAAAGGTTGCCAAGTGTCAAAGAACTTCTGAATTGACCCCTTTATGGTGTACCGAATCTTTTCCAGTTGAATATAGTACATGACCTCTCTCACCCAGTGTCTATATACAGGTGGCATTGGTTCCTTCCATTTTAGTAATATCAACCTTCTAGCTATGAGAGTACAGAAAGCAACTACATTGGCTTGAAGTTTAGTCAGGCTGATGTCTCTTGGAATCAGCCCAAACAGGGCCATGAAGGGACATGGCTTTAATGAAGTGTTGCAGGTTTTAGTCAAATAACTAAAAACAGATTCCCAATAATTGTTTAATTTTGGACATGTCCAGAACATGTGTATCAGAGTAGCAGGTCCTTGTCGACATCTGTCACATGTCGGGTCAAGATTTATCTTAAGTTTACACAATCTTGTTTTAGTCCAGTGAAGACAATGTACGATTTTAAATCGAACAATTACATGTCTAAGACAAATAGAGGATGAATATGTTCTGTTTATTATTTTTTGCCACTGTTCCTCTGAGATTTGTTGACCAAGATCCTCCTCCCATTTTCTCTTAAGTGAGACCAGGGACACCTGCCCGCAGGTATTCAACAATTGATAAATAGTACTTATTATTCGTTTTGTACCTGGTTAAGATGGAAGATATCATCCAAAAGAGATGGAGGTGGACATGAGGGAAAGGGGTCAGTATTGCAGGATACAAAATTTCTGAGCTGCAGATACCTGAAGAAATGGGCCCTAGGAATATTAAATTTTTGTACCAATTGCTCAAAGGAGCTAAAAACACTGTCACAAAAAAGGTCATACATTGATCTTATTCCATGCTTTGACCAGATGCTGAATGCCTCATCTATAATCGATGGGGTAGACATACAGTGTCTTTGAGGTGGCGCAAAGAGTGACAGCTTTGTATGTGAGAAATGACGTCTAAACTGGTTCCCTATTTTCAGTGAGTGTATAACCAATGGGTTTGAGGTGAAGCTGGAAATGGGTTGTAACAGTGGTAATCTGGCACAAAGCAATGATACTAAAGTTACGTGAGTGGAGTTTTCTTCCATGGATACCCAGGTGTGCATGGTGGAGTCATTTGTTTTCCAGTATGATACTTCTCTTATATTAGCAGCCCAATAATAAAGTAAGAAATTTGGAAGTGCCATCCCTCCTGCTTTTCTGGGTTTTTGTAATATATTGTATTTAATTCGAGGTTGTTTCTTGTTCCAAATAAAAGAGGAGATCTGTTTTCTTAAGTTATTAAAGACTGATTTAGTAAGAAAAATAGGAAGACACTGAAAAAGGTATAGAAAGTTAGGGAAAATATTCATTTTTCTCGTATTGATTCTTACACCTAACGAAAGAGGCAATAAATCCCACTTTTCAAGATCTTGTTTTAATTTAGAAAGTAGAAGTGAATAGTTTGCTTTGTACTGCTCATTAAAATTACGCGTAATCCAGATACCTAGATATTTAAATTTTTTGTGACAAATTTTAAAAGAAGTTGAGATTAGAACAGAATGCTCCTCTACTGCTTTCCCAATAGGCATAAGCTCACTTTTTTGCAGGTTCACCTTGTACCCAGAAATATTCCCAAATTCTTCAAGTAGATCCATAAGTTTGGGAATACCATGTACAGGGTCTGATATAAGTAATAACATGTCATCAGCATAAAGTGCCACTTTGTGCTCGTGGACCCCCCGCTGAATACCTTTAATACGCACACATTGTCTTAAGGAAATAGCCAATGGTTCTATGACCAATGCAAACAAGAGGGGTGACAAAGGGCACCCCTGTCTTGTGCCTCGCTGCATCTCAAAGTACGGAGATAAGTTGTTGTTAGTACGTACTGCAGCCATAGGGGAAGAGTAGAGTACTTTAATCCAAGTGATAAAGTTAGATCCAAATCCAAATTTTTTAAGGGTGTGAAAGAGAAAGTCCCATTTCACCCGATCAAACGCCTTCTCGGCATCAAGTGAAATTATAACTTCTGAGGTCTCGTTTTCAGATTGGCTATAAATTATATTAAACAAGCGGCGGATATTGAAAAAAGAGTTTCTATTTTTTATGAAGCCTATTTGATCAGGTGAAATGATGAATGGTAAACACTCCTCCAAGCGTCGGGCCAAAACTTTAGCTATAATTTTTGTGTCTGTATTCAGAAGTGATATTGGGCGAAATGAGCTGCACTCAAGGTGATCTTTGTCTTTTTTAAGGATCAAAGAAATTACTGTTTGTCTCATAGTTGGGGGTAAAGTCTGCAATGTAAAGGACTCCTCAAAGACTGACATTAATAAAGGGGTAAGTAGGGTAGAGAATTTTTTATAAAAATCAGAAGGGTATCCATCCAGACCAGGAGATTTTCCAGATTGCATGCTTCGTATGGCTGTGTCTCCGTGATTTTAAGATAAGATATTCTGCTTGTTTAGTTGATAAAAGATTATATTCTGTTTGCAACATTAGGCAACGTTTAAATATTGTCTGAGTGGGAGAAAGACTATACACCATGTCCAATTCCTGCAACTCATTTGCTAATTTAGTAAGGCGTTCAGTTGTCGACTTTTTTTGTGCAGCACAGAATGATATTATTTGCCCCCTCAAATATACTTTCAAAGATTCCCAAACCGTTGAAGGGGACATCCCTGGGGTTTGATTAATATTGAGAAATACTTCAATTTCTGATTTTATGAAATCAACAAACCCCTCATCTGAAAGCAGTAAGGTATTTAATCTCCATGGTCGATAATTAGAGTGAGCATTGGGAATATGCATTGAGAAAAAAAGAGGGGAATGATCTGAGATCACCATGGGCTTGTAATCACAGTTAGTTACCATAGGGAGGAGCTTTTGATCCAAGAAAAAGTAATCTATTCGCGAAAAACTTTTATGCACTGCTGAAAGAAAGGAATATTTACGTAATGTCAGGTTACGAAATCGACAAATATCTACTATTCCATATGAATTTAGGAAACATTGAATTGTTCGTGCTGATTTGGAAACAGATATTCCTTTCTGAGAGCTGCAGTCTAACACTGGTAAGAAAACACAGTTTAGATCTCCCTCAAGAATGAGGTGATGTGATGTCATATTTGGAAGCCGTGAGATGACATTGCTGAAAAATTCCTGATTGTCCCAGTTAGGTGCATATATATTTGCAAGGATTAAAGGGAATCCATATACCTGCCCCACCACAATTATGTATTGTCCAGCAGGATCAGAATCTACATTTGCAGCTACAAATGGTAATGTCTTATTTATTAAAATGGCTGCCCCTCTCGCTTTTGAAAGGAAGTTGGAGTGATAGACTTGGCCTACCCAACTGATTTTAATTCTAAAATGATCGGATTTAGTCAGATGCGTTTCCTGGAGGAATGCTATATCAGTTTTAATCTCTTGTAGGTGCGTAAAAAAAAAATTCCGTTTAACTGGATGATTAAGAGATTTGACATTCCAGCTCACAAAGTTATGACACTACCCATTGTATGGTTCAGAATGATCAGTACTCATTGGTGTTAGCTAAGTGTAGAGTGTAAATGTAGCATGGAAAACAAAAACACACACATACGCAAATGAAAACAATCTGGCCTAACCCCAGCCCTCTAATATGAACACTATCACCTAACAGAACATGGTGATGACAAATACCCTTGCACACATATCCACACATTAAGTGCTTGTTTGGGTTTACTCCAGGCCCATATGGAGCTCCCGCCAAGCTTAATTTGTATTATAGTAATAACTGAAGTAGGTAAGAACAGATTTTGCCTTCATATAAAAAAATGAAAAAAAAGGAGCACATTGTAACAGTGGTATTTAAATGAGGTGTATTATCATCATCAAAAATTAAGAAATGAGTCAGAGATGAGTAAAGTGCAGTCTGTATGGACCCCTCATATCATTCTGGCAAAAGAGGCATATTTTAGTCTGTAAAGTCCTCACATAACATAAACTTGGGGCATATATTCTCAAACGTCCAACTAAAAACAGTGCTCCTTAACCAAGCTTCCAATAGTCTGTCAACCTGTGTAGTAAGGCATTTATCAATACCGTATTTATGCCCAGTGCTGGCTTTACAGTGAAACAAAGCGTCCTAATCATGTCTTGTCCTCTGCTGTCTCGACGATGTGTTTTTTTAACATATTCCATGGCTTTTCCGGGATCCAAAAGCTCTGTGTCTTCCCCGTTGTGCGTGATGCGGAGTCGTGCCGGGAACAAGATACCAAAGCAAACCCCGCATCGATAATGAAGAAGCCTCCGGATGTCAGTAAATGCAGCCCGAGCCCCGGCTACGGCCGTGGTATAATCCGGGAAGATGGCAACAGGCTTCCCATTGAAACGAAGTGGAGCCTGGGTTTTAGCCCAGCGCAGGATCTCGACACAGTCTTGGAAGTAGTGGAGTTTAGCCACAATCGCCCGGGGTTTTCCGTCTGGCCTTCTTGGCATAAGGCTCCTGTGTGAGCGGTCAACAACGATCTCTCTATCCATTTGCAGCACCTCTTTAAGCATTTTGGATACTGAAGTTGTAGCGCTGGAGTTTTGATCCTCCGGGATCCCCAGGATTCGGATGTTACACCTCCGCATTCTCCCCTCCATGTCTTCACATTTACTCTTCAGCCCAGTTACCTCTTTCTGTAGAGTCGTTACGGTGGTCTGCAGGGTAGTCACCTCATCTGACCACAGTGAAAGTCCGCTCTCCACTTCCTTCACGGTGGTCTTAACTTGATCGAGCTCAGTGCGGGTCATCGGCGTATTGTTAGCTAGCTCGTTTCTAACCGCCTGCAGTTCAGTCTTAATGTGATTAAAGTCTTCAGCTAATGCATTTCTCAACTCCTCCTTTATCACAGTGATGATATCTCCTCTTATAGACAGAAGAATTTGAGACTTTAGGTCTGCAATATCCATATCTTCGCGGTCTGTACTGGGATTATTCTAGTGGATTAATTTAACAAATTAATCTACTTTAAAAAGGCCAAATCAAGGCTAACTAATCGGGAATTAAACCAAGACACTCGAGCCCATCTGTAGGAGTTCAGAAACACACTGTGTTTTATCACCAGTGTTAGACCTCTGAATAGCGTTGCTTCTGGTGTCGGATCTCAAACTGGCCGTTGAGTTACTGGAGAGCCTTGTAGGACTGTTCTGGTTTGGATTTGTCCCAAAGGGAGGCTAAGAAGTCCACACTCAATCCAGCACGATGGATCCAGGGAGAGGGTTTGCCGACATGAGCTGGTCCTGTAGCTTTCACGGGAGAGAGGTGCCGTCTTAGATCGGACTAGCAGGTTCTGTTAAAGGTGAAGCTGGAGCTGGAGCTTTGAGGTCGCAATTAGATGAAAAAAACGATTCATAATTAATTTCAAAAATAAATTATTCGTTGGCCTGACAAAAATTATTCCGAAATTAATAACTAAAGTCCATTTACTATGAAACAAATCTTTGTAGTCTTACAGCTTACTGGCTTATCAAGAAAACCGGCGGGCGTGTCACGTTACTTAGACAAAACTTAGAAAATGATACAGGAGAGGATATTGGAGAACTAGGAGAACCGTGTTGATAAAAAGAAAAATTGATCAGACCGTAGAAGAAGACATAAAAACAAAGTGTAGGGATGAAAAGTCAAAGAAGAAGAGAGGAGAGGAATGTGTCCCTCTGGCTTTAAGGAGGGTCTCACAGGAGGAGGGCCTTAGATGAGTAACAAAGACTTTATCATCTTACATTTGGCCAAAATATTAAGACTAGCAATTTGATACCAAATATGATCATATTTAAACAATTAGAAAGAATAAAATGGTTTCAGTCTTATTAGAAATACAAACAGAATATATGTGGTTAACACTTAGACATATACAACCCCTGGCAAAAATGATGGAATCACCAGTCTTGGAGGATGTTCATTCAGTTGTTTAATTTTGTAGAAAAAAGGCAGATCACAGACATGACACAAAACTAAAGTCATTTCAAATGGCAACGTTCTTGCTTTAAGAAACACTAAAAGAAATCAAGAAAGAAAATGTGGTAGTCAGTAACAATTACTTTTTTAAATGCGGTTAAATGCAGATGTTTAAAAAAGGGATTGGAGTTATCAACCAGATAATAATGGCGCTTATTTTTTAAAAATGTTTTAACATGCACTATTGATAGAGGTTGTAAAAATGGTTGATTTTCTGTGTTCTTTCTGAAGATGCAGGTGTCTGGGGTTATCAGTAACTCGGTCAGCAGTCTGGCGTCTCCTGAAGCTCCTCTGCCGGCCGATGGTCCTCAGTGGCGTCTGATGAAGGACTACGACCTCCTCTACTGTTTCCGCAGAGACTCAAATAAAGTGCAGAACTACCTGAAGATCCTGAAGTGTCGGATCGTGCCTGAACACGGCTGCTGAAGATCAGAAAGATGTATAAGGCTGCTAAAGACTGAACAAAAACACGCTGACATCTGATTGGAGGAAAACTCTGACAGACTGCGGAGGAACTGATGAATTAAATGGTCGTTTTTAACCTTCAGAGACATTCACTGACATCAGAGACTCTGCCCCCCGATGGACAGGACGGGGTATTACACTGTGTGACCTCTGTATAGACTAAACTCTGTTTGAATAAAAGAAAAAAAAGAAAAAGCATTTGAAAATAGTTATAATTCATTTACATCTAAACGCATTTATATACGTGTATAGATATATATATATATATATATATGTGTGTGTATATATGTATATATATATGTATATGTGTGTGTGTATATAAATCATATATATATTTTTATATATATGTATATATATATATACATACATATATATATATATATATATATATATCCAATCTCATCAATGCTGCAATAAAATAAACAGAAACAGTTTATTGTCATTCACATTTATTTTACATTTTAATATTAAAAAGAAATATATATATATTTACTGACAGCCAATCAGATTCATGAAGCTGCTGCTACAGTGATGACCTCTGACCTCCCACTGCTCTGATCCACACAGGACACGTGCAGCGAGCCGTCCCTGAAACACAAACGTGTTAATGAGAGCACACAAGACAAATTATCAAATTCAGCTGATTTATAAAAATGGTAACACTTTCATTGACTGCCTCTTAATAATTAACAACACATATTGATTACCTCTTAATATCAACATGTAATAATAACACCTATTTATTACCATTTACTATAAACATGTATATATCTCTTAGCATCAACAAAAAATATTTTTTTACCTGTTAATATTCAAGAAGATGTATTTATTACCTGTTAATATCAACACCTATTTATTACCTCTTAATAATCAGCAGCATGTATTTTTTACCTCTTACTCACTAATTTATACCTAATACCTGTTAAATCAACAAAGCTAATTCATTACTTGTTAATAACAATGAAATGACACCTATCACCTGTTGATAACAACAATATTATTAATTATCTGCTAATAAAGATAATCAACAATGAACCTTCAGATGCTGACTATGATCTCACCTCTTCATGGTGACCACGGTGTCAATGTGGTGTTCCTCTGACGGCTGCAGGTCCCTCAAAATGATCTGAGCCACAAAGAGGTTTGTTAACAGTTTAATATCAACACAGGTGAATGTAACGCCTAAGTATTATACCTGGATGTAGCCAAGTGATTTACTCGTATAGGTGAGTGTTAGACATGTGAACGGGTGCATTTTACCTGTAAAGACATGTATAATACCTGTACACAGGTGTGTTGTACTTGTACAGACATGTGTTGTACCTGTACACAGGTGTGCTGTACTTGAGTATAGATGTGTTATACCTTTACACAGGTGTGTTGTACCTGTATAAAGGTATGTTGTTCCTATGTATAGATGTGTTATACCTATATACAGTTGTGTTATACCTGTGTACACGTGTGTTGTACCTGTTGATGGGTGAGCGTTACATGTGTAAGTGTGTATGATGAACAGCAGGTGTGTGTGTTTTGTACCTGGGCAAGTCGCTCCGGTTGTTTGGAGATGAGTCTTTGGTAAATGGCCACACAGAGCGAGGACAGCGATGCTCCGCACCTCAGGATGTGATGTCGTCGAGCAGGAAGTGGTGTGCCTGAGGGGAGGAGCACGGTGAAAACCTCAGCTCCAGATTCATCCACCTCCTGCAGCCCACAGGCAAACACACAAATAAACAAACATGACTAAACAAACAAACAAATTAATGCATATTATTATTAGAACACTGATCAGAAACAATCACAGACTTGAGCAATTAAAAAAACAAGGTGCCACATTTTGTTCTCCCGAGCAGACGAGTGCTGTTAGTGACTATAACCTTAATTTAGAGGTGTAACGGTACGCAGAGCTCCTGGTTCAGTTGGTGCCTCTGTTTCAGGCTTCTCTTTACTCTAAATAGTGGACACAGTTTTAATTATCAGAGCACATATTTGACTTCCTTTAACCCAAAGATGAGCGGTTATTTATCTGTAAGTTATGAGTGTCACAATTGCCCCCAGTCTCCCCTGTCTGAGAAATGCCCGTTTTATTATATTTTTTCTATGCCCTGTTGGCTTTTAATTATAAAGCTGAAAGAGTGAAAAACAAAACATGAAAAATAAAAGTAAAAAAACTTTTTTTTTTTTTAATGAATAACAGCTCGTATTTTACGTTGTCGTCACGTCTGCTTGTGACTGTCTAACTCGGGTCGGCAACTCGCCACATGTGGCTCTGACTCAGAGGACAGAAGAGCAAAAAACTCGCTCTTTGTCTTGCATTAAACTCTAATGAATTGATATTATTTCTGCATGTTTCAGCACTATCTGCAAACAATGTGCGTGTTTTTTCATTGAATGATTATTTCTTGTTTTTTTACATCGTCAACTTTGCGTCATGTGTGCGTCTCTCGTGACCTCTGAGTGACCTGCAGCAGCTCGGAGGGAGAGCAGGACGCTGCTGCATCTTTACCCGTGAGCTCACCCGTGATGTATTAAACTTATTTTGCAGATGTTTTGATGAACTTTCTTACTTTTAAAGCATCGGCTGCTGCTGTGAAGGGATTCAAAGTTTTAAAACGGAGTCCTGTGGGCGATAAAGACGAGAGACAAGATGAGAGAAACGGGGAGACGATAAATTCAGCGCAACTGTGACCTCGTTTTTGAAGAGGGGGATTTTTACACAAAGACATCAGGGGGATGTTTTTTTATTACCATGTCTGTGATGTGATAGCTGTCAGTCTCTCCCCCTCACTCTTTCTCATTCAGTAACTTCAGACTCAGGTGTGTGAGTTCCTGTGTTACATGTTCATCTGACAGTTTTTTTATGAGACATCAAGATTGACATGAAACTAAAAATTGATCAATTATGTGGGATAAGCTTCTAAAACACTGATGAGATTTCCAAAAGCACCCCAAAGATCACAAGATCACCTCATGATTATGATAAAATTGTGCATAAAAATGATCAGAATTAAAAATGTCAGGGGAAGACCCTCTAACCCCCGTCTCACCTGATGATGCCAAATAAATACTTATGATTTCTCCACTGCAGGTAAAACCTGTTCCTGTGCAAAAAAATGGAGTAACAACAATAGCAAAAAAAATAATAACAGTGATAACACAGGCTAATATTATTTGACTGATTGTTGTCATTTTAGCTCTAAATTAATTATTGCAGTATAATATGGTACAACAATAATGCCAAGGTAAAGCAACAAAAGTACATGACCCATTATAGAGCAGTCATGTAGGTGTTAACGCAGTTTGCTTATAGATCTGATGTCATTATAATGATGGAGAGTCAGCAGCTGCCGCTGTCTTCATTTTAAGGTTCAGATGTGTTTTGTGGCCCCAGACTGATTTTTTTGGTGGCCGTGGCGGGCAAAATGGCTCCTTTGATTGGAAAGGTTGCCGACCCCTGGTCTAACTATTACACAAAAAACATTACACCTGTCCCTTTAATTGTCCTGATCTGATTGGACGATGTGACCTTCAGGAGGATGTCAGAAGCAGAGACGTCCACGATCACTGACTCCTCCTCCTCGGCCATCGAGGCGTCCCTGCCCACCAGCAGTGCCGCCTGCAGTGCCGCGCCCACCGCGATGACCTCATCAGGGGGCGCCGAGCTCAGCAGCTCCACGTCAGGAAACATGTCTCTGATCATTTGCTGCAGGCGAGGGATCCGTGCTGAGCCGCCGCACAGGACCACCTACAAAATAAACAAAAAAACAAAATTAATCTTCAACATTTTTATAATTCAAGGATTTTATTTTATTTTTGATTCATAATCACAGCAAAGCACTTCAAAATAAAAGCCCCTCAGTCATATTGTACTTTAACAAAACAGGAAGTACCTTGTTGATGTCTGAGTTGGAAAGTCCTGCCTCCTCCAGCAGGGCTCTGATTGGCTGGATGCTTTTATTGAAGAGTGACGAACACAGCAGTTCAAAACGAGCTCTGAGGAAACACAAACAACGAAATGATCAATAACAATTGCTGATCAATCAATAATTAACCTTTAACAAACCAATGAATGATGTTAACCTGGGTGGATTTCACCAAAGTCAAATTAAGTCATCCAGGATAAATAAAGCTAGGCTTGACAAAGTCCCATCTGAGCACGCTGGCTTAATGTGTTTTACGAAGACCGATCCAGGCTGAGAAGGAGCAGCTCGGTCAAACCAGGGGCCTGTTGCATGAAAGTAGGATTCAGACATCCAGGATAAACGACGAAGCCTGGCTCAACGAATCCAAACCAAGAGGGTTCAGGCTCAATTGGATACACAAAAGACCAAGCGAGGATGAGAACACACAGATTCATCAAGTCAGGTGAAACCAATCCTGGATCAGTGCATGCATGCGATTCCTTTAACAGACCCCACGGTCGATCACAGAATCATGGATTCACCATGACAACAAGAGAGGTGTGCTTCCCTCCAGAGCAGAGGTCCTCATGGAGGCGTATCAGGAGGTGGCTGCTGTATTACCACCACAGTAATACAGCAGCCACAGGAAGCATGGCAAAGCATTGCAGACCGCCTGAATGAGTAAGTAGTGCAATACACACACTCTGCTGAAAAATCATCACAATATCAATTCAAATTGTTCATTAACACCTCCAGAAAACGAAGTTGTTCCCTGATCATGAATTAGTTGAACTGCAAGTGAAATATAAACAGAAACTGAAACCTCCATGTTTATATGTATGCAAGTGTGCACAAGCTTGTGTGTGCATGAGTAAGCTGATGGATCATAAAAGAACAACTTGAACACATATATACACACACACATATACATATATATATACACATACATGTATATACATATACATATGCTCACTGATGATTTTTCAGCAGAGTGTGTGTATTGCACTACTTACTCATTCAGGTCTGCAGTGCTCTGCCATGCTTCCTGTGCCAAATGGCAGCTACAACATATATAACATATATAACACATATGTGTATATATATATATATATATATATATATATATATATATATATATATATATATATATATATATATATATATATATATATATATATATATGTATATATATATATCTATATATCTATATATCTATATATATATCTATATCTATATCTATATATATATATCTATATATATCTATATATATCTATATATATCTATCTATATCTATATCTATATCTATATATATATATATATATATATATATATATATATATATATATATGTATAAGTTTGTGGTTGGCTGGCCTTAGCGGTGCATTCAAGGGCAATCGTAAAAATGAAATTTGTTGTGACTTCCAGAGCTGTACATGCAGGGTGAGCGCAGGGGAAATCTATATTGTTTATATCGTTGCTTTTTCAATATTAATATCTTGAATGTTCATATCTCGATATCGATACGATAATGATATATCTTTCAGCCCTAATACACACACACACACACACAAATACATACACATATATATATATATATATATATATATATATATGTATACACACATATATGTACATATATGTACATATACTACTGGTTGAAAGTTTCAGAACACCCCAATCTTTTGGGTTTTTTACTGAAAATTTTTCAGTTTCATGTCTCACTGCACTCTGAAATGGTACAAATAAGCAATTGGAGTAAAAAAAGAAATCATCAAATCGGTTTATAGGCAAAAATGTATTCTAAACTCTTGACTCATCACAGTAGCTCCCTTTGGCAGATATAACAGCCGAACACACTCGAGGCGTTCTTTCTACAATAGAAATCAAATATTCTTCAGAGAGTTCTTCCCACGTCTGTTGCTGAAGTTCCCATAAATGTGTGGCACTTGCAGACTGCTTTGCTTTTACTCTTCTGTCCAGTTCATCCCAAACCAGCTCCATGGGGTTCAGGTCTGGAGACTGTGCTGCCACTCCATTATCATTATTTTGCTGTAAGATGAACCTCTGACCAATTAGGCTCATACCAGAGGGTAGTGCATGGTGCTGCAGAATGCTGTGGTAGCCGTTTTGGTTCAGGGTGCCTCTCACTCTGTACAAGTCACCAACCCTGGATCCAGGAAAACAGCCCCAGACCATCACACTTCCTCCTCCATGTTTGACATTTGATGTCACACAGTGTGGACCATCCTTTCACCTACTCGACGGTGTACAAAGATCCTGCGTGATGAACCAAAGATTTCAAATGTTGATTCATCAGTCCATAATACCTTCTTCCAGTCTTCAGTAGTCCAATGTTTGTGTTTCATGGCCCAGGCAAGCCTCTCTGTATTATTCTGACGTCTTAGCAATGGCTTTCTTGCTGCAGCTCGTCCTGTCAAACCTGCAGCTCGAAGTCTTTTCTTCACAGGTGAAACTGAGACTTGTTTACTACGACCACTATTAAGCTGTGCTGAAGCTGTTGTCCTGTGAGCCGCCTGTCACTCAAACTGTTAACTCTCAGAAACTTGTCCTCTGGTTTAGTTGTGGCTTTGGGTCTGCCGGACCTCTTCCTGTCAGAGTTTCCCCAGTTTCTGAGTGCCTTTGGATGGTAAAGAAAACTGTACTCACTGACACCTTGACTTTCTTTGCAGTTTGTCTGTAAGAAAGACCTACATTTTGAAGTGTTACGATGGTCTGTCTCTCTTCCATTGTTAACTGCCTTTTTCTTACCATTTTTGTAGCAACACATGACTTTCTACAGTACAATGCTGAATTAGTAGAGCCAGCTTTCAAGGCTTGATCAACCTTCATCGCTGCAGAGCAGCTTTAAACTGTTAACCCACTTCATGTTCCCTGAAAGAGGCCTTTTGTATAATTTATATATATATACATACATATACACACACACACACACACACATATATATATATATATGAGCTGCTGCCACCTGAGTCAAATAAATGAATTTTTCAATTCAAAGTGTCAGTAGCGACATGGACTACAGATCATTCTCGCATGCACAGCCTCGTGGCTCTCTTATAAACACTGAGATGCACAACATCATCCTCTGCTGACCCCGCCTTCTTTAGTATGCAGCCTCTACGAGTCAGTCACACATCTGTGCTGCTGTTACCATGTGTCTGTAGTGTAAGCCCGAGCCCTCTCAAAGCACTTCTCCAGATTTTCTAAGACACAGATTGTGTTTTGATTTCTTTTCAGAAAAGTTTTGTCAGAGTTTGATCTGAGGCAGTGGTGTAGTCTATGTGATACGCAGGTATACGCCGTATACCCACTAGAAAACGGCCCGAAATACCGCATAACCACTACAAAATGCACAAAGATACCTATGGCATGACTGTGTGACTTTTACTTTCACTTTCCTGTTCATAAATTCACCTTCTCTGTGTTACGAAGCGGGCACTTTTGAGTACTTGATGTTTAACTGTGTGAATTCAATTCACACCGCTGCACGCTGCACAAGCCATCCACTCTCTCCCGCACAAAGTCTGATCATTCACGTAAAACATTCAACAAAACAAACGCTGCCTTCAGTTAAAGAGCGCATAACATGAATGAAACGTTCACTGATTTCAGTAATCGCCCAGCATCTCTGTGTGCGCTCTTCCGTCTGCCGGTGACTGTAAAGACACAGATAGACGGGCATCGCAGGGACAGTGAGGGATCATCAGTCACTTTGGTAAGTTTATAATTCAGACGGTGTCTTGACAGCTCATGTGCTCTGCTTAAGTGACCACAAAGACTTAAAAAATGACGAATCAGCCTTTAGATGAATCAAAACTCCACATTCTTCATCAGTCCAGCTCTTGTTTTCACTCACTCACTGTTTTCTAAACGATAAATTCATCCTGAGGGATCCTCCATCACTTATCCTCCATGATATAAGAACAATCTTTGAAGGATCAAGCTCCAAATACAGTCTACTAGTGCAGCGATTCTCAAGCTGTGGGTGGAGGCCCATAAGTGGGTCTCAGAGCTGTTTTCAGTGGACAGTGTATAAATCAGGTAAACTGTGGCAAAAATGTCTTCAGAGTATGGAGGCCCTAAGAGGACAAACAACCATCAGAGTATGTCAGAGTGACAGCTATCAAAAAAAGGATTGCACTGTGAGCATCCCAAGACTGTGATGAAAACAGTGATGCAAGTTTTATGTCTGTACTGTAGAAAATGTTGACACAACAGCGAGTTAAAAACGGGCTTCAAAGATGATCGATGAGGTCTCTGAGCTGAATTTTAACATTAGCGCAGATGGAGCAGTTTGCAACATACCCGTCGATCTGAAGCTCCCTGAAACAAAACTGTCAGTGTTGAGTCTGAAAAGAATTTCAGGTGAAATACCCCTCTGGAGAATTTTTTTGTTTACCTGAGGGGTATTTCACAAAACCTAGATAGGGGATTAAGCCGGGATTTTCTAGTTATCCAGGATGAATTTAGCTGTGATTTGGTTTCACTCAAGTGGAGGCACATCAGTTACCATGGAGATTTATTCTGTGCAGCTAGCCTGCTCCTGACCAGGCTAACAGGCAGGCTTACTAAATGCTGCTGTTCAGTCAGCAGCTCTCTCGTGTGAAATTAGCATGTTTCTTACAGTCATCATAATGACAATGACTTTTAGAGGACGTTAATAATACATTTAATTTAAAATGCTTTTCAAAGAACTCAAGGACAATTTAAAATGAGGATAAAAGAGAAAAATAGGATTTGAACCAAAAGCAAACACAAATCACATGAGTAACGTAAGCAAATTATAAAGATATCCCATATTTTGTTTTGTTTAAGTTTTTTTTCTAATTAATACAAATTAGTTTTGTTTAGATTTTAAACAACAAGGATAAATATTTTGAAGATTTTGTATCATACTTTTATTAGAATGGGAATATTTTACAATAATTAACAAAGTACATCATAAAACATCCTCACTTCCCTCTCTTAGAAAATGAAATTTAATTTACACTTTAACAAAGAAGATTACATAAAAATGAATCTGACACCACTTTACAAAACAGAATAAAACCTTGTGTTCATATTTCATCATACCTAATTAACATTATGTTTTTTTAGTTCACATTATGTTATCATTATTTATTACTTAACAAATCTTTAAATTTTTGCCATAGCTTTGGGTCTCTTTTCTCACATACAGTAATAAAAAGCCTTAGCATCATTGGTTGTAATTGCAAAAAAATTAGAACTCAGGCATCTTTTGCTTCTGTTAACATTCATCAAATAACAATTATCTTAAAAAAAGTCCTTCTGTAGATTTATTAGCGGATATTAGTTTAATACGTGTTTTAGTTTTACCAAACAGCATGTTAAAATATTCTGCAATTTAGAAGAAAACAGGTTATACAGTAAGACAAATGTATGATCTTCAAAAGTTTTAAATCTTTTAAAGACTGATTATATGATAAACAAATATATTTTAAATGCTTAAAATGGTCCAAATGCCAGAAAGCTCTTTTAAGATATAGTTTCATTCACCATTTATCCTCTAATTTAAATTTAAGAGTGTTTTCTCCACTGTTTGGAACTTATTTATGTCTTCAAACAAAATATTTGGACTGTAATAATTATAAGTCGTGTATTCAAAAAAAGTATGTACGGTCGTATCGATGAAAAAATTTGCTCCAAAGATGCTTGTGCTGAGAAACTGGGCAGTGAACAGGGCTCAATCTGATAACTTCATTTGGCCCCAAAGTTTTAGGACCGGCCCTGTATATTATCAGTATATGTGTGCATATACTTTTGTGTGTGTGTGTGGGAGTGTGTGTGTGTGTGTAAATATATGCATAGAGAGAGAAAGATTTTTATAAGCTGATGTGTATAAATGTACACGTTTGCAAATGTTATGAAACTCCTCAATCATTAGGACGCTTCCTTTCTTCCTCTCACTGCGGGCTGTATTTCATTGTCATACTAATGTGTGTTCTGCCTTCTCTCGTTGGTTCTTTTCAAAGATTAATATGGATGGATTTGGGCTGTAAACACACTTTGACTGGTTAGTGCTCACACATTCAGCAGGTCTGATTTTATCTGCCACCCTTTCTCGCTCCTTTATTGCAGCGGCTGTATTTCTTTTTTAGGGAAATTTGATGTGTTTGAGTTCCTCATAAGTTTCCATCTGCTGCTGTTTTTTCATTTGAAGCGAAGTATGCACATGCGTCTTCTCTATTTCCCAGTATATCTGTGATCTACCTCGCGGTCTTTTGAAGAAAGCCGTGAACGCGCAGTTATCTGAAATAGTTTCATCTGGCTTGACCTTCGTGAAACACATTAAGCCAGCGTGCTCAGAAGGGACTTGGTCAAGCCTGGCTTTAGTTGGTTATCCTGGATGTCTTAATTCCACTTTGGTGAAATACCGCTCTGGAGAATTTTATTGTTTACCTTGAGAATTCTGTAGTTTACCTGGAGGGTTTATTGTTTACCTGGAGATGTTACAATCGAAGTCGAGACCATCGTGCAGCGAGTCAACGAAGCAGTTGGCTGAGCCCAGAGAGGACAGAGAGTGTTTGGCCATGTCGGCTCCATTCATCAGCTTCAACATGGCACGAGCATTTCCACTAACATCATGTTTATACGTGCTACAGCACAGACAAACAAAAACAAAGTCATCTAACATAATAAATGACAAATACAAACAATCAAGGAAACAAAAAAAAAAACCAAACATAAAAATAATGATATTAAAAATCATAAGAATTACCCTTTAAACTCTGAGCTCTGGTGCTGAGTGAGGGTCTCAGAGAAGCTCATACTTCAGTTTAAGTGTTAATTTAATCATAACAATAATTATAACATTAATGATAATATTAACAGTAATTAATAATCAGAAATAATAAATAAATATAATATAAATAATTCATAATCATAATTTTAACCATTTGACTTCAGCAGCAAGGAACTGGGCCAGGGCCTGTCCATCAGTTTAATTATATATTTTTGAAATAATTGTTGTTATAACGATTAAAACGTTAATAATAATGACAATTACAATAATTAGACCGCTATTACCGTTTAAACTCTGTGGCGAGGTGTTGGGCGAGGGCCTCGGTGAAGCTCTCTCCTCCAATGCTGTGGTCCGTGTGAGTGTTCAGAACCCTGAACATTCCTCCATTCACCTGAAGAACCGTCACACTGAGAGACGATCCACCCAGTTTCCACACCAGGACATGACTGAGAACATCAGAGGAAGAACATCAGGACCATGGAGATCAGAGGGAACATCAGGACCATTGAGATCAGAGGGAACATCAGGATCATTGAGATCAGAGGGAACATCAGGATCATTGAGATCAGAGGGAACATCAGGATCATTGAGATCAGAGGGAACATCAGGATCATTGAGACCAGAGGGAACATGAGGACCATTGAGACCAGAGGGAACATCAGGATCATTGAGATCAGAGGGAACATCAGGATCATTGAGATCAGAGGGAACATCAGGATCATTCAGACCAGAGGGAACATGAGGACCATTGAGACCAGAGGGAACATCAGGATCATTCAGACCAGAGGGAACATCAGGATCATTGAGATCAGAGGGAACATCAGGATCATTGATATCAGAGAGAACATCAGGATCATTGAGATCAGAGGGAACATCAGGATCATTGAGATCAGAGGGAACATCAGGATCATTGAGACCAGAGGGAACATGAGGACCATTGAGACCAGAGGGAACATCAGGATCATTCAGACCAGAGGGAACATCAGGATCATTCAGACCAGAGGGAACATGAGGACCATTGATATCAGAGAGAACATCAGGATCATTGAGACTAGAGGGAACATCAGGACCATTGATATCAGAGAGAACATCAGGACCATTGAGATCAGAGGGAACATCAGGATCATTGAGATCAGAGAGAACATCAGGATCATTGAGATCAGAGAGAACATCAGGACCATTGATATCAGAGAGAACATCAGGACCATTGATATCAGAGAGAACATCAGGATCATTGAGATCAGAGGGAACATCAGGATCATTGAGACTAGAGGGAACATCAGGATCATTGAGACCAGAGGGAACATCAGGACCATTGAGATCAGAGAGAACATCAGGACCATTGATATCAGAGAGAACATCAGGACCATTGATATCAGAGAGAACATCAGGACCATTGAGGGCATGTGATGATGCTGGTCAGATCAGAGTAGATTATCTGCTGTGTCTTATATGTGACATGGATCATGGGCCGTATACAAAGTCACATGTTGAATTTGGTTTGTCAGTGAGTACCTCTTTCCTGAGGAGCTCTCCTGTCCCACGTTGTAGGCCAGCACAGCAGCTGCAGGTTCATGGATCAGACGGAGAACATGGAAACCTGCTGACTCAGCAGCTTCTCTACAAACACACACAAACACAACCTTAAATACACACAGCAACATCAGTGACGTCAGATTGGTCTCATTAATGGCCATGCAGTGTTATGCCAGGTAAGAGGTCAAAGGTCACCTCAATGCCCTCTTCTGAGCATGTGCAAACTCAAATGGGACAGTGATGACAGCTTCAGTGACATCAGATCCAACAGCTGATTGAGCTGTTTCTGAAAACAGTAAGATAAAAAATAAAAAAACAAATAATCAAAGAAACCAATATAAAAAAAATCACAAACCAATCAAACAACGAAATCAATAAAACAATATATATAAAGTCAGTTAAAAGAGAAGTGAATGAGTGTTTGTGTTTGTATTGTACTGGACTACCTGTGTGTATATATTTGTGAGTACTCATGGATATTTGTATAATATCTGTGTGTATTAGTGTATTTGTGTGTAATTGTACATATTAGTGTATGTATATACACTGCCTGGTCAAAAAAAAGTCCCCACATGAATCCTGTCATTGTCATCTTGGAATATGCCCGTGCCATCAGGGAAGAAAAAACCCACTGATGGAATAACCTGGTCATTCAGTATATTCAGGTAGTCAGCTGACCTCATTCTTTGGGCCAAAATGTTGCTGAACCTAGACCTGACCAACTGCAGCAGCCCCAGATCATAGCACTGCCCCCACAGGCTTGGACAGTAGGCACTAGGCATGATGGGTGCATCACTTCACCTGCCTCTCTTCTTACCCTGATGCTCCCATCACTCTGGAACAGGATAAATCTGGACTCATCAGACCACATGACCTTCTTCTAGTCCTCCACAGTCCAATCTTTATGCTCGCTAGCAAACTGAAGCCTTTTTTTCTGGTTAGCCTTACTAATTAGTGGTTTTCTTAAGGCTACACAGCTGTTCAGTCCCAGTCCCTTGAGTTCCCTTCACATTGTGTGTGTGGAAATGCTCTTACTTTCACTATTAAACACACCCCTGAGTTCTACTGTTGTTGTTCTTTGATTTGATTTGGTCAAACCTTTAAGTGATCGTCGATCACCATCATTCAGGATTTTTTCCTGGCCACATTTCTTCCTTGAAGACGATGGTTCCCCACTATCCTTCCAGTTTTTAATAATGCGTTGGACAGTTCTTAACCCAATTTTAGTAGTTTCTGCAATCTCCTTAAATGTTTTCTCTGCTTGATGCATGCCAATGATTTGACCCTTCTTAAACAGACTAACATCTTTTCCTTTTTACTTAACCCCTGCATCAGCTTGGCTTAAATAACTTGTTGCCAGCTGAAAGATGATCGCCCATTAAGTAATTATCCAACAGGAGGCTCGCACCTATTTGCTTAGTTAAATCCAGGTGGCGACTTTTTTTGGCCAGGGTATATGTGTATTTATGTGCATACATTTGAAATAGATTTGTGTGTGTGTGTGTGTGTGTATATATATATATACACACACACATTTATGTATATTTGTGTTCTGGTGTTTGTAATTGTGTACCAACCTTTCATTTTGTTGAAGATGAGTTTGGCGACCTCTTGTGGAGAGATGAGCTCACTCTGATCGCCTGCTAAGATCTCATAACACACCTTCTGATCCCGACAGACCACCTGAACACAGGTACAATATTAGGGCAGGTTAGGGCTGCTGCCTCACAGGAGGAACGCTGTTGGTTTGACTCCCGTCCTTCCTGTGTGGAGTTCTCATGCTCTCCCCATGCATGTGAGGATTTATCTGGGTACTCTGGTTTCCTCCATAAAGACATGCTCATTAGGTCAATAAGTGGTGCAGGTATTTTTTGAGGCCAACACTGAAGTTAGCATCGCGCTGGCTCCTGCAAACTGCCTAAAGCCTCTGGGATTTTTCACTGTGTTTTGGATCATCACTGATAACAAGCTCTGTGGAGCACAAATAATCATGAAACTGGCATGTTCTGTTATTTGTGATAAGTTTAACAAATAAATACACTTTTCAAGGTTTTTTAAACTTAAACATAACGGTAAAGAGTGAATAGCTATTAGTGAGTTACTATTAGAGTGCAACATTCCACTTCAGTATTTCCAATGTATGATGTCTTGTGACCTCTTTAAGAATTTCCACACCATCAAACTACTAGATCAACCTGGTCTTCTTGGCTGTGGCAAAAGTTTATGAATTATTGATATTTTAAAAAAAAAAATGATCAGAAATGCTCCCTTTTGGCTCCCCGGCCACTGTTGTCCTTGTTAGCAGTAAGTTAGCAACCGTCATTTTAAACACCGAACGATGGTTTAAGATTCAAAAGTAAGCAACATCAACTGCATTTTATTATCTCCCATTAAACTTTAAAATCCCATACACCTGTTCACCACCAACCTTGTTCCTGGCATTTATCCAGAACTGGTTCATAAAACTCATTAAGTTTTGGGCTTGAGAAACAGGAAGTGCTAATGCTAACTCTTTTCCGCGTTTATTAACTCATTCTTGCACTGCTCTATAGGTTATTCAATAACCCTTAGGGAGTAGCATGTGGTTGTTGGTCGTTCTATGTGGCCCTGTCATTGGCTGGTGACTCATCCAAGGCGTGCTGCACCTCTCCCAGTAATCAGGAGACCATCTCACTATATAATAAATGTTCTATAGGTCCAAAACACCCAGACCTGGGGGAGAAAAGGGGAACAACCTGACCCTCTGTTAGAGAATAGATGTTTATTAATGTCCATGTTCATTCCTTTTCTTACCTGACACTTGGTCAGAGCTCGATGGCTTTGAGTTTCTGGATCATTAAAACTACAGAGAGAAGACAGAAGAAAGATATGTCAGACTGAGGACCATGGAGGGATGGATGGACGTATAAGCATATGGATGGATGGATGGATGGACTGAAAGCAGATAGATGATAAATAAACAATATACAGGTAACCATTGAGGGGATAATCATCCAGACAAAAGTTTTTTTAAACTCAGTAAGCTGCTCATAAATTAATCAGATTGATTAACAGTACTTCATCAACCATAGAACATCCCCATCAGTAACAGATGTTGATTTGTTCAAGTTAGATGTTTTACCTTCTGCCCAGCACCTGCTTGACCTTGACCACAGTGTTGGCAGCATTTCTAAATCGTCCCTGCTTGGCGGCAATTCCAACAATCTATAGGTGGTTAAAAATACAGTATTGGTTAATGTTGATTAGGGATCTACAGGTGATCAATAAAACAGTCATGGTTAATGTGGATTAACAATCTACAGGTGATTAAAAATACAGTCATAGTTAAAGTCTGTGTCAAGCAAATTCAGCCATTTTCTTCTAAACACATTACATAGGTCATAAATGTATTTCCTTAAAACATGTGAAACCATTCAGAAAATAATTGTGGAGCTAGGCTTCACAAGCTGTTTTTCAAAATGTATGTTCAGGATTTAATGGGAGGGTCAGAAATCATAGCCGCGTTACGTAACAGAGCCATCAGTAGCATAACCCCACCCCTGCTGCTTCAGCGGTATAAATACATTCAGCCCATTAGCTTTGGTGGTTTTCACGGTCGCTCTGGAGTCTCGGATAGCATCTCTCATGATAGTTTGCAGCTAGCTACCCAGTCAACCAGTCAGCTAACCAGTCATGTCTCCTCCACGTCGCTGATGCATCTTTCCTGGATGCCACAGCGTGCAGGGTAACGGCTCCGTTAGCTTATTTAGGCATTATGTGAGTTATCATTTTCTGTGCACATGCAGCATACATGTTTCAGTTATTTCTAAACTAAAGCTACTCGAGTTCCGGTGACGATGTGGCGAGAAGCTGACGCATGTTGAGGAGCTGGAGCCTTGCAACAGCCATTCTTTCATTATATTATCGCCGAACGACTCATAACTACAATATATAGAAGGTATAGATAGACAGAGCTCATGAATCCCAAAAACACGCTAGCAAAAAAACTTCAAGGCCTTAAAATCAACCAGCTACTGTCCCTGCCGCTGAGAGCTATCGGGGCTAATAGCATTCAAGCTAATGGCCAAACTTTCAACATAGCTGATTCCCCCACTATGGTGATCAAGACGAGTGACAACGCTGATATTCTGAAAGAAATTAGAAACATCCATCACAACTTGCAGGAGAAAATACAGAAGATGGGAAACGATGTGACGACAAAGACAATTTGGACTCTCTTAGATCGGATGTGGTTAGCCTGGGAACGAGAAGGAAAGAGTTTCCCAGCTGGAAGATGAGAACGGCCGTCTAGTTAACACCACGCAGAATATGAACAGCAAAGTGGAACAACTCGAGGCTCGCATTGAATTTCATGAAAACTATAGCAGACGAAACAACCTGTGGCTCAAAGGGGTACCAGAGGACACAGAGCACGGAGACAGGGTGATAGACTGTGTTAACGACTTACTCTGGTGTTTGCTTACAAACAGCGGGGTGGCACCTGGCGACATGGACATCGAGAGGGCTCATCGTGTACCCAACTATACCTCAACGCAATCAAAATGGCTCAGGGCGTCCTGCTGGCCCCCGCAACATCCTGGCGAGGTTCTTAGGGTTTACTGATAGAGAGGGAGCCCGACTCAGAGCCAGGGAACTTGGAACATTAAAATGGAAGGACTCTAAAGTGGACATCTTACTGGACTTCACAAGAGAGGTACAGGAAAAGAGAAGCAAATTCACGGAGGTCAGACGAATCTGCAGTATCCAGCAGTATTCTGGGTCACACTTGGTGAAAAGCGACAGCGTTTTGAGGATGCTACAGCTGCAAAGAGCTGTGTCGAAAACTACCACCCTGCTGAAGAAACTGAATAGACTGGGCCCTGTACTGAACTCCTATGCTGTACAAACAACAGGATATATGTGAGTAAAATAGTGGAGGCATAGGGCTATACACAGTGAGGCTGATATAGTAATATTCAACAAAATTATGTTATGGCAATGTTCCGGCACTTAACAGCTTTGCCTGAGGTGAAGGAGGTACTTCTTACTACATGTTTACTACATACGGATCCTTACTTTAATTCAAGGACACTCAGGGTGATTTAAACAGCTTCTGGTCCTGAAGGTCTACTTTGACTGAGTTTAACTTCTGTTCATTTTCCATGATTTAATCATGTGTTTACTATATGTAGGTCCTTAATTTTGCTTTCTAAGTTTATAAACTAAAGGTTAAACTCCATTTAAATAGCTCTTGGACCTGAAGGTTTCTTTTGAATAAGCCTAACTTTTGCTCATTTTCACTGCTTTAATTAGGTGTTTATTGTATACATGTCCTTAATTTTTATTTATGTTTTATAAAGTGATGGTCCATTAGGTGTAACCTAGTTCAATCCAAATAGCTTATGGACCAGAGGGTTTCTTTTGATGAATCCTAATTTTTGTTCATTTCCTTTGTTCTCCTAATAGAGACTGATAGGCCTCTAGAAGTAAACATACTTTTTTCCTTCTGGTACTATTACTAATTGGCTACATTAAGGTAGTTTTCTTGGGTACTTAATTTTCTGTTTTAAGAATGGGGATTAAGATCTGTTAATGTTATGGCTGTTTCAGCGACACAGAAAACTTCGGTACACGTCATGCGGACGAGGATTTTGGTTAGGGGGTTGGGAAGAGGAATGGATAGATGTGTCCTTTTGTTGGGGGATTGTTCTTTTTTGTAAAGGGATTTATAGCCAGTCATGTTTTGTGTTTTGGTGGAGGCACTGGATAGGACTAAAAGGGTCTGAGCCTAACCTGATCTGGAAATACACAACAAATTTCTCTTCATAGATATATAATGACAGACACAATGTTATTAAGATTTCTTCATGGAATGTCAATGGTCTGGGTTCATCTGCCAAGAGGCGCAAGGTACTGGGCTATTTGAAACATAAGAATGCAGATGTAGTGATGCTTCAGGAAACACACCTCCCAGGGAAGGATACAAGCAGAATACATGATAGATGGATTGATCAAGCTTATCACAACACATTCAACCAAAAGAGACGTGGAGTGTCTATTTTATTCTCTAAAAAGCTAACTGTAGAAGTCCAAAGGAATATAAAGACAATCAGGGGCGTGTACTCATACTTTTGGTCAATATTTCAGGACTGAAATTAATTCCAGGCAATATATATGCACCAAATTTGGAGGATCCAGGCTTCTTTCTTCAACTGAAAAGGATACTTTTGGACCTAAGTGATTTTCCTGTCATCCTGGGCGGGGATTTTAATGAAGTGCTGGATGAGTTATTAGACAGATCAGGGAATCGTATGTCTAGGCCATCCAAGACTCAAGCTTCTATTAAAGTATTATGTGAAGATCTTGGATTACAAGATGCTTGGAGATTATTAAATCCTACTTCTCGTGATTACACCTTAATTTCAAGCAGACACGTGGTATACTCCCGTATAGACTATTTTTTAATTTCACACTCAGTAATTGAAAAGATAGGAGCATGTAATATTGGAACAAAGGCCATGACAGATCATGCACCTGTGGACTTGGTTATCTCCGCAGTGATATCTACAGAAAAAATCAAAGGTTGGCTGATGAATACTACTTTGTTACAGGACGAGGCCTTTTGAATAAAGTTAAAGGGTCAAATCATTCAATACTTTGAAATTAACAATGGGACTGCTAAACAAGGTTTTGTATGGGATGAATTTAAGGCTTATATCAGGGCAATATGGATACAACAAGCTTCACTGATTAAAAAACAAGACCAAAATAAGATCCACACCTATGAAGCGGAAATAAAACAGTTGGAGAGAGAGTACTGAGAAAATCCAAATGCTGCTCTTTTGGCCAAGCTGGTCAAGATTAAGTATGAACTCAACACCATTTTCTCTAAAAAAAAGCAGAATATACCTTGTACAGATTAAAACAAAAATGGTATGAATCAGGTGACAAGGCCAGTAAACTTCTTGCCAGTCAGTTAGAAGCACATGAAGTATTTCGTCAGATAAGCAGCATAAGAGACAGAATGGGAGGGTATTCACTTGCCACAAGGAAATTAACCATGTTTTTAGAGAATTCTACGAGAATCTTTACAGTCGGGAGGGTCAGATGGATTTAAATAAAATAAATGCCCTTTTCAATCAGCTTAAGCTTCGTAAATTGTCAGCTGATAGGGCCAAGGATCTAGAGGGACCAATTACAGTAGAGGAGTTAAATAAAACTATTAAAATCTCACCTAATGGGAAGACTCCGGGTATTGATGGAATAACCAATGAGTTTTATAAGAAATTTGTGGCTGAGCTCAGTCCAGAGATGGTTAAGACTTTTAATGATTCAGTTGTTGCTAGACAGCTTCCACCATCAATGTCAGAGTCTTTAATTACCCTCATATTAAAGAAGGGGAAGGACCCTCTGGAAAGCAGCAGCTATCGTCCAATCAGCCTCTTATGTTGTGATGTGAAATTGTTTACAAAAATTTTTGCAATGACAGAGTAATTTCAAGCATTATTCACTCCGATCAGGTTGGTTTTGTCAAAGGTAGGTCCTCTTCAGACAGTCTTAGGCGCCTTCTGCATCTGATCTGGAAAACCAAGGACTTTAATATTCCTGTTGCTGCACTTTCCTTAGACGCAGACAAAGCGTTTGATCGCATTAGCTGGGATTACTTAAATTTCTCTCTCAAAGAATTTGGATTTGGGAACTTATTTCAAGATTTTATTCAAATTATCTATAAAACCCCAAAATCTATTGTAACAACTAATGGCTTAAGATCAGAGGCTTTCCCGGTAGGACGTGGAACAAAACAAGGTGACCCACTTTCACCACTTCTTTTCATTATTGCTCTGGAACCTCTTGCAGAAGCTATAAGACTAAATAACGCAATAAAGGGCATTGAAATGGGGGAGAAAGTGCATAAAATATCGATTTTTGCCAATGACACATTAGTCCTGATGTCAAACCCACACAGATCTGTCCCTCCTCTGCTAGAACTAGTGGATTTATTCTCAGACATATCAGGATATAAAATAAACTGAGCCAAATGCGAGGTGATGCCTTTATCTAAGTCTTGTTTCAGGTCTCTTTTTCAAAAGTGGAACTTCCGGAGGGTTACCAAAAATCTTAAGTATTTGGGTATACTTCTAAATCGAGGGCTGGAGAATATTATCTCAGATAACTTCGACCCAGCCTTGAATAAAATACAACTCCTATTGAAGGGATGGAACAAATTACAAATTTCATTATGGGGGCGAGTTCAGGTGATCAAAATGGTAATAGCACCTAAACTAAATTACCTTTTCAATATGTTACTTGGGATGTAACGGTATGAAATTTTCATATCACGGTTATTGTGACCAAAATTATCACGGTTATCATTATTATCGTGGTATTGTTGCAGTGTGCTCAAAATGTTCAAAAAGTACTTCAACACTTACTTGAAATCATTTAACCCCTTTAATATTACAATTATAACAGGTCTTTTGTCTTTTTTGGCAATAAATGTGTCAGGAAGTGTCCTTTGAGTAAATTTTTTCACCCTTTTTTCATGAGAAATAAAAGTAAACAATTCTGGCAACTATTTGTCATTATTATGTTATAAATACTTAAACAGTGTGTAATTACAAGAAAAGAAAAACTGATTTGAACTTTAAACAGGATTCTCTTCATAAACAATTGTAAATGAACAGGTTTAAAGTTTTGAGATGACCAAAAATAACCTTAACCTGATTTACATACACTCACATTTTTTGTTTGCGTACAGCGTTAGTGTCCATGTTACAGCTGCCTATCTTGGCCAGGACACTCTTGAAAAAGAGCTTCTTAATCTCAACAAATTATTTTCCTGGTTAAATAAAGATTAAATAAAAAAACAGCTCATTATATCAGACCATGTCCAGGCGTTTGTTTACTGGCGATGGTCCATGAGGCAGTTAGCCCCCTTCATGACTCCTCTGGTCCATAAAACATGAACATGAAGTCTTTTATACCAAATGCCATCGCCATCTTGAATTCAACAAAGTGACCAACCCACACAAATGACCCGAACTGCTCCACTATGTTTTATGTATTTTATTAGATCATGTTTTTATCCTTGCTTTTGTTCCTTTTAATTTCTTTTATAATACCCATGTTTTTATTCTGTCTAATATATGTTTTTTTTTATGTATGACAATGTTTGCACCTCAGTGCTGTCTGTCTCATGTGCTGGTGAGCCAAAGAGAATTTTCCACTTCGGTGGACAATAAAGAATCATTCTATTCTATGACGGAAAAAGACCATCTATTACGAAATATGGCCAGAAACGGTGATTAAACAGCAACAGAATGACAAGAACACTCTCCAGAATGATACTAATACTATTATTTAAAACATTTATAAATTATTTACTCAGAAAATACTGATAAACCACCTAAAACTCACTCAGGTATGGCTCTCTGAACCTTCTCACTCTCTCTCTCGGCTCAGTCAGCTCACTTACTCGAGGAGTTACAGCAGTTTTAATCACGAATGTCTTTTTCTTTTCCGCCAACAGCTCCGTGTTGTAGACAGGGTGACCGTCTTCAATCAGTTCACCCTCGGCATCCTTGTAAAATCCAAAATTCGACCAGACTTTGTCCGTTTCGTGGGGGAAAAACCTCCAGTTTAGTGTGTGTGTGTGTGTGGGCACACACACACACACACACACTAAACCAGTCCCTCGCCTCTGTCTGCGAGGGACTGCTCTGGAGAGGGGGTGCATTTCATGGCAGGGGTGTTTTCTATGGCATAACACTGGCTTCTCCAGGCCATGAGCTGCATCAACGCGAGTTATTGACACAGTGTGGTTATCAAACTCAGTTTACCAGTAATTAAAACAGGACACGGCAATACTAACCGTCAGAAATTTTACTGCGGTTTAACATTTTACCGGTAACCGTTACATCCCTATATGTTACCAATCTGTGTTCCAGACACTACTTTTAAAACTTTAGATACAATGATTAGCCAATTTATCTGGGCTGGGAAAAGGCTAGGAGGAGACTTAAAAGATTACAGGCAGAAAAAGATTGTGGAGGATTGAGACTGCCTAATTTGAGACTTTACCAGGAGGCTTTTACAGGAACCCATATAGCTTCTCTTCTCTCCAGTAGGGGGAGTAATCCAACATGGGTACATATGGAGGATGGCTTGATGGCTCCTTTTAAGGTTATTGATTATTTAACTCAGTTTCCTAAAATAGTAACTCAGAATCCAATAATTGCACATACTAAAGACATCTGGCACTCTATGCATAAGAGAGAGGGTATTTGTCCCTTCCTTACAGGATCAGCTTCAGTGTGGAACAATCCAAAACCAAAGATAGGTGCGAAAATGTTCTTTTGGAAAGAGTGGCATTCAAAAGCAATTGAGAATGTAGGAAATCTGTATTATAATAATAGCTTTAGAACATTTGAAAATATTCAAGACACGTATTATCTTAGTAAAAAGGACTTTTGGAGGTATCTACAGCTGAGGGACTGTCTTATTAAAGCAACTCCATGTGAAACTGTGCTTCCTATCCAGTCTCCAGTTTATTCTAGATTTAAGGTCCTCTGTGAGCTACCTCACATGGCAGGTCTTATTTATAAATATTTATCAGAAGATCTCAATGACTCTAAAAAAGCCTTAAAGCTGTTTGGGAGAGAGATCTGCAGAGAACTTTTGAAACAGATAAATGGACAACTCTTGTGAGAAAAATGTTAAAACCCATGAGGGATGCCAGATCTAAACTTATTAAGTTTAAAATACTCAATAGACTTTATTGGACTCCTGCAAAGTTGCACAGGGCTGGTATTAATTCTTCCAACCTTTGCTGGCGATGTAAATTAGATCAGGTGATATCACTCATATGTTTTTAACGTGTCCAAGGTTAACCACCTACTGGCAAAGAGTCAAGGAACAGATTGGGGATAGCTTAGGAAAAGAAGTTATAATAACACCTGCTTTATGTCTGTTAAATTGTCTTGAAGGTAATCACAGAATTGGTAAGCTCCCAGCCCAGTGGCTGAAGGTAGCAATTACTACAGCCAAAAGGGTCATTTTGAGACACTGGTTGGGCCAGAACATTCCAGAATATTCTGAGTGGTTTGGAGCTTTATCAGAAACAGCCTCCTATGAACGGGTAATCTACAAAATAAACGGAAAACTAGATGTTTACTTGGAATTATGGAGTCCTTTTTTGACACGGATTGGGTAGGCTCAAACCAAGGAGATCTAATTAAAATTTAATTCGCAACAGTGCCTAGGTTTTGACTGGCTTGTTTTAGTGTACTCTATTTCTGCAATTGGTGTGGGGTTTTTTTGTGTATATGTGTGTGTATGTGGGTAGGTATGTATGTGTATGTATGTGTGCGTGTATATGTATATGCACACATATATACAAATCTTTAATTTTGTGATGAGTTTCAGTTTTTTATACAGTTTTCACTACTATCATCTTTATTCTTATTATTTTTCTTGTTGGTGTTACAATTTGTTGGTGTTGGTGTTACAACTGCCTGTTTTTTTTTCTCATGTTGTTTTATCATACAGTTTTAATAATCCTTTATGATTATTTGTGCAAGATGTAGGATTAAGTGTGAGGTATAAAATGCAGAGCTGGCATATACCTTTGTGTATTTTTGTATCATCTCCTGTCTTGGCTCATTGGATCATATGAGGGGCTTATTGTATGCAACAATTCTAAAAATGTTTGTTCTTCTTGAAGGAACCAATAAAATGTAAATTAATTAAAAAAAAAAAAAAGCTAAAGCTACTCCACAGCTGGTATTATTGTAGGTGACGTCCTTGTACAGTGGATGGAGGCGGCTCCCCTCCAGCATGTGGGCGTGGTTCCAGCGACTCTAACAGACACGCCCCCAGCGTTTCACAGCAGAGAGAAGTGCTTGTTTTTGCATGATTTTGAGAACTAATTTTATTTACTTAGCATTTTTTTCACTCTTTCAAATTTGGCTCAGTGGTCAATGACACATGTTTCTGTAGTATGACAAACTTACAACACAATTTAGTTTTGCTTTACACTGACTTTAATATGCGTAATGACCTACAGGTGATCAATAAAACAGTCATGGTTAATGTGGATTAATGATCTACAGGTGATCAATGTTGATTAACGATCCAGGTGATTAAAAACACAGTCATAGTTAATGTGGATTAATGATCTAGGGGTGATTAATAATAGTCATGGTTACTGATTAATGAGCTACAGGTGACTGTAGACCTAACCCCCCCCCATCCACCAGGTGTTCTGATGCCCCCTCCCACAGATGTTACCTGCTCGTTGTCTCTGAAGGCGACCACAGCTGGGGTCACTCTGTCTCCAGCATCATTGGCTACGACATCAGCGCGACCATCCTGCACACACATGGTTTTAATTAAATTTTAATAACTTAATAATAATACTACATGTTCAAAGGTTATTTTAATGTAAACAGAAGATCAAACTGATGATGATGGAGGAGGAGCACATCAGGTCTAGAGCTCATTCAACCTTTCAGTGCAGCATTATCCACCTAACTCAAGGTCTGTGATCAGGCAGATCCATTTTGCCAATCTCCAAACTACACGAACTGTGAGTGGTCTGAACAGTTCTGCCCAATCAGAGTCCTTTAGAGCAGGAAGAGGTGAAGCTACAAGTGAGACGGCATCAGGAAGTGACTAGTGTCACAGAGATTAGCATAGATGCTAACAGCTTAAGGAGCAAAATGAGCAGATATGGACCACACTTCTTTATTAAATGATGAACACTGACAGCACTTCTCCACAGCGGATATTTTTCTGACGCTTTCCGCAAGACTTCGTTCTGCAAAACCGCTGGTATTTATTTACTTTACACCACAGCAGGAGCTCCCGCCTACTACATTATCTGACTGACCTGTAATGAATATGATTGACAGAACAATCGTCCAATCACCTGCCGGATGTGCTTCTGAAAGGCTCTGCCCCCCCCCAAACACTTTCTGTGGGCTCTTTCCCAGATGGACTAGTGAGAAACACCGAACAGTCCAGCAGGGGGTCCAATTAGAGCTCAGGGTCCGAGCCAGATTTGTTCTTCATGTTAGACCCTCACAGAAGCAGCAGGATCCACAAGTACCTATAGAGACCTGAAGAGACCTGACACCTTCATCAGACCACATGGAGTCAGTAAGAATAGACTAAGGGTGAATCCCAGTCTTACCCCTTCGTCTACTCCTTTGCCTTAGCCCTGATTTTAGGGCCAAGAGGAAGGGGTGAAAACACGCTCCTGAGAGACGAGATGCTGCTTGATTCCCACTACATCATCCATAGGCGTCAGTTTGGGGGGGGGGATGTGTCCTGCCCCACTTTTTGTCAGGAGTCATTTTGTCTCCACCCCACACAAATCCTTCACGTGTAGGCCATTACAACCCTAGTTACTTTCAGTAGTATAGAAAATTCCGACGCTCCTGAACGCATCATCCGCATTCGTCCGAGAGTTGCAGAAAGACGCAGCAGACCTTCACGAGGATAAAAAAAAAACGTGCAGCCATTGTAACTCTGCGTCTGTGCCAAGTTGAAGCTCCGACCCAGAGTGCGCTTTTTCCTCTGAAAATACCTGTGGTGAGTTTAAAAAACATGTTTGCTTGGACTCCCTTGACATGCTGATTTCAACATGAAGTTCAACATTGTTGGGGGTTCGTAATTCATATAAAAGTGTCGGCCCAGCTCTCAAGAGGTTTTCATTCAATACATGACAGTCACTTAAAACACGAAATAGTCTACGCATTTTATAGTAGTCATACCAAAAGCAAAATCAATTATAGCCATCATCCCAAGCACTTCTCAAAAGTCACTTTTGCCAGTAGCCCCCCTCCCACTCTTCAAAACAAACTGACGCCCTTGACATCATCACCCAGAGCCGCTCGCTGGCTGTGACGTAGGCAGGGTGCGACAATAGCTGTAACTACAGCTGCAAAAGCTAGTTCATTATAACGAGAAATTTTAAATTACAATCAACAATTCAAAACATGATTAACATTTACTTGACAATTTAATAATTACCTATAATTATGCGCTTCCTTCGGTCTCAACCAACGGCGTAGTGTATTATGGGAAATTCTCATACCCCTTCCTTTCAAGTGAGGTCCCAGTCTATCTTCATTTCAAGGGCTGTGTAGCCCTTCGTCTACCCCTTCCCTTAGCCCTATGGAGAATTGGGACACCCCTTCACTGGACGTGAACCTCAAAAACCAAGGGTAAGGGGTAAGACAAGGGCTAAGGGGTACAATTGTGACGGACCTTCCGACCCCCCCATCCCAATTCTACCCCTTAGCCCTTGGTTTTGCGCGTTCACGTCTAGCGAAGGGGGCAGGATTTCACCCCTTACCCTTGGCCCTCAAAACAGGGGGCTAAGGGGAAGGGGTAAGACCAAGGGGAAGGGCTAAGGGGTACTATTGGGATTCACTCTTATACCGCTTTCACACTAAAATCCGCAGGTCAACGCTGGTTTTTTCAATGCTGGTTAACCCGCGAGTGACTCCTTTACCACTGCCAGCAGACCCGGGTCTACTCAGCAGCAGACGAGCTGCATGGCTGTTTTTTTCCCTCTGGGGCATCAAGCTGATGTCATCACGTTGATGATGTCATTGGCACAACTCAGGTAAGTTACAGACAGAGGGGACGGGCGCGATGTTATGCCATGAGCACGTAATGCCGACGTCATCCGTAATTTAGCAGCTTGACCCTGGTGTGATGTTCTCACTGAAGCCGACCGGAGACGAGCCGATAAAAACCCATGTCGCTTGAAGGGTAAGTCGAACCGGGTCGAAATGCCGATTAGACCCTTTCAAACTGCGGACAGGAGTCGATTGTTGGCAGATTTACACGGGTTTTTTGGCCAGTCTGAAAGGGGTATAACAGTACCTTCAGGTCCAGCTGACAATGAATCTGAGTAACCTCATAAGATCAGGATTAAATTAATAAGTTCCTATTTAAACGCATTAATTAATTGGTTAAATTAGATTTGATAGAACTATATTAATCCTTTTAGAAAACTCCCTCGGGGAAATCAGGACTTAATGTTCAGAAAAAGGAAAGGAAATTAGGAAATAGGTTAAATCCATGATTAAACGGGTTAATTAGTTGGTTCATTGAATCACAGGAGCGGCGGTTAGCGTTGAAGTTAACACGTTGGCTCCTCGTTTCGCTGAAGACTCTTTCATATCAAAGTTAATCAGGTATTAACGGGACTAAATACGAGTAAACGATCATCGGTAGACTATCGATCAGTAAAGGGATCAGTTGTGTCGTCACTCACCTTAAAAACAGCCACACATGAGCACGTATATCCGAAATGAACCCCTATAGCCGCCATGCTGCTCTCTCTACGGACTCTCTGCGCATGCGCTGGGCCGCTCATTAACGCGTTCCGGTTCGACTTTTCAAAATAAGGGACGACAACTTTTCACAATAAAAATACATTACAATGATAAAACATGATCGTTCACATCACTGTAAATGGTTACAGAATTACCAAAATCGGACCTGCTGGATTAATCTGCTGATATCTCACATTTAAACTTAAAAAAATTGTATGAAAGGCTGTTATTATACTGCCCCCACCCCCACCCCCACAGTCTAATTATAACTCTGAGTGTAATAACAATAATAATTTATTTGTTTGTTTGTTTGTTTGTATGGCAAAGAGGCTCCCCTGGTGAGAGACAGATTGCTACATATAAATGTATAATAATGTATAATGAATGTATATGAATGTATATGTATATGAATATATAAATATATGAATATATAAATACCACACAAGTATATATATATATGTATATATATATACACACACACACACACAACCGATCAAAAGTTTTAGAACACGCTAATTTTTCCAGTTATTTATTGCAACTCAAGTCGTGCTAGTCCAATGAATAGCTTGAAATGTCACAAAGGTAAGTGCTGTACTGCCATAGCTGAAAAGAAAAGGTTAGGTTACTCAAAACTGACAAATTATGTACATTTCAGAATCATACAAAAAGGCCTCTTTCAGGGAACATGAAATTAACAATTTAAAGCTGTTCTGCAGCAATGAAGGTTGATCAAACCTTGAAAGCTGGCTCTACTAATTCCTACAGGTGTTCCAACTTTTCTTGATTGCTTCAAGCCCCCTCTGTCTGCATAAAAGCATACCCTGTGGTCCCATACCCATGTGAGCATCAGTTCAACAGCATTGTACTGCAGAAAGTCGTATGTTCCTACAAAAATGGCAAGAAAAAGGTAATTAACAATGGAAGAGAGACAGATGCTGTGCAAAACATAAGAATGCACCAAAGCCAATGTTTTTACTAATCTTTGACATATTCAAGAGTGTGATAGCACATAAAAATATCCAGCCTCTGATCATTTTTTATATTGAAAATCAGTCATTTTGTGTGTTTTTTTCACCAAACCAGTGGCATTACCGATGGAATTGGCATTTAAAGGGTTAAAATCATTAATCTTTTAAAAATAAAATTCATTATTTTTGATCAGGTTTGAGCTTGAGGAAGAGATTTGGGCTAAAAATTTAAAGAAATATTTATCTGATATGTTTTTACAGCAGCTAAAGCTGTGGCTTTTATACACCAAAACAGGACTAAATAATGTGTTTTAATACAGTACCCAAGGGTTAAAGAGCTTCCACACACAAAGCTCGCCAAAATACTGAATCACTAACAGCTCAGTCACTTGTCTTTTGGTCCACGGCACTACACTACTGTAATTTTTTGTTATATAGATTTTAGGATGAACTGCCCCTTTTCAGTGAGAGAAAATCACATGTCAACACTGTAGGAGTGGCCACAGAGCCACTGTTCAGCCCGACGAAGATGAAATGTAGGTTCAAAAAAGTGTGCCCCTCTGAAAATATGTAATGACCCCCCTCTAATTTTTTTTCTACAGCCGGGTCTGATAAGGATGGCTCTAGACAATCAAGGCTCGACTATTGGTTTGTTTCTAACCCTCTAGATAAGGATTCTATCACAGTTGGTCTTTTACCTACTCCGCTGACAGATCATAAGGTAGTATTGCTTAATGTAAATCTGTCACAGGGTAACCTGAATGTAATAAGCTTCTCTTATTGGAAAACTGAACTACAGAGACTGATAAAGCGGCATTGGGATGAAGCTCAGAAGGGTTAGGTAAGGGTTAGGATAATCTAGAAGAAAAGAAGTAGAAAATACCACCTCTGAGGTAACATCCCTAACCAGCGTTCCTCCAGATTCACTTTCTGCCATGATAGACTCAGGTTGATTGAACTCCAAAAGAAACTTGATGACCTGTATAAATGTAAGGCAGAGGGGGCCTTCTTGGATCGAGGCAGAAGTGGCTGGAAGAAGGAGAGCAGATGACCCCGCACTGGAGAAATCTTGAGCCAAACATAACTCTTTATTTGAGTTAAATCTCAGTGGGTCCATTATCACTGATAAGTTTTGTTGTAATTACTTCTCTCTTTACAAAACTCACTTTGATCATAATGCTATGTTGTTGTTCTTTAGCTATATAAATATAGACTATTATAGCCATTACTCACTCAGAAGCTGATGTGTGATTCCCTAATCAGCCCGCAGGAGGTGCAAGACGCCATTTTAAATCTTTAAAACAATAGCTCTCCCGGAAATGACAGCATCAGCGCTGAATTTTACAGACTTTTCTGATCTGTTAATTAATTTAATATCCAAACCCAAAAAAGACATGCTTCTTATTGATAACTGGAGACCTATAACTCTATTAAATAATGATTATAAGACATCTGCTCTAATTTTTGCGAGGGATTTAAAGGAGTTCTTGACTCAATATATCGATCAGGATGTATGAGTAAAAGGCACATTTTTAATAATCTAAGACTTATTTTGGATTTGATTGATTACTTAGATTTGATTGAAGATGATAGTTTTATTCTTCTCCTGGATTTTTAAGGCTTTTGATTCTGTTAAGCATCTGTTTATTTTTTATTGCCTCGAGAAATTTGGGTTTGGGGAATATTTTTGCAATGCAATGAAAACTCTTTATACAGATGGTAACAGATCTGTAAAACTGAGATGTGGTACTATACAGAGATTTTATCAGGAGAGAGGCATACGGCAGGGCTGCCCAGTCTCTGTTTATTTGTTCTTAGTGGTGACTCAAATGTTTGTGTGTATATAAAATCATGTAATTTAGAGGGCATCTCTATTGCTGGAAGGAAAATTTGGCCTGAGTCAACTAGCTGATGATACTGCACTTTTTCTCAAGGACGCTTTACAAGTAATGCCAGCTATTTGTTCAATCATGTTTTTTTTCTAAAGCATCAGGTTTATGCTTAAATTTAGGTGAGTGTGAATTACTAGTATTAAAAAACGATGATATAACCTCGATTGATGACATCCGTTAAAAGTAGGGTAAATTACTTAGACATTACCGTGACAAAAGACCAACAGGAGAGATGCTCTCTGAACCTTGAGCCCAGAATGAAAAAAGCTGAAGGCAGGTAACCAGTGGCTGCAGAGAGACCTGTCTTTGAGGGGCCGTGTGCTCCTGTCCAAGGCTGAGGGAATTTCACGGCCCCCTATGCTGCCTCTTCTCCGGCTTTGGACAGTAAAACAATCAAAAAAAATGATCAAATGTTGTTTAACTTTTTGTGGAAGAATAGAATACACATCAACAGCAGAAAGAACGGAGGGCTTGATTTTTTGGACTTTGAATCATTACACAACGTATTTAAGATTAATTGGTTGAAATTGTTTTTTAAAAATGATTCATCTTTATGGAATTTTATCCCTAAATTTGTATTTAACCAAACTGGTGGACTTCCTTATCTGTTAGTGTGCAATTACCAGATTAATAAAATACCTCTAAAATTGCCATAGTTCCATAAACAAGTCTTACTTGCATGGAAAATAATCTACAAATACAATTTCTCCCCTCAGAAGTATTATCTATGGAACAACAGAGACAAATTACACAAAAAAGAGCCTCTTCCTCAGAAACTGGTTTGAAAGAGATATTCATACACAGCTGCTGAGCTCAGATGGCCTCTTAATGTCCAATGAGGAGTATATACAGAAGTTTGACTTTCTGCTTGCAGTAAAAGAATTATTCAGGTCATTGATTCCTTATACAGGTGTTGTAAACTTGTACAGAGGCTCCTTTCAGCTGTGTTCTGTCTCTGTTGTAAACCCACTTAACACTGTCTGAGGCAAAATCTGTTTCAGATCACACAGAAACAGTAACAGAGCCATCAGAGAACTTCTTATGAATTAAATTTCAGTTTCATTTCATTTCAATTTCACCTTATATCACTGCCTACTGGACTAAACTTGACGTCAGTATACCGTGGACAAAGGTTTGGTTGTTACCACACACATATATGATCACTAACAAAGTTAAAGAAATATCTTTTAAAATATTACCTAAAATTTACCCCGTCAAGCATTTTATGCAGAAATTAAGAATGACATTGACGTCAACTGTTCTTTTGCTCGGTACAAGCCGAAACAGTTACCCACATATTTTGGTACTGTAACTAGGAGGTTAGGGTTTCCAAGGGTTTCAAAAGCCACAAAGGTGCCGTCCAAGAACAGATCTCTTAAAAAGATCAGACCATTGTTGTGCCATATTAGAAATCCTGCATCACAACAGGATGCAGGAAAAGATGGTTATCAGTCAGGGGCATGTGACCACAAATAGCAATAAAGTTGAAATGTTGACTGAACTGGGACCGAACTCAAAGAGAATCCTTAATAACAGGATTTTTTATGTTGTTGATAGCTTTTATGGGCAGCGAAGAGCACATTGGAGAAATAAGAAAGGATCAGGATTAGAAAAAACTTCCATATGTGCCCAAGAAATGCTGAAATCCAGTAAATTAATTTGGCTATGTTTGCTGACCAGTAATAAAATAGAAAGTTGGGTAAACCTAGTCCTCCCATAGACCTGGCCACTTCCAGGAGGGATCTCTTAGCTTGTGGAGTGGACCCATGCCAAATAAATGAGGAGATGAGAGTATTAAGATCTTGGAAAAGGATTTAGATAAGAACAAGGGGATCATTCAGAACAGATATAAGAAGAGAGGCAACACTGTCATTTTTATTGCATTAATCCTGCCCGCCAGGGAAATAGGCATGGATGACCTTTTTTTTTTTTTTTGTAAATTTTATTTATGTGAAATTTTTAGGGGTATGTAGACATGTACAATTCAAAGAACGAAATCAAAAAGGACCAAACAAACAAACAAACAACAAAAAAGACAGAAAAAAAACAAACCACAAACAGACAAGACGGCCAGCATTAATCCGTTGGCAAATGAGAAATGAACAGATATACAATACATGTCAATTATACAAAAAGTCCAAGAATGTCCGAGCATAGGAAAAGGGCCAGAGATTGAGTCCAGGAGACCTAAGCTCGAGGGAAAAGGCAAAGTCTCATCATATGAATATGTAAAGGAAAACAGAAAGGCAAAAACAAAAACAAAAGGGGTGCAAAAAAAAAAAAAAAAATTCAAATATCAGCTTGTGGTCGCTCCTTACTAATATATTGTATGAAAGGGCCCCAGATCTTCCTAAATCTATCTTGGAAGTTAGACATAGAGAACCGAATTTCTTCGAGATGTAAACAGGAGACCATATCATTCAACCACCTTCTGAAGCAGGGTGGGGAAGGGGACTTCCATTCCCTTAAAATAACCCGTTTTGCAATAACCACGCCGAACATGAGTGCTTGTTGTAAAGTAGAGGGAAGAGACAGAGAGACATTAGAACAGCCCAATATCGCTAAAAGACAGTCAGGTGCCAGTTGTCTATCATATACGGTACTATACAAATGAAATGTGTCAGCCCAAAAACTTGTGAGCTTTGAGCAGGACCAAAAAAGATGTGCAAGGGTTCCCTCAGCCAATTTGCATTTATCACAAATGGGAGAAACAGCAGGAAAGATTTTGTTCAACCTTGTCTTAGAGTAGCGTAACCTATGAACTACTTTAAACTGAATGAGCTGAAGTCGAGCATTAATGGAGCATGCCTTAATCCTATTTAACCCTTTCGACCTTAACTCATCGGTGATTACTTCACCAGTGTCGTTAATCCATGCCTCTTTTATATGAAGAGAGGGGGTTGCCACAGAAAAGAGGTTGATCAATTGAGAAATAAGGTGTTTAGAGGTGGGAGGTTTCATCATAATATCATAGAAGACATGCTGTATCGGAGCCGCCTCCAAGCAGAGAAATGATTGCTTGACAAAATTCCTAATTTGCAAATAACAAAAAAATTGACTAGCAGCGAGTCTGAACTTTTTCTGGAGTTCAGCAAAAGAGGCAAAATGGTTATCAATGTAGAGATCCCTGATAGTAGTTGACCCAACATCATGGATGACCATTTTACTAAATCTATTTTAGTATTATCCAACAGATTTTTGAAATTGTGGGTATATAAATCGGTGAAAGACCAATAACTGAAATTCTTAAATATGTGAAGGAATGGCTCTCAAATTTAAATGGGAAGATGTCATAATTCAGATTTAAAGCTATTTGATTGACAGGGAATAACAGACTTTTTGAAAAATTCAGTTTATAACCTGAAATTTTTCCAAAAGGATTAAGCATATCGATAAGTTGAGGTAAGGATGCTAACAGATTAGATCTATAGAGGAGAAGATCGTCATCATACGAAGAAGTTTTATGACCCCCCCCTCTCATGATTCCAGCTATGTTTACCTCTGCTCTAAAGTTAAACAAATATGGCGATAGAGAGCAGCCTTGTCTCACACTGCGATGGAGGAGAAAGTAATTTGAAATCGTAGAGTTGGTATGTACTGAAGCTTTAGGAGCAGTATAGAGAAGCTTAATCCAAGAAATAAATGTTGAGCCAAAACCGAATCTGTCCAGAACAGCAAGAACGTATTTCCACTCTATCCGATCAAAAGCTTTCTCAGCGTCAAGAGAAAGCATAACTTTCGCGTCCTGGTCTGAATAAGAGGAATAGATTACATTAAAAAGTCTACACGTTACAGAATGACTGCCTGTCTGGTACAAAACCTGTTTGATCAGGGGCAATGATATCAGGAATTACTGTTTCAAGCCGCTGTGAGAGAATTTTGGTCAGAATTTTATAGTCTGAAATGAGAATACTAATCAGCCGATAAGCAGCACAGTCCATGGGGTCTTTCCCCATTTTAGGAAGAACCGAAATCACTGCTTGGGTCATTGTTTCTGGTAACTGTTTTCTTGCAAGTATTTCTTGAAAAACTAAAGCAAGGATAGGAGTTAATTTGGGAGAAAATGATTCAAAAATTGAAATAAGGAATCTGTCTGGACCTGCTGCCTTTCCAACTTGCATAGAGCCAATAACTTGAGAAATCTCTTGGCATGTTATTGCAGAATCCAGGTGAGATTTAACTTCAGAATTAATGTTTGAAAGGTCAATCCTGTCAAGAAATACATTAATATCATACATATCTGTATTGGTGTCAATTGTGTAAAGATCACTATAAAACTTCATAAAAGTGTTGTTTATTGTTTGGGGGTGGAAGTAACACAAGGTGCAACTTGAATCTCTGAAATGGTTCTGACAGCCGCTGCCTGTTTAAGTTGGTGTACCGTGCTCTTAGAAGGTTTGTTTTGATTTGAACAAAAGCTGTTCAGAGTCTCTAATTGATAGATTATCATATTCAGTCTGTAATAATAGTCGTTCTGTGTAAAGCTCAGGATTAAAATCAGATGAAAGTCTTATATTAATGTCTTTTATCTGTTCAGATATTTCTGGAAGACGTGTTCGTTTCTTTTTTTGAAATGATGAATAGGAAATAATCTGACCCCTCAGGTAGACCTTGAGGGACTCCCAGATTGTTACATAAGACATACCTGGGGTCTGGTTTATCTCTAGAAAAGTGTCAATTTGATTATTTATAAACTGTAAATTTATTACTGGTCAGGAACAATGGATCTAACCGCCAAGTACGTCTAGGCACTACATTGTTCAGAAGGGACAGATCCAGTTTTACCAGGCCATGGTCTGAAACAATAATACTGTGATATTGAGAGCTGGTAGCATATTGGAGGCAGTCATTGCTAAGCAAGAAAAAAATGAATTCTCAAATAAGAACAGTAAACAAGTGAAAAAATGAATACTGTTTAGTTATGGGATTTAACTTTCTCCATGGGTCTATGAGTTAATATAATTCTAAATGAGTGAAGGACTTTGGCGGCTTTAGATACTGTACTATTAGGCCCAGTTTTAGATCTATCCAGGTTTTCAATTAAAGTCCCCGCCCAATATCAAATGATGTGTGTGTAGATCTGGCAGTTTTGCAATAAAATCAGTAAAAAAATGTGGGTTGTCCCAATTGGGTCCATAGACATTAGCTAAAATAATTTGAGAACCAAAATGTTTACCAGATACAGTAATATATCTGCCATTCTCGTCTGCAATTATAGATGCTGGAACAAAAGGGACTCCCTTATGCACTAGAATAGCTGCACCCCTAGATCTGTCCCCATATTATGAGCAAAATATGTGACTAATCCAATTTCTCCTGAGTTTGGTCTGTTCGCTGGTGCGAAGGTGGGTTTCTTGCAGGAAAATTATCTGTGGACCAAGGGCCCTCAAATGGGCAAACACACGACTACGTTTAATTGGAAGCTGAATTCTTTTCACATTCCAACTGATGAGCTGCACAGAACCCAAAGTGCTAACGATAACGATTAAAGAGAAGTACAATGGTCTCAAGCAGATGATTTTTAAACAATTTATAGCCCCTCGTATAGCATTGTGTGCAAAAAGAAGAAAGAATCTAAATTAAGACGAAAAAAGAAAAAACAGAGATAAAACAGGTGCTTGACAAACTTATGTAGATCTGCCTCCAACTGGGAGATCCCCCTAATTTCCTCTAATCTAAGGACAAAAAGGCACATGTGACGTGGCTGTAACCAGGAAAAACATCTAACTAGACCCGGCCAGCAGAACATAAACCTATTATGTTTTAAGGCTGAAAGAGATGCTAATAGTTAGCTTTATGTGCTTTGCAGTGGTTATTGGTAGCTACAATTGTAACTATGAGAATAAACAATTACAACTTAAAAAGTAATAACATCATACCGACAGAAACAACTAAAAAGTTCTTAAGACATAGAATTAGAAAAGCTGAATCACTAAAATCAAAGTGTTTTCTAGCTGAGGTATATTCAGGACCTCTGAAATTTCAAAGCAAGGAGCAGGACACTGCAGAAATAAAAATAAAAACAAATGAAATAAATAGATAACATTAATAATAATGATTCAAATAATAGCAATAGTATTAAAGTAGAATAAAGACCTTTTAAGAACTGATTACACCATAACAGTAAAGTTCCTTTAGCTTAAATAAAAGGAGTCCTCAACTTATAATTGAACACTGAAAATTGTAGCAAAAACTGCTCTTATAATGTCATGATAAAACCACAGGCTTAGTTTCAGTATGTGTCTATAACCATATACTCAGCCTGATTGAGTTGTGAAGGGGGTCACTGTCTGTGTGATATAAGCTTTAGCTTCCTTGCGGTCAAAGGTCTTCTCCTTGCAGCTGAATGTGATGCGCGGTTTGGCTGGGTGGAGGATGCCGAATCAGACCCCATCGAGGCCCCTGAGCTGCTGTCTCATGGAGCTGAAGGCTGCTCTGGCTTTGGCCACCCGTGCCGTAAGTCAGGGAAGACTGAAATGGACATGTCGTTGGCCTTTAACCTTTGTTTTTCTCTAGCAAGATGCAGTATATCAACGCAGTCTCTGTAGTAATGAAGACATGCCACAATGGTCCTGGGGAGCTGTCCTGGTTTTGGTACTGGTTGCAGGGCTCTATTACCCCTTTCATACCCCTTTCACAGTAAAATCAGCGGGTCAGCGCAGGTTTTTTCAACGCGGGTCTGCTGGCAATGGTAAAGGAGTCACTTGCTGATTATGAGCGATTAACCTGCGTTGAAAAAACCTGCGTTGACCCGTTGATTTTAGTGTGAAAGCGGTATTCGAGATCTATCTACCAGAGAAGCCTCTCTTAAGTTGAAGGCCTTTTGCAGCAGGCTGGATGCAGAGGCTGGAGAGCAGCTATTGGGACCCTCTGGTACTCCTACAATCCTTAGGTTATTCCGTCTAGATCTCAGCTCCAAATCTTCACATTTGTCTTGTAGTGAAGGGCCTCAAACGTTTTACCTCTCGCTTCAGAGTCTCCACATCATCAGAACAGGCTGTCAGGCTGCGCTCCCTTTCCCCCACTGTGCTGCGCATGGACGCCACTTCCGTTTTTATTAGTCTTAAAGTCATCAAATCCTGTTCTGATAGCATGCACATCAGTTTTGATAGACACCATTTCATTCTCCAGTACTACTTTAACCTCCTTTTTCATCATGCTGACAAAGTCCGCTTGTAGGGAGGAGAGCAACTCCCGTTTGAAGGTGTCTGTGTCAGCCGCGAGGTCCATGGGGCTGGGTGCTCTTTTCTCACTTGAGGGCGAGGATGTAGCGGGTGGAGTAGGCTGCGGCGTGGAGGGAACGTTCTGACCGGTTTGACGCACTCTTTGGTGTGCCATGGAACGATGTCAGTATTTTACAAAAACTCTAAGTAGTGCTTCGCCACCGTTTGAAGTCGGAATACAATGCCTTATAATAGTTAATACTATAGTTGCTCTGCAGAGCCAGGCCACTACACTTCCTACCAGACAATTGGACTCGAGTCATAGGGACTCGGACTTGAGTCCGAGTCGAGTCACTAATTTGATGACTTGCGACTTGACTCGGACTTGTGAGGTAAAGACTCGGGACTCGACTCGGACTCGGGAGACAATGACTCCAGACTCGACTTGACTTGACTCGGAAAAATCGTAGTATATGTTGTTTTTTTTCACGTGGATATCATCTCATTCTCGCATGATCAGAGCGCTCTGTGTGCGCACTGCGCTCTCCATCAGGTTCAGACAGGCTCTGTTTTTTTTTCATGTTGCGAGAAGCACCGTCAGGCTGACAGCACACAGGCACTGTGATTGTTACATGTGATGCTCATGCATTATTTGAAGAGCCAGACAGCCGACATACGTAGCTCTTACCTTTTATGATAGGGTGTTTACACGACTCCGCTTCCACCAGAAATGCAAAGGTTTTTCCTTTGCGTCTTCAAAAACGACCTGCGTTCAGATGGAGACTCTAGAACGATTGAAAACGCTGTAGCGTGCATGCCAGTCCAGTAGATGGTGATGTAGGCTTGCAGAGAAACAGCGCAGTTACAACACACTTATGAAGAAGAAAAATTTTCCACAAACAACAATGGTGAGTGGACGCACAAAGGGTGCGTCTCAATGCGCTAAAATGCAGTCTCCTCTCTCCTCTCTCCTCCGCGACACTGGAAGTACATTCTGAGCAGCCATATTGAAGGACGTCCCAAAGCGCGAAATGCACTCGGAGGAGAAAGGAGAGAGGAGCGAGGAGACTGATCGGAGGAGGGATAATCGAGGAAACACAAGTGCAGGCTTCGCGGAAGTCTTTTCACTGACAGACACGCCCCCTTGTGACGTATCAGCAGCCGGCTATAAAGCCTCAGTTGCCCACAGGTGTGAAATGTAAACACCATGGCGCAAGAGAAGCTGTTCAAGTGTAAGTAGCAACTTCTTGGGAGTCATTGTAATGAGTATATCCACATTTCACACAAAGCAGCTGATGAGTAGGCCTAATGTTCCCTCAAAATGTGAGCAGTTACTTAATTTCAGTAGTGTCTCTTATATCTCTGTTGTTTGATTTTCTTCACTGTGCAAAGAAATATTTGACTCATCATTTAAAAGAATTTTAAGCTGGACATTTTGACATATTGGCCGCAATATAACAATTAAAAACTTCTATCATTCTGGGCCTGGGAAGATGTGACAGTTTTCTTTTTCATTCATGTACATATTCATGTTAAATTGATGTAAAAGTGAATATGAGTTTACCGGTCGAGCGCCCTGGAGTTTACATTATTTTCCTGAATTCTGTTTCTCCCGTGCACTCGGGACCGGCATATCCAGCTGTGACGCCGTCATCACTAAAAGACGTCGCTTCATGTGAGGCTCCAGAGGAGAGGACGTCTCAATTCTTGTACAAAAATGAAGTACAGGAAACAATCAATGGTGGAAATCAGCAACCATATAAACATGAGAACAAAGGAGTCATATTGAAAGACAAATAAGGATGGAAAAAGAAACAAAGGCAAAGATTTAAAAGGCATTAGATATTAGAAGAGCAAGGATCGAGAAATAGATGTGTAGATCATGTCAGTCTTGTGGGTTTTCCTTTCCATAATTTTTAGCGACTTAAAGTAATTGGCAAAGTTACATATAAACACTGAGAGAGACGGAAGGCTTCTATTCGATTTACAAGTGTGAATTTGATATTTACCCATAATGATCACAAGATTTACAGTGTCAGAAACATTCACGTCAAGATTTTTCATAAAATAAATAACATCTTTGTAAGTAAATGAGGGTATGTTATCCATTTTCAAGGACAACCAGTTATGGACTTCAGACCAGAACAGAGTGACATGGTGACATTTGAAAAACAGATGTTCAACAGTTTCAGCCTCTGAAGAGCAAAAGACACATGGGTCAACTTCAAATTTGAATCTTTTATGCAAAAAATCATTGGCTGGGTATATTCCCGACACTATTTTAAAATGAGTTTCTTTTACTTTAGGAGCAACAGGGTAAGATATATAAAGGGAAAGAGCTTGTCTCTTTAATGACACCTCGATATTATCCTGAACTGGGAATGTATTAAATTTGCCAAAAAAAATGTGTTTAAAAATCAGAGTTATCAATTTGTTGTTACATTTCTTATCCAACAAGTTGACATTTCCAATCTTTAGAGTGGGCAGGGAGGGTGTAATTGAAGAGAACTGCATACTATTGTGTATTAGGCAAATTAATGGAGTTGGGATTGCTTTGCAAATTTTCTCATACTCTCTTCTCGGAATGATAATATTATATTTCGCATTGAAGTCTTCAAAGGAGAACAGATGTCCATCTGGTTTCAGTAGATCATATACAAACATTATACCATTGTTAAACCATTCAGACTTGAATACAGATTTTTTGTTTATGGTAATGACCCTGTTGTTCCACAGCGTTATGTGGTGAAAAATTATGGGTAAAAATCATCTTTCCAAACTGTAATGCCTGTTTGTGGAAAATAGATAGTTTTAGAGGAATTTTAGACACTTCAAAGTCACATTTCAGCAAGAAATCAATCCCTCCAACCCTATTAAAAATTTTGTTAGGAATGTGGTACCATATAGAATGGGATTGAGACATACAATCTTTTAACCATTTGATTCTGAAAGATGCAATTACAGATTCAAATTCCATGGCTTTCAAACCTCCATCAGCATGGTCTTCAACCAGCTGTGATTTACAGAGATAGTGAGTCTTATTCTTCCATACAAACTTGAATATAACAGAGTTAACAGATTTAATCGTTTTTGAAGAAGTGTGCAGAGGATGGCAAGCGTAAATAAGAGAGACCATCTACCTTAGACAGAAGAATCCTACCCAGTAAAGATAAGTCACATGTGAGCCAATGATTTATAACCTTTTGGACTGCTTTCACTCTGGGAATAATATTCAGATCTTCTCTATCATGCATATTCTTAGTAATTACTAAGCCAAGGTACTTGACCTCGTTTTTGATTGGGATATTGGCTATGCTATTTAGATTGCTGCGATGAACAGCTAGGAGTTCGCATTTTCTAAGATTTAAAGTTAAACCAGAAACTTTTGAGAAAAAAACTATCTTATCAATCACTCTTGAAACCATAGTTTTATTTTTTAAGAAAAGTGCTGTATCATCCGCAAACTGGCTTATTATGAATTCTCTTCCTAATATTTCAATACCTTTAATTTCAGGGGAGTTTTTAAGATATATCGCCATTAACTCTGCAGCTAAAATAAATAATAAGGGGCTTATTGGGCATCCCTGCGGAATACCTCTTTTGACTGGGAACCTCTCTGTGAAGCCGTGACTGAGAGTGACACAACTGTTTATATCATTATAAAGCATTCGAATGACATCACAGAAGTTTGTGCTGAAACCAAACACTTCTAAAGCTTTAAATATAAAGGGGTGCTCTATTGTATCAAAAGCTTTGAAGAAGTCTAAAAATAGAATGAAACTGTCATCTGGGATCAGTGAGTTATAGTCAAGCATATCTAAGACTAGTCGGGTATGGTTATGGATATGTCTCCCTTTAATAAATGCAGACTGTGTTTCATCTATTATCTTAGTAAGCCCTGATTTAAGTCTGTTAGCATAGACGTGAGCTAAGAGCTTGTAATCTACACAGAGGAGTGTAATAGGCCTCCAATTGTCCAATGACAGTTTATCTTTGTTTGGTTTCCGCACAAGTGTGATAAGGCCTTGTTTCATAGTAGGTGACAAAGTAGAGTTACCTAAGCATTCTTTAAAGGCATCATGGATCAGAGCTCAAATATCAAACCAGAAATGTTTGAAAAACTCTGTAGTGAGGCCATCTGGGCCTGGAGACTCTCCACTGGGCATCTGTGAAATAGTAGTGTCCAGCTCAGTTATAGAAATTTCAGCTTCAGTCAGGGTTTTGAAATCTTCATGTATTTTGGGGGCCCAGTTATTTAACAAATCTAAGAAAAGATCAGTTTCTTGAATACAGAGTTTAGAGCTATAAAGAGATTTATAAAATGTGAATATATAATTGTCAATTATATCTTGATCTACACACAAAGAGTCATTAACACGTAGTTTATTTATTGCTTTTTTAGCCTGTCTATTTTTTTCTAAATTGAAAAAATATGATGACTTCTTCTCGCCCTCTTCAATCCATCTTGCCCTAGAGCGAATGAAAGCTCCTTTAGCCTTTTCTGTGTCGAGGTCATCTAATTTGGACTGTAGTTGCTGAAGTTCAACTTTATCGTCATTGTCAAGATGGGATTGATTACATAGAAAGCTGATCTTGGATATGTCTAACTGTTGTTTTCTTCTCAAATCAGCCAGTTTCTTACCTTCTTGGATTCTGATTTTTCTTACATTATACTTGAACCATTCCCATTTATACATGGGGGATGAGTCATTTTGTGATTTCACCTCGGCAATCGATGAAATCCTTTTGCAGAATGATGTGGATTTTAAAAGGTTACTGTTAAACTTCCAGTGGAACATCCTGGGTTGAGGGAGACTGTTAGTGGGAGAAATAGAGAGAGTTATAACACAATGGTCGGTCAGAGGAGAAGGGCAAATATCACAATTTGAAGATATTTTGACTAAATTGTTCGTTACTAACCAAAAATCAAGTCTAGAGCATTGAGTCTGTCTTAAATTATTACTCCATGTGTATTGTTTTTTTATCAGGATTCATTTTGCGCCATATATCAATAAGATTAAGTGATTTGGAAAAATCAGATATTAAAGGGTTAAATGAGTGAGTGGAGAACTGGGTAGGAACTCTGTCTTGCCATTCATCTGGGACCACATTAAAATCACCTGCAACAATTATTTTGTCTGTTGAGTAAACATTCTTTCAATTATCTATCATGGTACCTAAATCAGAAAACAGTCTCTTGTTTCTGGCACGATTGTTAAAACCATAGATGTTAACCAGAATGTAGTTACAATCATTGTGTTCGATGATAACCATCAACCAATGACCTGCTGTGTCACCTGTATGATAAATAACGTTGCCATCAAATTGTTTGAGTAGAATTGCCACACCTGCTGAACGTGAAGTGCCATGAGAGAAAAACATATCACCACATCCCCATTGGGATTTCCACTGACTGACATCTGAATCAATAGAGTGTGTCTCTTGAAGAAAAAATAAATTAATTCTTGGTTGCTCCTTGCTGAGAAGCGATGAATCCTGTTTACATGGAACCGGGTGGCGGAGCATTTTGAAAACTCTCCACCTTGGACCCTGGTTTCAAAAGTTTGCGGATTCAGACGCTCCAGGCACCGTTCTCATGTAAACGGGAGGCTAAAACGCAATCAAAACTCTTCGGATTCGGCCGAAAATGAAGTCGTGTAAACACCACCTAAGGTAGATTCACTTTATTGATGCTCCACTCTTAGTACACTCGGTCCATCACCTATTATTGTCCCACACACGACACAGTACACACATACGTTCCTACTGCAAATCCACGTCCGTTACAGTGATGATCAGTCTATGTAATACAGGCTCCGCTTGACTCTATAACATTTAAACAGGACATTAACTTGCACAAATAATTTTCAGTGTTTCTGCTAAAGTGTATTTGGCACGGCGCCCGCCATCACAACGGACCCCCCGCCGTGCCAACAAGACCCCAACCATAAATTCAAGTGCAGATTTAAAGAAAAAAAAAAACATTTAGATTTTTATTTTAATCAAAAGGGCGTTTGACAGGCATTCTTTTTATCAAATAAAAAAGTGTTCTCTAGTTTGCGTAATTTTAGAGTCTAATGCGTCACTATGGTTTCATTATTCATTAAAATGCATTTCTCCTCTCCTCCGACCCTCCTCCGTCCTGTCGTCTGACTATTTATGCTGCATGTTGCACGAGCCATCCTCTCTGTCCTGCACAGTCTGATCATTCACGTAAAAACATTCAACAAAACAAACGCTGCCTTCAGTTCAACAGCGCGTAACATGAATGAAACATTCACTGATTTAAGTAACCCTTTCACACAAAGCAGAGAAAGGAAGGAAAAGCTGAAGAAGAAGAGAGATTTTCATCCGATGTTCATGTGAACATTTGATCTAAACCCCCGCTCTGCGTCTGTGTGTGCGCTCCTCCGTGTGCCGGTGAGCGTAAAGACGCAGACAGATGCGCATCGCAGGGACAGTGAGGGATCATCAGTCACTTTGTGTGATTTTATCATTAAAACGGTGTCTTGACAGCTCATGTGCCCGGTTTAAGTGAACACAAAGACTTAAATGTGACGAGTCAGCATTTTGATGAATCAAAACTCATCATTCTTCATCAGTCCAGCTCTTGTTTTCACTCACTCACTGTTTTCTAAACGATAAATTCATCCTGAGGTATCCTCCATCACTTAATCTCCATGATATAAGAACAATCTTTGAAGGATCAAGCTTCAAACACAATCTACTAGTGCTGCGGTTCTCAACCTGTGGGTGGAGGCCCATCAGTGGGTCTCTGGGCTGTTTTCAGTGGACGGTGTATAAATCAGGTAAACTGTGATAAAATGTCTTCAGAGTATGGAGGCCCTAAGAGGACAAACATCCATCCGAGTATGTCAGAGTATACCTACTAGAATAAACCAGACTAAATCACTGGATAGATAGATAGACAGTTGAATGAAAAAAAATGAACAGAAAATGAATATATAGGAAGATAGATAGATGAATGAATAAATGAAAAATTATTAAAATAGAAATTTGAGTGAACAAACAAACAAAGTGATTAATATAGATGATCCTGAACAACGGACCATGCCCTCCATCCCAAAGCATCAAAGTGAGGGTAAACACTGATTTTACTTGGGAAAGGTTGCATTTCCCCAGCTCTTATTTCCTTTTAGAGAGTATATTTTTTAAAATATTCTGATATCTCTTAAGTTAAATGTCATTTTTATTTAAGTATTTGCTGTGTGCTGTTTACAGAAGCACTTTGCACTGTTCATTCATACTGTAACTTTGTTTGCCTTTGTTAAGGTAGCTACCTGTAAAAAAATACACTTTAAAAAAAAAGAACGGCAGTTTGAGCCTGAAATTTAAATATTGCAAAATGTTCAAAATAAACATATTTTTTTGTATCAAACATGCCATTTCTTTAATGGACTGTCGCCTTTCCCATCTACCTTGGTCTAAATGATCAGACATGTAATGTAATGGATAGATGAACAGCTGGTTTAATCCATGCAGACTAGGCTGCATGCTGTTTTTTGACCCTTGACCTCAGGAAGATAAGGTTTCCCTCTTCAAGATATAAACCTGAGTGCTTTTTTAGGTGGGGAACAATGGTGAGGGACTTGACTCGACATAACCTGTGACATGACTTGACTTGATTTGCCCACAGCAAGAAAAACTTGGGACTCGCTTGAGACTTGGACCCAAATGACTCGACTCGACTTGGGACTCCGATCAGAGGGGCTTGGGCAATTGTCTGCTTGCTACTCCATAGCTTGCTCCTGTGTATGAAGTTTAATTTGTATTTTGAAGATGTTATCTCTGGAATGTATTCAGATACTATAGAAGACCTGGATACGTTTTTTTTTTTTTTAATTAACGTGATACTGCTTTATGCAAAATTCTACATCCACAGAGCTAAATTTGCTGGAGATAAACCAATTTTTTCTGTTTTTTACAAGTGCTTTGAGTTATATTTACAGTCCCTCGCCCCACTAGAAAGTAAGAAAGCTGTAAAATCAAGAAACGTATGTGAAAGGTTTAATATTGGTAGATAATTAGCTATCATTATGTTATTGTCTTTATATTTTGTTAATAAATGCTATTTATTTATTATTTTCCTTTTTCATTGTTTTTTTTTCTTCTCCTTCTTTGATTAATAATACTTATTTACCATGGCTTTCAGGCTGTTCATTCACAGTACTTATTGTCATTATTTTGCTGTAAATGTATGACTTTACCTACTTTCAAAATAAATAAATAAAAAAAGGAAGGACCTGTGCAAGTCAAAAACATCACCTCAACAGGAAGGACCCATGTGTGCTCTACAGATGAATTGCCCTGAGACAGGGCTGACGAATGACCCCTGTGCATCTTAACATGACTGATTTAATGAGACAAACTGTTAAATCCTCACTAAAGACCTCAGCTCCAGTTTTCTGATTAATTTATTTTCCATAAATCTGGGAACAGCCGCCTCACTGCCAGTCATCAGCTCATTGATGACCATTTAAGAATTAAAAATTGGAATTTTTTTTCCCGTTTTAAATTATTTTTTCACACTTTACTGAGGTGAAGCACTAACTGTTCATTAACAATAAATTAATATACAGAGATGTGGATGAATAACAAACATCCTCGACTGACCGAGATCATTAATGGTTGATATTTTATTAAGTCATCAGGACAAAGCAATAATTGAACTGCTAAAGTTTCAGTGGTTTAATATAAATGTTTATTGTTAATCAATAATCAAATACAACCTCATAAACTGTTAAAACAGTTTAATCATTACTGACTGTATTTTGTAGAAAACAAAAACCATCTCAGACATTTTATCACAAACAGTCAAACTAAAGGAACTTTAATATTTAATTAAAAATATTTTTTCTCTATTTCTTATCATTAAAGCTTAAATGAAGGCAAACCATCATCACATATTAACAATGTCTAAAAATGAAGTCAGAATATTTAACAGAGGTCTGATTTTTTACTTAAAAAGACAGGGTGCTCCATGAATTGAAAAAAAATGTCAAGAGGCTTTTATTTTGAAGTAACACTCACAGATTACATTTCCTGTTCTTCCATCAATAGAAAAATATTAATAAATCAATGTTTATTCTTAATTCAATGATTAATATTTAAATGTAGCTCATTCTGTTAAAAATCAAGCTGAGGTCATTTCAAAATAAAAGCCTTATTTTTGTTTTATTTCTAATCAATATTTTTATCTTCACCTGATGTTTGTGAGCCTGAAAATGAGACTGACAGACATTTTAAATATTTGACCTGCAGACACTGATGGGCGGAGGTCACATTAAAAAGCGATTTTTGATTAATTTAATAATCAGATTAGGATGATTTAATATCCAGGGAGTGCTGCTGTGGTTTCATTTGTGACTTCATGGAGAAACTGATGATGCTCAGACTGACTCAAGGCTCCTACACCGCTCCTCTTCATCTTCATCTCCTGCTGGAGTCAGAGCAACAGTTGGTCACACACAAAGACGCTCAGAGCTGCACAGGTACACCGATGAGCAGCACACCTGATATGAAAACACATCAAAGATACCTGCTATAGCTGTTACATTAATCATATTTATCATATTAATCATTTTTATCATACTAATCAAATTAATCATATGTATCATACTAATCAAATTAATCTTATGTATCATACGTTTCATACCTGAACATGCTCAGAGAAGAACCTACTCATCAGGCTCTATAGACACAAAGACACAAACATCAGACAATCAGTTACCTGAAGATATACACACACATCTGTATATGTATAAATACCAATTAAAATATGTATGTATGTATGTATGTATGTATATATATATATATATATATATATATATATATATATATATATATATATATATATTTTGTCCTGAGTCACTGACAATATTCAATTGTCAGTCCATTCCATTCTGATGGATTTTGTGATCCATCAGTCCTCATCCATCAGCCTGAAGGTCTAACAGGGACCAGGTCTTCTTCATGCTTTGGGGCTCAATGAGGGCTGACTGAGAGCAGCTGCAGGCCCCGGGCCACAGGTTGGACACCTCAGCTTCAGAGTGTTGGTGCCTTTAGGTGGGCTCATGGGTTTACCATGATCTCAAGATGAACCCAATCTAACCCCGCCCCCAATTAACATCATACCTCTAAAGTCTGTCAAAGCTCAAAGGTCATGACCTCCAGCGTGTTTGAGAATGTTTGGAAGTAAACATCAGAGCTTAGACATCAGAGTTTAGGGGGATGGTCAGTGATTCTTCTGGACTTGGCCACTGAGCAAACCCTGACAGAGAAGTTCTTACCCCACTCGTACATGGTGACCTTGTTCTGGTGAGAGACCTGACAGGCATATCGCTCTCCTTTCTGTGGCATGAAGGTGACGTGTTTGGTCAGGTAGTAGTTCCACTCAGAGTCAAAGGCCAGGTCGCTCTGACTGGACCCTTGGATCACCTGACCGTCCTTCAGCAGATCGATGGTGGCATCGGGGGGCGGAGAGATACGGCTCATATGACAGATCAAGGTGTTCTGCTTCCCCCACTTTCCAAGGTCACGGCTGTACACGTTCACCATAGGAGCTGAGGAGACAAGGGAACATCTGAGGAGACAAGGCTGGACACCTTTACTTTCGGACACAAGGAGACATGTGAGGAAACAATGCTTGACACCTTTACTTTAGGAGACATGACGCAGTGACTTACGTTTAAGACATTGTCCCAATTCTGCTCTGAACAGTTTCATGCCCTTGACTGTTTCACCCTAACATGCACTTCCACTCTAACGTGCACTCTGTGGATGGTGGGACGGGGTCACCTGTCAGCGTGAGGTTCACCTGGATGTCCTCTAATCAAACCTCTAATCAGTCCTCCCCAAACATCGCTGTGGGCCCTTCTAGGGGCCGTGGGCCTCAGTTTGTGAACCACAGGTGTATTCATCATATATTGCAGCAGAAACAAATTTGACGACGACAGGTCTATGATTGGTCCATTGATCTGTCACTAGCTTTAGTTCTTACTTTAGTCCACTTGTCTCCACTTACCTCCCTCCCTTTGCCCGCACACCCAACACAGCATCGTGTGGATTTGCTGTTCATCATGAGACTGGGGTCCACATTCAAGATTTCCTGCTGCTTAACAGAAGGTTTTTTCTTGCCGCCATGATGGAGGGATTCATGATTGGCTATATGGATTCATGTTGGGTGTTGGATGTATATATTTGTATATATATGTATATGTGTATTTTTATATGTATATATGTATCTATGCATATATGTGTATCCATAATATGAAGAGCTTTGTGCTCTATTGTAAAGTGTCTTGAGATAACACTTGTTATGAATTGGCGCTATACAAATAAAGATTGATTGATTGATTGATTGATAAGAGCAGGTGATCTCAGTGTTTTGATCATGAACTCTGACAGTCCATTAAACTTTATTACATCGAACAGCAGACATCAGAGTCCAAAGTTTAATGAGGCAATAAAACAGTACAATAACCTGAACAAACACTGAGAAAAGATTTGAAAATTAAATTATAATTGTAAGTTTCCTCTGATATAAACTTTACTGTAAATTAACTCTTTTAGTATAATCTGTGGACTGATTGACTTTTACATGTCCTGACGTTATCAACAGCTTTTTAATTAAAAATTGGATGGAGTGAGTAAATAATGATGCACCAGGATAACTTTATTCAAAATTATATATATAAATACATATTCGAAAGAAAATAATATCAATACCATATGAACTAGTTAAGTCTGAGGCCTGTTGTGTGTTCCTAATGCAGCGCCATTATCACTTTACCATAATATAAATAAACTTTAGTAAACTATAGGATATATTAAACGGAACAATAACATGGTCTTGATCATTTTACTGTAACATAAATAAACTATTTAACCTAAAAGATATGTTAAACAGGACATTATAATGGTCATGATCACTTTAAGTAATATAAATTTGTTAAACTACAGGATATATTAAACAGAACAATAACATGGTCCTGATCACTTTACTGTAATATAAATAAACTTATGAATAGGATACATTAAACAAGACATTATAATGGTCATGATTACTTTACTGTAATATAAACTTATTAAAATATAGGACATATTAAACAGGACATTATAATGGTCATGATCACTTTAAGTAATATAAATTTGTTAAACTACAGGATATATTAAACAGAACAATAACATGGTCCTGATCACTTCACTGTAATATAAATAAACTTATGGATAGGATACATTAAACAGGACATTAAAATGGTCATGATTACTTTACTGTAATATAAACTTATTAAAATATAGGACATATTAAACAGGACATTATAATGGTCATGATCACTTTAAGTAATATAAATTTGTTAAACTACAGGATATATTAAACAGAACAATAACATGGTCCTGATCACTTCACTGTAATATAAATAAACTTATGGATAGGATACATTAAACAGGACATTATAATGGTCATGATCACTTTAAGTAATATAAATTTGTTAAACTACAGGATATATTAAACAGAACAATAACATGGTCCTGATCACTTCACTGTAATATAAATAAACTTATGGATAGGATACATTAAACAGGACATTAAAATGGTCATGATTACTTTACTGTAATATAAACTTATGAAACTATAGGATACATTAAACAGGACATTAAAATGGTCATGATTACTTTACTGTAATATAAACTTATGGATAGGATACATTAAACAGGACATTAAAATGGTCATGATTACTTTACTGTAATATAAACTTATGAAACTATAGGATACATTAAACAGGACATTAAAATGGTCATGATTACTTTACTGTAATATAAACTTATTAAACTACAGGATATATTATTCAGGACATTATAATGGTCATGATTACTTTACTGTAATATAAACTTATTAAACTATAGGATATATTAAACAGGACATTATAATGGTGTCTACAGCCTGTTGTGTGACGCAGCACCTAAGTCGACAGATAGCTCGACAGTACTCACCTTTCCCGGACACTGAGTGGCCTGTGTCCCACAGCAGAATCACTGTAACCAAAAAAATCAAAGTCTTCATCTCTGATATTAAACCCGCCGCGATCCTTTTTGGTTTAAATCAGAAAACCAGCTCTTCGACGGAGACTTAAAATGTCTCCCTCTGTCAAAACCGAAACTGTCTGATGAGGATGTGTTTGTTACACCAGGGCGGGCCGTTGGGCCAGGGAGGGCAATACTTCACAGCCAATCGCACAACCAACTTACTCCACCAACTCCGCCCACTCCGGACGTTTCCGGTGTACAAAGAGAAAAAAACAAACTGACAAAGGCTGGAATTCAGCCAATAGGAAAATTACAGCTGCTGTTGCCAGGCGGAAAAGACGCCGACATGTTACAGAGCGACGAGTTTATGGAGCATGACAGATTTAAGGCGATTAAAGGCTAAAAGCAAAGACATTTAAGACGAACGGACATATATATACAAGTATATGAATATATTAGAGCTTGAACCTGGACAGTTTAGATAATATGATGATTTATTAAAAATATCTTTAAAATAAGTAATTTTTTTTTTGTTGATAACTACATTGAATGAGGGTTAATTCAGGTTATTAAGACGTTATTTTACTTAATGGCCATGAATTATGAGGAAAAACCAATGTGAATCATTTATTTGTTCACCGGGGGTATTCGTTTGAGACAAAATGAGAGGTTACAGGTAAAGTTAGACCTATGTTATGTTACATTTATTATTCTGATGCCATTTAAATTTGAGCTTATTTGATATTGTCCATTAATGTGTTATTCCTGTTAAGGACCTTAAAGCTCAGAATGTCAGCAGATAAGGCCATAACAAATGTTATTCCAGACCCTTCACAAAAGAGGGTCACAGTCATATTTACCTCCGCCAAAGAGGTTATGTTTTTGCTGGTGTTTATCTGTCCGTCTGTCTGTTTGTGTTCAAAATAACCTGAAAAGTTTTGAACAGATTTGGATGAAATTTTCAGGAGTTGTTGGAAATGGGATATGGAAGAACTGATTAAATTTGGGGACTGATCCGGATCCCCTTGGCGGAGGTCTGCGCTCTCTGAGTGCTTTTCTAGTCTTATTTATTAAATTTACTGTTCTTAATATCTGTCTTTCAACACTAGGTGGAAGGAATAATGTGTAACATGAAAAGTGTGAATTTAAATCAAATTGGTCCAAATGTGTCCCCATGACTCTGCACTCAAACCTCTGATGTGCTGACTCAGTTAATTAGGGAAGTAATTAAACATGATGAGAACTTCAGCTGAGGCAGTCGATTCTCTGTATAACATTTTATTTTAGGTAGCCATAAAATCTATGATGTGTGCCAACTTCATTTGTTCTTGCTCACTCACATATACGCCTGAACTGCTCTCACAGGTGTGCTCTTCATGACAGCTTCATTATTCATGACATTAAAGCTGTGGAGAACTTTACTATTCATGGACAAGACAGCTGGAGACCCCTAGCAGAGGTCAAAAGTTAGGCATGTTAACTTAAAAAAACATAACACATAACTATATATGAACCACATTTAATGAGACACCAATCACACAGTCAGATGGGGTAAATCAGGGAACTTTAATTTAAAGACATGATCGTTCACCTGTACAGTTAATATCAAACAGATCAATAATCAATAACAACTTTAATAATCAAAACGCTGATCATGTTCTCCCGAGCATGTGTGGGTTTATCAAGGTTCTCTGGTTCCCTCTCACAGACCAACAGCATACTCGGTAATTGGTGACTCTAATTTACACTATCTTTGAGTGAGTTAGTGTGTCCTGATATTTCAGCCCTGGGATTGGCTGGGGACAAGTCCACGGTGTAGCCCGCCTCTGATGTCAGCTGGGATGGGCAAAACAGGATGAGGGGCGGGGCTAATGGATGGACGTGTATTTCTGTGATAAACTGTGTCGATCAGACAGCAGAAGAAATTTCAGGATTTTATAAGAAAACCTCCAATAATCAATGACTTAAAAAATAACCCATAACTTTATCTACAATCACACTTTACCCTCCGATCAATCACCAATTAGAAAGAGAGAATCACTGATATACAGACAGAAATCAGAGAGGTCATGAAGACCAAAGAGCACACAGATGGGCCTCAGTTATGACGGCTTTATGGACCCCGATAAAGAGTCCTCTGCAGACAGGAGGATGAGGATGATGATTATGGTTCAGAGGAAGAAACTGAGATCATGGAGATTGTTGATCAGGGTAGACAGCAACAATCCTCTGGCGGTCATCAGGGTTACATGTTGGACTCTGTGGAGACACAAAAACAAAAACTTATTAAAACACTTCAGTTTGCTCCACAAACATTTTGCTCTTCATCGGGACCAGAAGCTCTGGGACCACTTTGGACCACACTCCTGTCATGTTCAAATGCTCAGGACGTCCATCGTCTTGGAATCCTCACTGCCGAACACACGTGCACATGACCTGCAGTGTTCCCACACACCCCAGTTAAAGCACCAGATGATAATACGTAATATCTCAGATAATGCTGACAATGTCATTTTCTGATGCCTCAGAAGAACACTCCAGAGACCTGACGTCATCACGGTGAACTGTGGACCACAGGTTCATGCTCAGAGGAGCAGGATTTAAGAGGTAGACCTCATATATATGTGTACATCCTGATTTAAAGAGAACCAAGTCCAAACAGACTCTGGATCCAAGTCAGTGACCTCGAGCTCAGCTCACTGAGGTGATGGTTAGAGGAGAACTTCAGGAGTTCAAACTGTCCACAGCAGGAGAAGCTCCATGATCATCTGCAGCTCCAACCCCATCTTTATATTTGTCATCACTGACATCTGGGGGAATACAAACACCATCTGGAGGTCCATGATGAAGGTTTGGGCTGTGGCATATATGCCAACAACAAGCCCTCTCATTGGTCAGAGGTGAACTTTAGAGATACCAGGACTGAGATGAGCTGCTGCTCTGGACCCCTGCAGTCTCCTTCATGTACCAGCTTAAACTCAGGTGTGACAGGTAAATTAACAACAGACAGGTGTGCAGGTGTGTGCACTTACCCCAGGCATAGTCCCTGATGACGCCAGCGTGCTCCACCCTGCAACTGTATCGCTCTCCACGGCGGGGGGTGAAATTCACGCTCCTGGTCAGGTGGAACTGCCAGCCGTTGCGGAAGGCCAGGTCGGTCAGATTACCTTTGAGGTCGACGTCGTCTTTGAGCAGGGTGATGGACAGGTTTGGAGGGTAGAACTCAGTGACGTGGCACAAAAGAGTGTTCTCCTGGTCGAACTCGCCATGCTTATGGCTGTAGACCTGGACCTTTGGATGGCCTGTACAGACAGGAAGTGATGTCAGAGCATTAGGATGGTTTCAGCAGCTCCATGAAGGATAAACAACAACAAAGTAAACAAGGATAAACCACAGCTCCTCATAAACAACAACAAAATAAAAAATATAAACAAAAATAAAGTCCAGAAGGATAAACAACAGCTCCTCATAAACAAAGTCCAAAAGGACAGGGTGAAGCAGGTCTGCCGGGTGCTGTTACTGTCCAGGCCTGTGGGGGGTGCAGTCTCCTCATAGACGGTTTACAGGAAATCGAAAGTAAACTTTGGGGAATTCCACAGAGACATAAACAACCTTAAACTTTTAAACTGACCTCCAGATAAAACACATTCTTCTGTCAGACATATGAATAATCAATGAGGAATAAAGATGATCATTCACTTCACTTCACTTCCCTTCAGCTCTTCACATGCACTGGGAATCAAACCATGACGCAGGTATTTACTGACATTTTCACACTAACATCATTTTGTATATTCACTTCGATTCAATGATATTTCTTGATCTGTTTTTATTGAGATGATAAATGTGTGATGTTAACGGAGGACTGAGCTCTCACTCTGCTTTATTTGGTTCGGTTCCTACCTTAGTCAAATCTTAAAACAGCAAATAACCGACTTTATTACGACATTAAATACATTAAAGTCATTATAACCTCACTGTATAGTAATCAGAATGTCAGAGAACAATTTAATCAGGCTGTTAGGCATGTTTATCTAACATCGCACTGGGGTATAAGAACATGAATATTTAAAGATAAAGTTGAGTTTACTGTCCAAAGTATAAATAATGAAGTACTAATGACGATAAAGAGTAAATGTTACTCACTGGTTCTGTCCTTGGCAAGGCAGACGGCAGCAAGGCCGAGGAGCAGAAAGAGAGTCTTCATGGTTGATTCAGTTCAGTTGTTTCAGAAATAAGAGTAAAAAGAGGCTTTTCCTGTAATGCGCAGTGACTCCTCCGTCCTCTGTCAGTGAAATAAGGAGGAACCCGACGAGCACCGACGAATAACTAAGTTACTTTCCCGCCCCGCTATAAAATAATCGGCCAATCAACAATCTCTTCCCTGTAAAATAATCGGCCAATCAACAATCTCTTCCCTATAAAATAATCGGCCAATCAACAATCTCCCTGTAAAATAATCGGCCAATCAACAATCTCTTCACTTGTCACCAGGCAGACTAGGGGCAGACAGGTTATCTGAGGAAACTCCCGGAAAAACCAGAAACCATCCAAGTCAGAGATGGACGACCTCTGACACCAAGAGAACCATGACCAAACATTAGTTTGTTTGTTTAATTGTTTAATTTATTTTAAGGTAGTTTATTTCTTTGCTTAATTTATAAAACGTTTGTATGTTCAATTTATTTAAAGTTTGTATGTTTGTTTGTGTGTTCATTGTATTTTAAATTTGTATATTTACAGTATTTTTAGTTTGTATATTTATTTCATTTGATGTTTGTATGTATGTTTGTTTCTATTTTTTCTTTTTCACTTCCAACAGGCCAGATTAAAGGAAGATTATAAAATACATATTAGAAGAACTCAATGGCTTGTAATTTAACTAAAAAAATAAAAATAATTGATTTTATACACGTTTACAGTTTAAATGACTTAAAAAAAAAAGCCCAATTCACAGATATTATCACTGCATTGGGGCTACTTTAGGATTCTTCTTTAATGTTCGCGTAAAAAATATAATTTTATTTTGTAATAATATTTTACTGAGACATCTTTCAAATTAATTTTCACTATTATGATGTAGTCTGAATTGTTTTACTACTGTGACAATAGTAAGACCTATTATATCCTAGTACTGCCTTAAAGAGTCATAATAGAGACAACAGCCACATTAATCTGAGTAATCTTATTTTTCTCTTTTTCAACAAAACTATGTCAAAGTCTTAAGTGAAGCATTATTAAAATGGTTGAAGAGAATGATTATTTAATTTCTGCCACAGACAAATATGATTTGTTTTACATCAGTGTATGAACACCACTGCATATTAAATGATACTTAGACGCGTCAAACTTTAGAGAAATATTCCAGCTCCTGGAGTGTGAGCAGCGCTGTAGGTCATAGTGAGATTTTGTTTGTGATTAATTGATCAGCCTCAGTCTCATCATACCTGTGAAGTCAGATATCACAGTTAACTGGTTCAGTTTAATGGGCTGTCATCAGCATGGTCAAAAAAAGTTTTATGAAAGCAAAGTGCAAAGTCAGACTAACTGTAAATCAAACATTTGACTGACTGTAGCAATTATTGACCTTTTAGTTTAAGAATAATCATCAATATACAAGCATTAGTGAGAGAAAAAGAAACAGACAGAAAGCAAACTGATGGTTTTATAAATTTACGTTTTTTTGTTTCTGAATCAGGTTATACACACACATCTATATCTATACATATATATATATGTATATATATATATATATATATATATATATATATATATATATATATATATATAACTAAGGAAAAATAATCTGTAACATCTGTAATCATGAGTGTTGATGCCAATGTGATAAAGAGGAGCTGCTGTGTTTTCAGCCTGATGAAGATCTAATTGATAATTCATCTGTCTCGTGATCATGGACACATTAACACTATTATTACTGTGATTAGTATTCAAAGTTTAACTAAATATACCAATGTGTGAGACCCTAAATAATAATCCATACATTCTATTTATAAAAAAAACAACAACACATTGGTGATGAAGGTTTTTATTTAATGATAAATATTCAATTAATCTTAAGGCCACAGGTTATTTAAATCATCATCCTGTTTGAACACAATCTGCATTATCACTGAAAAAATACACTGTAAACATGTTATGTGTGTGAATATAAATATAAACTGTTTGTGTTTCTATTCTACAACACTGCACTCATATTTAAACGTAAATATTTTTATATATTTAATGTATTTTAAAAGTTAAATCTGACATCATTTGTCAGGCTGAGTCTGTGTAACGTGTACTAACGCCCCCTGCAGGACACTCTGTGCTACTGCAGGTCTGATAGAAACCGTACCTGCCAGACGACTAGGCTGATCCGACAGGCCACAGACCAGGTTCCAGATAGTTGACTTAATCACACGATAACGAGTTTATTTTCATTTTCATTCAACCTCTGCATTTCTTGGTTTTGCCTCATGAACAGCATTTTTTATGTCAGCCCACAAGTTTTCTATGGGATGAATTTTGAATTTTGTTTGTCTGGAACCATGATTTTGCTCACTTGCTGGTGTGTTTGGGGTCATTGTCTTGTTGAAACACCCATTTCAAGGGCATTTCCTCTTCAGCATACGGCAACATGACTTCTTCCAGTATTCTGATGTACTCAAACTGATCCATGATCCCTGGTATGCCATAAATAGGACCAACACCATAGTAGGAGAAACATCCCCATATCATGATGCTTTCACCACCATGCTTCACTGTCTTCACTGTGTACTGTGGCTTGAATTCAGTGTTTTCAGGTCGTCTGACAAACTGTCTGTGGCCCTTAGACCCAAAAAGAACAATCTTACTCTCATCAGTCCACAAAATATTGAGCCATTTCTTTTTAGGTCAGTCAATGTGTTCTTTGGCAGATTGTAACCTCTTCAGCATGTCTTTTTTTTAACAATGGGACTTTGCAGGGGCTTCTTGCTGGTAGCTTGGCTTCACATAGACGTGGTCTGATTGTTACAGTACTCACAGGCAACCTTAGATCTTCTCTGATCCTCCTGGAGCTGATCATTGGCTGAGCCTTTGCCATTTTGGTTATTCTCCGATCCATTCAAATAGTCGTATTTCTTTGTCTTCCTTGCCTTTCTGATTTTGGATGCCACTTTAAAGCATTTGATATCATTTTAGCTGAACAGCCTATCATTTTCTGAACTTCTTTATGGGTTTTCCCCTCTTTTATTAACTTCTTAATCAAAGAACGCTCTTCTTCTGAACAATGTCTTGAACGACCCATTTTACTCTGTTTTTCAAGGACAAATGCACAGCCAGCATATGCAGCGTCAGTTGCCTTGATCCTTAAATAAGGGCCACCTGTATAACACCTATTTTTTTCACACAATCAGTTACCTCACTAATTGAACTCAGCAGTGCTGTTTTTTTGAACACGCCCCTTTCAGTTAATGATTCAGTTTCACTGAATCAGCAGCATGCACGTCATGCCTGTTGGGTCTGTTGGTTTTCTATACCTTTACTAAACCTTCTAGAAACTTACTTGCAGTGTAGAAGTTGAAATTCTAACAAAAACAGTGATTTATCTTGCTAGTGATGTGGGACTGTTACTATTTTGAACACAACTGTATGTAAGAGTCTCAGGCGGCTGAATTGAATGTCTCCAAAATGAGGTGGTGGGAGGGATCCTGAAACTATGGCCTGTTTGTTCAAACTGTGGATTGTGGTGATGAAGGTTATGAGGCCGGCCTTAAGTGTCTCTGACTGTTGTAATCTGAGGTCATTGGTGCCAGCGTGAACTACCACTGTTGATATGGAGGGGTGATGATGGAGGATGTTGGGGTCGGAGTCGGTGATGTCCCTGATGAGTGCACCTGGGTGGCAGGGATGAACCTCCAATCAATCACCAATTAGAAAGAGAGAATCACTGATATACAGACAGAAATCAGAGAGGTCATGAAGACCAAAGAGCACACAGATGGGCCTCAGTTATGACGGCTTTATGGACCCCGATAAAGAGTCCTCTGCAGACAGGAGGAGGAGGATGAGGATGATGATTATGGTTCAGAGGAAGAAACTGAGATCATGGAGATTGTTGATCAGGGTAGACAGCAACAATCCTCTGGCGGTCATCAGGGTTACATGTTGGACTCTGTGGAGACACAAAAACAAAAACTTATTAAAACACTTCAGTTTGCTCCACAAACATTTTGCTCTTCATCGGGACCAGAAGCTCTGGGACCACTTTGGACCACACTCCTGTCATGTTCAAATGCTCAGGACGTCCATCGTCTTGGAATCCTCACTGCCGAACACACGTGCACATGACCTGCAGTGTTCCCACACACCCCAGTTAAAGCACCAGATGATAATACGTAATATCTCAGATAATGCTGACAATGTCATTTTCTGATGCCTCAGAAGAACACTCCAGAGACCTGACGTCATCACGGTGAACTGTGGACCACAGGTTCATGCTCAGAGGAGCAGGATTTAAGAGGTAGACCTCATATATATGTGTACATCCTGATTTAAAGAGAACCAAGTCCAAACAGACTCTGGATCCAAGTCAGTGACCTCGAGCTCAGCTCACTGAGGTGATGGTTAGAGGAGAACTTCAGGAGTTCAAACTGTCCACAGCAGGAGAAGCTCCATGATCATCTGCAGCTCCAACCCCATCTTTATATTTGTCATCACTGACATCTGGGGGAATACAAACACCATCTGGAGGTCCATGATGAAGGTTTGGGCTGTGGCATATATGCCAACAACAAGCCCTCTCATTGGTCAGAGGTGAACTTTAGAGATACCAGGACTGAGATGAGCTGCTACTCTGGACCCCTGCAGTCTCCTTCATGTACCAGCTTAAACTCAGGTGTGACAGGTAAATTAACAACAGACAGGTGTGCAGGTGTGTGCACTCACCCCAGGCATAGTCCTTGGTGACGCCAGCGTGCTCCACCCTGCAACTGTATCGCTCTCCACGGCGGGGGGTGAAATTCACGCTCCTGGTCAGGTGGAACTGCCAGCCGTTGCGGAAGGCCAGGTCGGTCAGATTACCTTTGAGGTCGACGTCGTCTTTGAGCAGGGTGATGGACAGGTTTGGAGGGTAGAACTCAGTGACGTGGCACAAAAGAGTGTTCTCCTGGTCGAACTCGCCATGCTTATGGCTGTAGACCTGGACCTTTGGATGGCCTGTGCAGACAGGAAGTGATGTCAGAGCATTAGGATGGTTTCAGCAGCTCCATGAAGGATAAACAACAACAAAGTAAACAAGGATAAACCACAGCTCCTCATAAACAACAACAAAATAAAAAATATAAACAAAAATAAAGTCCAGAAGGATAAACAACAGCTCCTCATAAACAAAGTCCAAAAGGACAGGGTGAAGCAGGTCTGCCGGGTGCTGTTACTGTCCAGGCCTGTGGGGGGTGCAGTCTCCTCATAGACGGTTTACAGGAAATCGAAAGTAAACTTTGGGGAATTCCACAGAGACATAAACAACCTTAAACTTTTAAACTGACCTCCAGATAAAACACATTCTTCTGTCAGACATATGAATAATCAATGAGGAATAAAGATGATCATTCACTTCACTTCACTTCCCTTCAGCTCTTCACATGCACTGGGAATCAAACCATGACGCAGGTATTTACTGACATTTTCACACTAACATCATTTTGTATATTCACTTCGATTCAATGATATTTCTTGATCTGTTTTTATTGAGATGATAAATGTGTGATGTTAACGAAGGACTGAGCTCTCACTCTGCTTTATTTGGTTCGGTTCCTACCTTAGTCAAATCTTAAAACAGCAAATAACCCACTTTATTACGACATTAAATACATTAAAGTCATTATAACCTCACTGTATAGTAATCAGAATGTCGGAGAACAATTTAATCAGGCTGTTAGGCATGTTTATTTAACATCGCACTGGGGTATAAGAACATGAATATTTAAAGATAAAGTTGAGTTTACTGTCCAAAGTATAAATAATGAAGTACTAATGACGATAAAGAGTAAATGTTACTCACTGGTTCTGTCCTTGGCAAGGCAGACGGCAGCAAGGCCGAGGAGCAGAAAGAGAGTCTTCATGGTTGATTCAGTTCAGTTGTTTCAGAAATAAGAGTAAAAAGAGGCTTTTCCTGTAATGCGCAGTGACTCCTCCGTCCTCTGTCAGTGAAATAAGGAGGAACCCGACGAGCACCGACGAATAACTAAGTTACTTTCCCGCACCGCTATAAAATAATCGGCCAATCAACAATCTCTGCCCTGTAAAATAATCGGCCAATCAACAATCTCTTCCCTATAAAATAATCGGCCAATCAACAATCTCTGCCCTGTAAAATAATCGGCCAATCAACAATCTCTTCCCTATAAAATAATCGGCCAATCAATAATCCCCCCTGTAAAATAATCGGCCAATCAACAATCTCTTCACTTGTCACCAGGCAGACTAGGGGCAGACAGGTTATCTGAGGAAACTCCCGGAAAAACCAGAAACCATCCAAGTCAGAGATGGACGACCTCTGACACCAAGAGAACCATGACCAAACATTAGTTTGTTTGTTTAATTGTTTAATTTATTTTAAGGTAGTTTATTTCTTTGTTTAATTTATAAAACGTTTGTATGTTCAATTTATTTAAAGTTTGTATGTTTGTTTGTGTGTTCATTGTATTTTAAATTTGTATATTTACAGTATTTTTAGTTTGTATATTTATTTCATTTGATGTTTGTATGTATGTTTGTTTCTATTTTTTCTTTTTCACTTCCAACAGGCCAGATTAAAGGAAGATTATAAAATACATATTAGAAGAACTCAATGGCTTGTAATTTAACTAAAAAAATAAAAATAATTGATTTTATACACGTTTACAGTTTAAATGACTTAAAAAAAAAGCCCAATTCACAGAGATTATCACTGCATTGGGGCTACTTTAGGATTCTTCTTTAATGTTCGCGTAAAAAATATAATTTGTTTTGTAATAATATTTTACTGAGACATCTTTCAAATTAATTTTCACTATTATGATGTAGTCTGAATTGTTTTACTACTGTGACAATAGTAAGACCTATTATATCCTAGTACTGCCTTAAAGAGTCATAATAGAGACAACAGCCACATTAATCTGAGTAATCTTATTTTTCTCTTTTTCAACAAAACTATGTCAAAGTCTTAAGTGAAGCATTATTAAAATGGTTGAAGAGAATGATTATTTAATTTCTGCCACAGACAAATATGATTTGTTTTACATCAGTGTATGAACACCACTGCATATTAAATGATACTTAGACGCGTCAAACTTTAGAGAAATATTCCAGCTCCTGGAGTGTGAGCAGTGCTGTAGGTCATAGTGAGATTTTGTTTGTGATTAATTGATCAGCCTCAGTCTCATCATACCTGTGAAGTCAGATATCACAGGTTAACTGGTTCAGTTTAATGGGCTGTCATCAGCATGGTCAAAAAAAGTTTTTTTATGAAAGCAAAGTGCAAAGTCAGACTAACTGTAAATCAAACATTTGACTGACTGTAGCAATTATTGACCTTTTAGTTTAAGAATAATCAATATACAAGCATTAGTGAGAGAAAAAGAAACAGACAGAAAGCAAACTGATGGTTTTATAAATTTACGTTTTTTTGTTTCTGAATCAGGTTATACACACACATCTATATATATATCTATATCTATATCTATACATATATATATATAAATATATATATATATATATATATATATATATATATATATATATATATATATATATATATATATATATATACATATATATATTTATATACATATATATATATATATAACTAAGGAAAAATAATCTCTAACATCTGTAATCATGAGTGTTGATGCCAATGTGATAAAGAGGAGCTGCTGTGTTTTCAGCCTGATGAAGATCTAATTGATAATTCACCTGTCCTGTGATCATGGAGACATTACCACTATTATTACTGTGATTAGTATTAAAAGTTTAACTAAATATACCAATGTGTGAGACCCTAAATAATAATCCATACATTCTATTTATAAAAAAAACAAGAACACATTAGTGATGAAGGTTTTTATTCAATGATAAATATTCAATTAAATCTTAAGGCCACAGGTTATTTAAATCATCGTCCTGTTTGAACACAATCTGCATTATCACTGCAAAAATACACTGTAAACATGTTCATGTGTGTGAATATAAATATAAACTGTTTGTGTTTCTATTCTACAACACTGCACTCATATTTAAACATAAATATTTTTATATATTTAATGTATTTTAAAAGTTAAATCTGACATCATTTGTCAGGCTGAGTCTGTGTAACGTGTACTAACGCCCCCTGCAGGACACTCTGTGCTACTGCAGGTCTGATAGAAACCGTACCTGCCAGACGACCAGGCCGATCCGACAGGCCACAGACCAGGTTCCAGATAGTTGACTTAATCACACGATAACAAGTTTATTTTCAGACTCCAAACGATCAGTCATAAACACTCTCCTGTTAGATAGAGGCTGATGAGCTGAACGGCTTTACTCTGGGACGTTATGACCTGAACAGAAGGTGAAGGCTGAACTGGAGATCATTTGACATGTATCAGGAGCTTCACTGGACTATCAGGACCCGGTCTCAGGGCAGGTTTGTCCATCAGACAGTGAGCTATGATGACTGATGATTGACTCTAAGATCAGAGTCAAACTGACAAACGGGGAAATGTAACTTTAAGGTGACATGGTGACACCAACCATTGACAACCATGGAAACCGATCAATACTCATTAATATCCATCAGAACTCAGACTGATCACCTGATCATTTCTGTTTCTCAGTCTCAATATTTGACATGTGCTCAGTCCGTTTCTCAAAACTCTGCCTTCTCCTCTCCTCCTGGTTTGGCTCCTCCCTCTGCTCCTAAGGGGGCGGAGTCTTTGGGCTGGAAGGCGAGGGAGGCGGAGTTAATGCAGTAACGTTTTCCTGTAGGTCGAGGTCCATCATCAAACATGTGACCCAGGTGTGCTCCACACTGAAACAGAGAAAGAGAGACCATGAATACTCAGTCCATTAAAAAAGTCCATACTGGACCACAGAGAGACCATGAAGACACACACACACATATATATATATATAAGTACACCCCTATTAAATGAGTACACCCCTATTAAAGTAATGCATTAGTCAATCAGTCAATCAATCAAACTTTATTTATAAAGCGCTTTTCATACAAAGAATGCAACTCAAAGTGCTTTACATAAAATATAAAAACATTCCCTCAAACCCACCTACCCACACCTATTTACATAAGCATCTACTCACACGCATGCATGCAACGTTTCACTCATGCACAAATACGCAAGCACACACACACACCCACACACATACACACTTAAATAGTGGCCATTAGGCTAAGAACAAGAGGCTGAGTACAGACTGACCAGTTGAGAAAGTGCCATCAGAGGAGCCATCTGCACCAGGAGCAGAGAGTCAACCACAGCCACAGGACACCAACGCAGAGCCCAGAGGAGAGAGGATGGACCTCAAGACTCCACCAGGGACCTACAGAACAGAGTCCTGCAGCCGCAGCCGACCACAGCTCGTGGTGCAGAGTGCTCCTACAGAGGAAACACTGGAGATCCTGCAGATAAAAGAATAAATGTATGTAAAAACTAAGAGACGAATAAAAGAACTAGAACATAAAATAGTACAACTAAAACACTAAGGTAAGAAAAGAATAAAATCCATAAATAAAAACCACGTAAAGGTCGAAAATAAATAAATGTCTTAATTCATGTCTTAATTAAAAGCTAAGCTAAAAAGATGTGTCTTGAGCCTGCTCTTAAAAACATGAGTTCCTCTGCGGCCCTGAGGTCCTCTGGCAGGCTGTTCATACTTGACCTCAGAGCTGAGGGAGACCCAGAGTTTGCTTCTGAGCTGAACCTATTCTTCAATAGGTTCGACACAACCCCCACCCCGGTGAGCTCAGAGAATGGATCTGGGTCTTCAACCCCCACCCCAGCCCCCACTCACAACTCTGCAGGAGACTCTGCCCCCCTCCCTGGCACATCTTCATCCCCCTCCCCTAGCTTGCAAATGGCTCCAACAGACAGCCCCCCCTCTCCCCCCAACCTACCCCCCCTGGACACCAACCTCACCCAGCACCCCTCCCTCTCTCCCTGCCTCACACTCACGTCCAGCCAGGTACAGAGGGAGCTCTCTAAACTCTGCACCAACACAGCCAGTGGGCCGGACAACATCAGCCCCAGGGTCCTCAGGGTGTGTGCCGGGCAGCTCGCTGGAGTCTTTCAGCACCTCTTTAACCTCTCCCTGAGGTTGATGAAGGTGCCCGAACTGTGGAAGACCTCCTGCATCGTCCCGGTACCAAAAAAAGGACGTCCCAGCGCTCTCAATGATTACAGACCTGTGGCACTGACGTCACATGTCATGAAGACCTTCGAGAGGCTGGTTCTTCAGCACCTGAGGACTCTGCTCTCTGCTTTCCAGGATCCCCTGCAGTTTGCATACCAGCAGCACATCGGCGTGGAGGATGCCATCATCTTCCTCACCCACAGGGCCCTGTCACACCTGGAGAGACCGGGGGCACTGTGAGAGTCATGTTCTTTGACTTCTCTAGTGCCTTCAACACCATCAGGCCCTGCCTCCTGGGGGAAAAGCTGCTGGACATGCAACTGCACCCCGACACCACAGCCTGGATACTGGACTACCTCACAGGCCAGCCGCAGTACGTCAGGGTGAATGGCTGTGCCTCTGAGGTGGTAACAAGCAACACCAGAGTGCCCCAAGGAACTGTTCTGGCGCCCTTCCTCTTCACCCTCTTCACTTCAGACTTCAGGTTCAACTCTGGTTCCTGTCACCTCCAGAAGTTTTCCGATGACTCCTCCATTGTTGGATGTATCACTGATGACAACGAGGGGGAGTACAGAGGACTGATCAAGAGCTTTGTCACATGGTGTGACAGCAACAACCTGAAGCTCAACATCAGTAAGACCAAGGAGGTGGTGGTGGACTACCGGAGGAGCAGGAGGTCCCCTGCCCCCATCATCATCCAGGGGGAGGAAGTGGAGAGGGTGGACTCGTACCGGTACCTTGGGGTCCACATTAACGATAAACTGGACTGGTCACACAACACAGATGCCCTCTTCAGGAAAGGACAGAGCAGGCTGTTCTTCCTGAGGAGACTCAGGTCGTTTGGCGTCTGCAGCAGGCTCCTGAAGACCTTCTACCAGTCTGTGGTGGCCAGCGCACTCTTCTTTGCTGTAGTGTGCTGGTGGGGCGGCATCAAGACTGGTGAGGTCAACAGGCTCAACAAACTGGTGAAAAAGGCCCGTTCTGTGATGGGCCTTCAATTGGACACTCTACAGACTGTGGCTGAGAGGAGGATCAAGGACAAAATCATGTCGATCCTGGACAATCCCTCTCACCCTCTCCATGACGAGCTGTGGGACATGGGAAGCTCGTTCAGCCAGCGCATCATCCCCCCCAGAAGCAGAACTGAGCGCTTCAGGCGCTCCTTTGTGCCCACCGCCATCAGACTATACAACAGCAGCGGAGGCCACAGTCTGTCACTGCACTTGACTATAATGGATGCCTGTATTGTTTTGAGCCAGAATATACCGACGAGGAGCTATTTGAAAGGAGGATGCAGAGGGAAAGAGCCGAACAGCTGGCCAGAGAACAAGCAACCACCACGAATGGGGGCTAACTGGTGGTGTTGTTGGGGACATTGCACGGCAATGGCAACAGAGGAGGAGTGAGTTTCGCAGCAGATAATGTCTAATTTAGGGGCTTCGATTTCTGGCCCCGTCTGCTACTATGGCATGAGAAAAAAAAAGCCGTTGGATAGATCTAAATTGCTCAAAAACGGCTCCAAACTCCGCCAAAATTGTCTGGGTGAGTCTACGAGCGTATTCAATCCTAAAAATAAGGTGCGGAGTCAAAAAACCGAACTTATCCTTTAAGACATTTAAAAACCAATAAAAGAACTTTAAAGTTGATCCTAAAACACACGAGGAGCCAATGCAGTGATTCTAAAACCGGTGTAATGTGGGCCCGCCCTCTGGTCTTAGTCAGGACACGTGCTGCTTAATTTTGTAGTAATTGTAAACCTGAAATATTCTTTTTGGGAAGAGCAGAGAGCAGGGCATTACAGTAGTCTATACGACTGGTGATAAAAGCATGCATCAGTGTCTCCGTGTTGGCATGAGAGAGAATGGGGCGGACTCTGGCGATGTTCTTTAGATGATAAAAACCTATTTTTGTTACATTCTTAATGTGTGGAATAAAAGTCAGCTCAGAGCCAAACATTACGCCCAGGTTTTTTACTTGTAATTAAGGATTAAAAGACAGTGCCTGTAGTTTGGGTAAAAGCTTCTCTCTCTGGGCCTCAAGACCAATGACTAAAACCTCAGTTTTGTCCTGGTTAAGCTGGAGAAAGTTTTCTGCCATCCATGATTGGATTTCTAAAATGCAGTTAAAAAGATCATCCATTGGTCTGGTGTCATCAGGAGACATGGAGATGTAAAGCTGTGTGTCATCAGCATAACTGTGAAAGTTGATTCATGTCTCCTGATGACACCGCCAAGGGGGAGCATGTACAGGTTTAAAGCACAGGACCTAAAATCGAACCCTGGGGTACTCCACATGGACTTTAGAGGACCATGTGTCTACACTTACCATGAATGTTCTGTCTGTGAGGTAGGAAGTAAACCATTGTGTACAGTACCAGAGAGGCCAACCAGGTGTTTGAGTCTATTTAAAAGAATAGTGTGATCCACTGTATCGAAGGCAGCACTAAGATCCAGCAGAACCAACACTGTCACCTTTTGTGAATCATAATTCAATCTAAAATCATTTAAAATCTTTGTTGAGGCAGTCTCTGTACTGTGGTTTACACTAAAACCAGACTGACATTCTTATGAATATCATGTGTGTCTAAAAAAGAACTAAGCTGAATAAAAACAAGTTTCTCTAAAATTTTACTTTAAAATGGTAAGTGAGACACTGGTCTGTAATTATTTAAATCATTAAAATCTAAATTGCTCTTCTTCAACAGGGGCGTCACCACTGCCGTCTTAAAGGCCCTGTTGTGAGTCGGCTGCATGACATGTTGATTAAAATCCAAATAGTTAAGAATATTTAAAACTTCACTTGAAACAGGGTCTTAAATATTATCTATATGCAGGTTAAAATCACCAGTTAAAATAATCATATTGTAAGAATTGTGTAAGATCGAAAAAAATTCTGAAAATTGGTTGATAAAAAGACTGCACTTTTTCGGTGGTCTGTTCTGTCACACATAAAATTGTAGGGTTGTTAAAAACAAAGGAGTGGTATTCAAAACTTGAGTATTGTTCAAATAAAATAGGTTTTGTGGTCAAAGTGTTTGCAATAATTGAAGCAGTGTCACCTCCTCTCTTACCACTCCTTGTTGAAAAAGCAAAGTTAAAATTAGGTGGGGAGGCCTCAGTGAGAACAGCTGGTTGTCAGCCATGTTTTAGTTAAAAATAAACATTCAAGTTTGTGCTCTAAAATCAGGTCATTTACGATAAAAGACTTGTTCAGTAGAGAGCGGACGTTTACGAGGGCCATGTTTTTGGTCATTGGGGACTGATTAACCGTCTGATTTTGTGGTGAAAAAGTTTTAAGGACAGATCTGAGATTATTGAAGTTAATGGCAGATTTGTGGGAGGTTTAATGCATAGGCCGCTCTCTGGTGATGATTACTGGGATGTGGAATGAACATGAACTGTCTATTGGAATAACTGTGGTTGATGAAGGGGTGAGTTGATCGTGTTGTCATGCAGATTCCAGTGTGAGTTCTATGTTGTGTGAAAGAAGGCACACAAATGCTTTGGGGACACTGCACATTCTATTTCAGAGCAAAAAAATGTGAAAAAGTAATTGAATTTGATAATATTTTACAGAAAGTCAAGAAATATAATGTTCAAAAAAATAGCAGTGTTGACATCTTTATTTACAAACTCAAAATGTAGTGTATAAACTAAGAATTGCTTGATGATTCAACTTTCCTGAGAATCATAAACTAATATTTAGTCGCATAACCACGGTTTCTGATAACTGCTTCACATCTGTGGTGCATGGAGCCTACCAACTTCTGGCACTGGTCAACAGGTATTGAAGCCCAGGACAATTGTACTACGTTCCACAATTGCTCTGCATTTCTTGGTTTTGCCTCATGAACAGCATTTTTTATGTCAGCCCACAAGTTTTCTATGGGATTAAGGTCCGGGGATTGTGCTGGCCACTCCATTACTTGAATTTTGTTTGTCTGGAACCATGATTTCGCTCGCCTGCTGGTGTGTTTGGGGTCATTGTCTTGTTGAAACACCCATTTCAAGGGCATTTCCTCTTCAGCATACGGCAACATGACTTCTTCCAGTATTCTGATGTACTCAAACTGATCCATGATCCCTGGTATGCCATAAATAGGACCAACACCGTAGTAGGAGAAACATCCCCATATCATGATGCTTTCACCACCATGCTTCACTGTCTTCACTGTGTACTGTGGCTTGAATTCAGTGTTTTCAGGTCGTCTGACAAACTGTCTGTGGCCCTTAGACCCAAAAAGAACAATCTTACTCTCATCAGTCCACAAATATTGGGCCATTTCTTTTTAGTCCAGTCAGTGTGTTCTTTGGCAGATTGTAACCTCTTCAGCATGTCTTTTTTTTAACAATGGGACTTTGCGGGGGCTTCTTGCTGGTAGCTTGGCTTCACATAGACGTGGTCTGATTGTTACAGTACTCACAGGCAACCTTAGATCTTCTCTGATCCTCCTGGAGCTGATCATTGGCTGAGCCTTTGCCATTTTGGTTATTCTCCGATCCATTCAAATAGTCGTTTTTCTTTGTCTTCCTTGCCTTTCTGGTTTTGGCTGCCACTTTAAAGCATTTGATATCATTTTAGCTGAACAGCCTATCATTTTCTGAACTTCTTTATAGGTTTTCCCCTCTTTTATTAACTTCTTAATCAAAGAACGCTCTTCTTCTGAACAATGTCTTGAACAACCCATTATACTCTGTTTTTCAAGGACAAATGCACAGCCAGCATATGCAGCGTCAGTTGCCTTGATCCTTAAATAAGGGCCACCTGTTTAACACCTATTTTTTTCACACAATCAATTACCTCACTAATTGAACTCAGCAGTGCTGTTTTTTTGAACACGCCCCTTTCAGTTAATGATTCAGTTTCACAGAATCAGCAGCATGCACGTCATGCCTGTTGGGTCTGTTGGTTTTCTATACCTTTACTAAACCTTCTAGAAACCTACTTGCAGTGTAGAAGTTGAAATTCTAACAAAAACAGTGATTTATCTTGCTAGTGATGTGGGACTGCTATTATTTTGAACACAACTGTATGTAAGAGTCTCAGGTGGCTGAATCTAATGTCTCCAAAATGAGGTGGTGGGAGGGGTCCTGAAACTATGGCCTGTTTGTTCAAACTGTGGATTGTGGTGATGAAGGTTATGAGGCCGGCCTTAAGTGTCTCTGACTGTTGTAATCTGAGGTCATTGGTGCCAGCGTGAACTACCACTGTTGATATGGAGGGGTGATGATGGAGGATGTTGGGGTCGGAGTCGGTGATGTCCCTGACGAGTGCACCTGGGTGGCAGGTGGTGTGACCTTTGTTTACTCACACGTGCCGAATCATTGACGTGCCCGAGGACAAACACAGACGGCCCAGGCCCGGCAGCTGAGGGACGGGTCGCTGCAGACTGAGCTAGACTCTGCAGTGCCACTGGACTGACCGCAGGAGCCGAGGCACCTGCGTTGCTTCCCTGTGTGCTCCCACTGGGCACACGCAGAGAGGGTGCAACAGCGGAGCCTCCCACCCCACGACAGGCAGGGGAGCATGGCATGGAGAGGGTGGGAGCAGCGGAGGAGCCCCTCGGCGCACACCGAGTGGTCTGACCAGCCATACGCAGGGGAGCAGCGGAGTCTCCGGATGGTGCTGCAGTTGGTGGTGATTGGCGTAGCGAGCCTAGCTCCGTCTCCTGCAGGACAGCCGGCTGCCCCGCATCCCACGACGATTGCCATTGCAGGGCCCAGTAATCCATGGGTCAGGCACTGGAGTGGAGCTGATCGGGCCTTTAGATCTAGGTCGAGCCCCTTGTTGAATCCAGCACTGTTGTCCTGGATCCTTACCAGGGCGGGATGAGGAGGGCCGGGACTCAGAAGCAGAGGAGTACTGGGCCGTGTCTGCTAGCTGGGCGCTGGTGGCGTTGGCTCGGGTCTTGCCCAAAATTACGTCCATATCTCTTTCCTCCTGGATTTTAATTAAGCTGGATATCTGTTGTTCGAGCTGGGCCACCTTCTGACTCAGACCAGCACAACTGTCCCATATGGATGTGGAGGTAAGTGACGGCATGGCTCACCTGTAGCTGGTTGGCTAGGTTTGTTGTTGTTTAAGGGCTAATTGGCCTTTGTGGTTTTGGCAGGAAAATTTTGGGCATCCGGTGGTTAAAAGCAGTAATCCAGTTAAAAGCAAGGTTAAAAAGGTAACCTATAGTGTCTAAAGACACTTTTGGGTAGATACCAAAAGTGTCTTCAGACACTATTGGAATATCTAAATGAACAAAAGAACAATCTCCAAAGTTTTGACAAAGCTGAGTTTAACAAAACATATTTTTTACCATAAGATGAAAATAAGGGTAATATGATAACTACAGTGCTGTGAAAAAGTATTTGCTCCCTTCCTGATTTCTTTTTTTTTTGCATATTTGTCACACTCAAATGTTTCAGATCATCACACAAATTTTAGTGTTGGACAAAGATAACCTGAAAATGCAGTTTTTGAATGATGATTTTATTTATTAAGGGAAAAAAGCTCTCCAAACCCACAAGACCCTATTTGAAAAAGTAACTGCCCCTCCCTTGTTATATCATGAGTTAACTGTGATTAACCACATTTTTTTGAAAGCCGAGTTAAATTTCACTGACCACACGCAGACCTGATTACTGCCAGACCTGTTGAATTAAGAAATCACTTAAACAGAACCTGTCTGTCAGTGAAGTAGGCTGCAAGATCTCAAAAAGAAACACATCATGTCACTATCCAAAGAAATTCAAGAACAAATGAGACCAATACACTACCACAAAGTGATTGAAATCTATCAGTCTATTACAAAGCCATTTCTAAGGCTTTAGGACTCCAGTGAACCACGGTCAGAGCCATTATCCACAAATGGAGAAAACTGGGAACAGTGGCAAACCTTCCCAGGAGTGGTTGGCCAACCAAAATTACACCAAGAGCACAACGACGACTCATCCAGGAGGTCAAAAAGAACCAGAACAACATCTGAAGAACTGCAGGCCTCACCTGCCTCAGTTAAGGTCAGAGTTCATGACTCAACAATAAGAAAGAGACTGAGCAAAAATGGCATCATGGGAGAGCTCCAAGGTCAAAACCACTACTGACCAAAAAGAACACAAAGGCTCGTCTCACATTTGCCAAAAAGAAATCTTGATGATCCCCAAGACTTTTGGAAAAATATTCTGTGGACTGACAAAAGTTGAACTTTTTGGAAGGTGTGTGTCCCGTTACATCTGGGGTAAAAACAACACAGCATTTGATAAAAAGAACATCATAGCAACAGTCAGACATGGTGGTGGTGGTGTGATGGTCTGGAGCTGCTTTGCTGCTTCAGGACCTGGATGACTTGCTGTGATTGATGAAACCATGAATTCTGCTGTTTACCAGAAAATCCTGAAGGAGAACGTTCAGCCATCAGTTCATGACCTCAAGCTCAAGCTCACTTGGGTTATGCAACAGGACAATGACCTGAAACACACTAGCAAGTCCACCTCTGAATGGCTTAAAGAAAAACAAAATCAAAGTTTTGGAGTGGCCGAGTCAAAGTCCGGACTTAAACCCAATTGAGATGCTGTGGTGTGACCTTAAACGGGCAGTTCATGCTTGAAAACCCTCCAATGTGTCTGAAGTAAAACAATTCTGCGCAGAAGAGTGGGCCGAAATTCCTCCACAGCGATGTGAAAGACTCATCTCCAGTTATCACAAACACTTGATTGCAGTTATTGCTGCCAAGGGTGACACAACCAGTTATTAGGTTCAGGGGCAATTACTTTTTCACATAGGGTCGTGTAGGTTTGGAGAGCTTTTTCCCTTAATAAATAAAATCATCCTTTAAAAACTGCATTTTGTATTTACTCAGGTTATCTTTGTCTAATGTTAAAATTTGTGTGATGATCTGAAACATCTGAGTGTGACAAATATGCAAAAAAGTAAGAAATCAGGAAGGGGGAAAATATTTTTTCAAAGCACTGTACAACTTAGCTTTGCTCTCACCTCTTTGATTGGGGTGTAGTCAAGGGCATAGGTTTGATTTTGACATTGGTGGGGACATAAAAGTGCTCCAGTATTTAAGCCGAGAAGGGCTGAGAGATGTCATTGGATTAGCCAAATGTCCTTCAAGAAAATCAAGTAATGGACCAGACCCAAAAAGCATTGGCCCACCGGGCATTGCCCAGTACGCCTGATGGCCAGTCCAGCCCTGGCCCCCACCCACAGGTTGAGAACCGCTGCAGTACTAGATTGTATTTGACTCGTCACTTTTGAAAGTCTTTGTGTTACTTAAGCAGAGTGCATGAGCTATCAAGACACCGTTTGAATCATAAAATCACACAAAGTGACTGATGATTGGTCACTGTTCCTGCGATGCGTGTTTGTCTGCGTCTTTACACTCACCGACACACGGAAGAGCGCACACCCAAAACCGCTGAGCAATTTGGGAGGCATTTAGGTCAAATGTTCACAAGTACATCGGCTGCACTGCAAAATGACATAACTGACAGAAAACTACGGTAACAGCCACACTTTAAATGGGAAATATCAGGCCTGGCGTCCACAGAGCGGATCGTGGCTGCATCAGACGGCGGAGAATGCATCCTCTTGCGCAAAATGGGGCCCTACGCACAGCACGTGTTTTGCGTACAGGGAGGGGCGGTGCTGGGTAGTGGCAAAATATTGATAGGGACGTGTCAATTGTGTCCCTAACCAATTCTACGCCCCTGGGTGTACTCATTTTTGCATCCTGATCTTAAATTGAGAAAAATACTTTTTTGTGTGCAACTTAAAAAATCTTTTGCAATCAATGACCCACATTTGGGGGAGTGTTTTGTGGTATACCATACCATAGTATACCATGTTTTATGGTATGCCATAGAAAATGTTGATTTTGAAAGGAAACTAAAGGTTTTATGACAAATCTGAAGTTGTGTACTCATTTAGGCTGAGCACTGTATATATATATATATATATATATATATATATATATATATTATATAATATATATATACACACACACACATATATATATATATATATATATATATATATATATATATATATAGGTACATTGGGGGAATATGAGTGTGTCTTAAGTATTCACTGACAAGATTAGGGTGGAGTGAGTGTTACCTGGCTGCAGCTGGTCTCCACTCGGTGCATCCCGTAAGAAAAGTCATCAGAGTTGTGGATGGACTCTTCCTTCAGGAGGTCAAAGAAAGATGGCCACCCTGAGAACAACAGAGCATCATGTTAAAACTCAAACAGCTGCACAGACCCTCTTCACCTGGTCAAGCTGGATGAACACCACTCCAAGCTAAAGTCAAATATTACCATGATTATCAGGACCTAACCTGAAGTCATTGCCATGGTGACTGTGTTTTTACGGACTTAGAGGGTTTCATTTTTAGACATTTATGGCCCTTTTCCACCAGCCCGCCTTGGCCCTACTCTACTCTACCCTACTTGGCTCTACCCGGTTTGCGTTGCGTTTCCACCGGCACAGTACCTCCTAAAACAAACCACTTTTTAGTACCTACTCTGCTCTGGTTCTAAGCGAGCTGAGTTGATACCAAAAGGTGACGTCGACTGACTGCCGGCTACTGATTGGTCAGAGAATGTCGTCACCGATGGGTCGTGAGCGCGACGTCCAAATCAGGACTGCAGTACATATGCTTTGTTACTTTATGGCATTAACTTGCTGCCATCACAATGTTAAACACAGGACTTCATCATTACGAGCTAGCTAACAAACTAGCGGTAGCTTCCATTAGCTTACCCTCATACGTCTTTTCTTTGCAGCCCGATTGCTCTCGTCCTCGGCTTCAAACTGTTGTATAGCTTCCAAAACTCTCCTGTACTTCTCAAGGGTATTTCTTCTCGCCGCCTGCAGCCTTCTTCTGCTTTCCTCTTTCATTCGGTTTGTAACAAAAAGCCTCAGACCAAGCATCAAGTATACTATTGCCTCCAAGTCCTCCCTTGTTTTGATTGTTGTGTCGCGCTCAGAATGACATGAACGCAGTGTCGCCCAGCTGTTTCACGGCGACCCCGCCCCCGCTGGGTAGGGAAACGGGCTGGTGGAAAAGCAGCACAATGCGAGTAGAGTAGAGCTAATGGAAAAGGGCCATTAGGAAATCACCACTTCAGATCAAACAATGACATGTTAAAAACAGACATTTCTCTGCTCAGTCTGTGGTGGGATCTACAAGAGTCTGCGTCCTGATCTTTATGAAGAACCACCTTCATCTAATGCTGTCAGCCAATTCTGCTGTCCAAGTCATCAGAGTGACATCACTGTGAGCCCTCAGTGTGACATCACTGTGAGCCCTCAGTGTGACATCACAGTGTTGTACTAAGATGTGTCTCCTTACGTCCTCAGAGGAATATCTCACCTGATCCAGAGTCAAACTTAGTCTTGGAGCTGTGACATAAAAACAAATATCAGGATTAATATTAAATAATCTTGATGAATATATATGATTATAATTATAAATATAATGAAGACAACTGATGTCACCTGAAGAGAGGCGCACCACAGACCACACAGGCGTATGTCCCCTCGTCTTTATGAAAAGTGAACGCTCCACTGAATGCACTGCAAAAAATACATCACCTCATTTTAACAGCAAAATTATATAACAATAATGACCAGCTGCTAAAGACCTTAAACTTTTTTAAACTTTAAAACTGTTTTAAGATCCAAAAACATCTAAAATGTATATAACCTGTGTTAATTTCAGATTTTAAAATATTGTCCAATATTTAAATTGTGTTAAGTGAAGGGATGAAAACATTAAATATTTAAACCTTTTAAAGTTTTAAATCTACAAACATCTTTAAATATTTAAACTGTTAAAGTTTAAGATCTAAAAACATTTTTTAATATTTAAACTGTTTTAAATTAAAATCTATTAACATCTTTAAATGCTTCAGTTGTTATAATGCGAGATCTTAAACAATCTTTAAATATTAAAACTGTTTTCATTTAATATATACAAACATTTGTTAATATTTAAACTGTTTTAAAATCAAACCTACATTTTTTTCAGTATTAAAACTGTCTAAATTAAAAAATTTAAAACATTTTTAAATATTTAAACTGTTAACTTAAGAAAAACCATATTTAAACTGCTTAAAATTCAAATCTTTAAATGCTTAAACTGTTCATCTGTCCATCTAAAAGCTTAGTTTTAGTTTACGGTCTTCAAACACCTTTAAATATTTTCATTTTAATATTTATATATACCGTAAAATACCAAATAATAGCCGGCTTGTTTATTTGTTTCAATCTCTGAGCAGACCAGGCGTTTATTTGGGACCGGGCATCTATTTGAAAGAGGCGTTTATTTCCTTTCTCACAAAAATCTCGCTTAGCAAAAAATGAAAAAAAAAAAAGGTAAATGCAATCATACTATTTATTTACACCAGTATGAATATCACCTTTACATTTTCAAGGCAAGATTACAGTACCATAGTGATACATTTGTCTTCTTCTTTCAACTCAGCATCTCTAAACACTCTTCATACTGGTAAGAACTAGTTAAGTTAAGGTCTTATTTTTTTTTTCGCTGTACCGGGGCCATGGCGATCAGCAGCAATGTACCGGTAACTGATATGACTGGCCTCCTTCTTCTTTGAATTTTTGAAGCCCTAGCATGTAAGATTCTGGCTTACTGCTCTCTAGTGCCCTAGACGTAGTGGTCATTGAGTGTAACTGCACTGTCGTAAAACAGAGCGCCTCACACCAATGTGCATTTGTTGACATACAGAGGGAGGAGAAGGGAGCCGACAGGACGTCCTGAGAGACAAATAAACCATGTGGACTGATAAGGTACAGTCTGATCATGTTTCTATTTGAATAAATCACTTTTCAAACGTCAGCTGTCGGTTGTTAGCTCAGCGTTTGCAGGTGTGTAGTCTACTGTAACTTTGACCGTAGCTCGTAGGCTGTGCCTAATAAATTGGACTCGGCGTTGCTTTGGAACTTATTTGTCAAAATGTGCTGCTACACCCTGCGTTTATTTGGAACTCGGCGTTGATTTGGTATTTTACGGTATTTTAACTGTCTTAATTCAAGATCTACAAACATCTTTAAATATTTTAACTGATTTAATTTAAGACTGACTAACAGTTACTTCACTGATTAGATGAGGAGCTGTTTTAATCTTTAAAACCAAACAAAGTTCAAAATATTTTAAGGCTATTCAGAAACAGTCAGATCTTTTTGTTTTTTCGTGTAAAATGTTGATCTGATATGCGAGGTCTCGCCTGTGAATCAGTGATATTTCTAAAACAACAGATCTGAACCTCATTAGAGTCTACGAAAACAGTGGTTCTCATCATGGGGGGTCTGGACCCCATTGGAGTCATAAAAGCCTTTTCACCTGATCTTAACTGAAATCATTTACCTGTTTTTATAAGAAAATACACGAAAAATGAGAATGTTTACACGACAATGAAAACGACCGAAAATGAAGAGTTTTCATTGTGTTTCGCTTCCCGTTTACACGAGACCGGTGCCCGGAGTGCCTGAATCCGCAAACTTTTGAAACCAGGGTCCAGAGTGGAAAGTTTTGAAAACTTTTTTGTTTCTGACTCCATGTAGACGAGATTCAGCGTCTCCACAGAAAACCCCGACGTCCCCGCATTTGCAGTACTCTTTCACATGAAGGCTGCGTGCGCATACCAGGAACAACAACAGCTTCGGCTGAGTAACATGTGTGCAGCTTACCGTGCCCAGTTTGTTATCCAGACAGAAATATCCAGACACATTTGTTGTCCAGACAAGAAACTCCTGCGTCCACTCGCCATTGTTGTTTGTGAAAAGTTTGTCTTCACTGGAAGCGTTCGCGTGTTCCTACGCCACTGTTTCACTACAAACCAACATCGCCATCTACTGACCTGGCATGTACACTACAGCGTTTACAGTTGTTCTCGCGTCTCTGTGTGAAGACTGAGAGCTTTTGAAAACGCAAAGCAAAAACCTTTGTGTTTCTGGTGACAACATTGTTGCATAAATGGGGCATGAGTTTGATTTAAATAAAATTCTGTTAGCCATCAGGTGAGGATAATTAGTCCAGTAATTTGGGGGGGGGGGGGGGGGGGTGTCTTGTGCCAAGACCACTGATCAGCTAATGATGCTAACGACTTTCACAGGAACATTCCCAGGAACCAACAGGTAACTGACACAGGACCGGATCAATAATCAGGATCAATAACTAAACTGGTTTTAGTAAGACCTGATCCCCTGTACCTGTACCTCACCTCTCAGTGCCTCTCTCCTGGGTCACATGATACTGCATCGGGCTGAGCCGCTCCTTCAGCTCCTCTTTCGAGAAAGTCTGCGGCCATGTCTTCTTACCCCGACTGGCTCCTGAGGGGGAGGGGCATATATGAACAGAGCGTGTTTAATAACAGCAGAAGCAGAAGAGCGGCATGCCAGAATCACAGCAAACATCATAAAAACATAAAAACGACGCTCAGCAGAAACATAAAGAGGAGACCAACTGAAGCAGTGATCAGAAAACATCAGTCTAATTCATACTTATATTAGTACCACTACGACCACACGCCTGATGTTCAACCACAAAGATCCAAAAGTGATGTGTTCAGGTTCCTCTCTCTCTCTGGGAATTCTCAGCTCCAGCAGGTCAAACTCTGACCCTTTGTGTTTTAGATTCTTGGGGATCATTTTTGTTTCTTTGTGCTGAAAAATGTAAAATTCTGTTTGGATCTGAAATCAAACCTGAGCCCGCCCACTGAGACTCTGACCGTCAGACATTGGTTCATCTGAAGCAGTGAGAGCATGCATGCTGCAGACACCAGCTGTCAATCAAAGCCCAGAGGAGGTCATTATCTCTTTAACCTGGCCTCAAAGAACCACCATCTCCCCATCTGGAGGATCACATGTCCCTATAGGTCTGGGAACTGAGCTGTCAGGGCTCCTGTTCGGGTCTACAGAACTAAATGGTCCAAAGGAGGGTCGGGCTCAGGCGCAGTCTAGATGAGTCTGCTCAAATGAAGACAAGCCACCTGGCCCAGGAGACACCTGGAGGGGGGTTGATTAGAAGAAACAGTCAAACTGACCAAAGGGCTGCTCTGTCCTCGGACCTCTGTCCTTATCGTGGATCGACCATGACAATCGCCATGTTTGAGCGTGAACACACCACAGACCCCCAGGCTAAAGGTCACCAGCTGCCCTGGCTGGTACACAGCCTTCAGTGGGATCAGAACCCAGAGGTCACTGGTGCCTGTCATAGCAGCAAGCTCAGAGCCTGGTGTTCATAATGATAAGGCTTCAGGAGGAGGCCTTCAAGGCCTGCTGGGTCTCTGAAGCAGCAGACAGTTACTGGTGTGGCTCAGCTCTGGAGGAGGGTGGGCACTGACTCAGGCTCTTCTCAGCAGGACTGGAGAAGTGTTGATCTAGACTTGAGGTGATGCTTGGCAGTGGAAGGGGGACTTTAAGGAGCTTCTGGAGAAGAGCAGCAGGACAGGGCTAAGTGGGAAGTCATGGAGAAGACTCAGTGTGATCCTCAGCAGAGGCCATTTGGGTGACACAAACCAGGAGTGGAGGGAGTCCACCCTGAGAAGGCTCTGGGTTAGCTGGACTGACTTTGCTTTTTGGCTTCAACAGTGCTGCTTGAGGATCTGGAGCAGTGCCCCACACTTGCAGATCAGGGTGGTCTCTGATGTAGCGCTGCCTCTTGGTGAGGAGCAAATCTTTGTCTTTGCAAAGGAGACAAAGTAAACTCCATTCCACCTGGAACACCCTGGGACAACCCAAGAGGAGAAGAAAGATGTTGCTAAGAACAAAGATGTCCAAGCTGACCTGGTCAACCTGCTGCCACCACAACCAGGCCAGTGGGACAGACCACCATGATCAGGCCAGAAGGACCAGACAATTGGAACCAGACCACTGTGACCAGGTCAGTGGGACCAGACCATTGGGACCAGACCAGACCATCTTGACGAGACCCTGATCAGAGAAGGGACACTGACAGCTGGTTCAGCGTATGAAATCAGATCTTCAGGACTGACCTTCCCCTCTGAGGATCACTGAAGGCTCACCTTCTTCTAAACGGATTCTTCTGGACAAACGGGGCAGAGGTCAGGTGAGAAATAAAAGTAAAAACAGCTCAGTGCTCGTTCACAGCAAACACACACTCATGCTGTCACAGCAGCTGCAGGTGTTAGCCAGGTGAGCTATCAGCCAGCAGGTGAGTTTAGAGCACACACAGCGAGGAGGAGACCTGAGGGCAGGCTGCAGGCCTTCAGAGCTACAGGAGGACTCTTGGAAATAAGATGGAGAAGATTGAAACCCGACATGACCAATCAGAGCCAGAAGAGCCTGGAGGGCGGGGCTGCAGGAAGAGACAACATCACATGAACAACCACCACAGGATGTAAACAAACACGATGTAAACAAACACAATGTAAACAAACATGATGTAAACAAACATAATGTAAACAAACATAATGTAAACAAACACGATGTAAACAAACACGATGTAAACAAACATGATGTAAACAAACATGTAAATGAACAAACATGATGTAAACAAACATGTAAATGAACAAACATGATGTAAACAAACATGATGTAAACAAACATGATGTAAATGAACAAACACAATGTAAACAACATGATGTAAACAAACACGATGTAAACAAACATGATGTAAACAAACATGATGTAAACAAACAAACACGATGTAAATGAACAAATATGATGTGAACAAAACAGAGTAAACAAACATGATGTAAACAAACACAATGTAAACAAACATGATGTAAACAAACAAACATGATGTAAACAAACATGTAAATGAACAAACATGATGTAAACAAACACGATGTAAACTAACATGATGTAAATAAACAAACATGATGAAAACAAACACAATGTAAACAAACATGATGTAAACAAACAAACATGATGTAAACGAACAAATACGATGTAAACAAACAAACATGATGTAAACAAACAAACATGATGTATACAAACAAACATGATGTAAATGAACAAATATGATGTAAACAAACATGATGTTAAAAACAAACATGATGTAAACAAACACGATGTAAACAAACATGATGTAAACAAACAAACATGATATAAATGAACAAATATGATGTAAACAAACATGATGTAAAAACAAACATGATGTAAACAAACACGATGTAAACAAACACGATGTAAACAAACACAATGTAAACAAACATGATGTAAACAAACATGATGTAAACAAACATGATGTAAACAAACATGATGTAAACAAACAAACATGATGTAAATCAACAAATATGATGTGAACAAAACAAAGTAAACAAACATGATGTAAACAAACACAATGTAAAAAAACATGATGTAAACAAACAAACATGATGTAAACAAACATGTAAATGAACAACCATGATGTAAACAAACATGTAAATGAACAAACATGATGTAAACAAACACGATGTAAACTAACATGATGTAAATAAACAAACATGATGAAAACAAACACGATGTAAACAAACATGATTTAAACAAACAAACATGATGTTAATGAACAAATATGATGTAAACAAACATGATGTAAACAAACAAACATGATGTAAACAAACAAACATGATGTAAATGAACAAATATGATGTAAACAAACATGATGTAAAAACAAACATGATGTAAACAAACACGATGTAAACAAACATGATGTAAACAAACATGGTATAAATGAACAAATATGATGTAAACAATCATGATGTAAAAACAAACATGATGTAAACAAACACGATGTAAACAAACATGATGTAAACAAACACAATGTAAACAAACATGATGTAAACAAACAATGTTAAAACAAACATGATGTAAATAAACAAACATGATGTAAACAAACATGATGTAAAAACAAACATGATGTAAACAAACACAATGTACACAAACATGATGTAAACAAAGACGACAGCTTACAGTAAGGACCTGTTGCGGGCCTGTTGCACGAAAGTAGGATTCAGAGATCCAAGATAAACAACCAAGCCGGGCTCATCAAATCTAAACCAAGAGGGTTCAGGCTTAATTGGTTGCACAGAAGACCAAGCAAGGCTGAGAACACACAGATTCATCCGGCCAGGTGAAACCAATCCTGGATCACTGCGTGCACGCGATTCCTTTAACAGACCCAGTGATTGATCACAGAATCACAGATTCACCATGACAACAAGAGCGGTGTGCTTCCCTCCATCAGAGCAGGAAGTCCTCATGGAGGCGTATCAGGAGGTAAAAGACCACCATGGTAATACAGCATGCAATACACACACTCTGCTGAAAAATCATCACAATATCAATCCAAATAGTTCATTAACACCTCCGAAAACGTAGTTGTGCCCTGATCATGAATTAGTTGAACTGCAAGTGAAATTAAAACAGAAATTTAAATTGAAACGTCCATATTTATATGTATGCAAGTGTGCAGGAGTTTGTGTGTGCATGTGTAAGCTGATGGATCATAAAAGAACAACTTGAACTCGTGTGTGTAGATTAAACATGACTGTCCCAAAGCAGTCACAGCAGCAAGTCAGGATTAAATATAAGAACATTCTGTAAATGGTAAGTGCCCTGAAAATACTTTAAAATGCAAAAACCTACTTTGTATCCACAGGGTGCCCCTTCACACATTGTCTGTACTTTAACGTGGGGTGTATTGTACACAGACCTTTGTGAATGTGCATTTATTCTTGAGTTTTATAATATGCCTTGACTCTGTTCTTTGTGTCTTGTTGAGCACTGTGTGACTTCAGTCTTAAAGGAGCTGATGGTTTACCTGCTCTGATTTATCCTTATTCAACTGAGGAACATCATGTTGCTCTTTGATTCTTATTTTAACTGACATGGGACGTACATTTTATATTTAGTCTATGGATAACTTTTATCTAATGATTGTAATATCATCTAAAATCATAGTTTACCTAAAATGATTGCAATTAAGGATCACGAATGTTTAAATAATGACAGTGGGTCTTACTGAATGTGATAACGATGTGTGGTGGGCAGTGGAATAAATATTGGTTCAGTTTGTGGGGACTGCTGACTGAGAAAAGGGATGAGACTAAATAAATCCTGGAATTTAGCCTGGTCTGGAGCAGGCTAGCTCCACAGAATAAATCACCATGGTAACTTATGTCAAAACATATCTTACTTCCCCCATCCCACTTTTGTGCAACCAGATCATGGATAAGTTGATCCAGGATAACCAAGATATCCCGGCTTAATCCCTTATCTTGGTTTTGTGCAACAGGCCCCTGGCTATAAGATAACATGACAGGATGGAGATAGATGAAGAGGTTAAAGAGCAAATTGATTCATGGACGACAGTCTGTTTAGGGCCAAATGAAGCTGGACCTGGAAACACTTCTACAACGCAAAAAATAAAGAACAAATCAATAATGAACAAGAACTAGTCGTCATAAAGTTCAGGGCTGATACTGCTCTGTGTGAAAAAAGTGAAAACTGATATTTAGTCATAAAAATTCAGATGAACTAGAACTTTCAAACAAACACATTTGCACATAGTGAGTCAGTGGGAGACTTGGTTGTATCCTAACCAGGATGTTGGGGCTCGATCCCAAACTCCTGCAGTCACATGTAGATGTGTCCTTGGGTCAAACACTAAACCGCTCTCCCTGCTGCTTCAGTGAGAGGAGACAACAATCAATGTGACTTTCACTTAGGGATGTCAAGTGACCTGCAGTGTCTGGAGTCTTCAGAGGACTGGAGAAGATCTCTTCAAGTCCAAGTCCACTTAACATCTACACCCATCAGCAGATCGGGTGGGGCTGGACATGAACCCACTGGGGTTATCACGCAGAACATCGGAGTTAAGGTTAAGATCAACCAAAGGAGGTGGAGTTAAGGTTAAGATCAACCAAAGGAGGTGGAGTTAAGGTTAAGACCTATCAAAGGAGGTGGAGTTAAGGTTAAGACCTATCAAAGGAGGTGGAGTTAAGGTTAAGGCCTATCAAAGGAGGTGGAGTTAAGGTTAAGATCAACCAAAAGGAGGTGAAGTTAAGGTTAAGGCCTATCAAAGGAGGTGGACAAAGGACGGAAGGCTAATGGACTGAAGACTCAAAGACTCAAAGCATTGGAGTATGGAGGGGCGTGACTTCAGCAAGAGTCCAGGTGAGGCTGTAATTTCATTGGTCCAGGTGTGTCAGGTGAGTGTACCTATGAGAGCAGCTGGCTGAGCAGGGGGGTGGAGCAGAGCACGGTGCAGAGAGAAGAAGAGCGCCCCCCGTCTGAGGACGAAAGCCATCACACTCACACTGAGTCAAACTGAGGGAGAGGAGGGAGAGAAGGTGTGAGACAGGTGATTACTGCAGCACCTGACAGACAGATAGAAGGTGTGAGACAAGTGATTACTGCAGCACCTGACAGACGGACAGAAGTGTGAGACAGGTGATTACTGCAGCACCTGACAGACGGACAGAAGGTGTGAGACAGGTGATTACTGCAGCACCTGACAGACGGACAGAAGGTGTGAGACAGGTGATTACTGCAGCACCTGACAGACAGACAGAAGGTGTGAGACAGGTGATTACTGCAGCACCTGACAGACAAACAGAAGGTGTGAGACAGGTGATTACTGCAGCACCTGACAGACAGACAGAAGGTGTGAGACAGGTGATTACTGCAGCACCTGACAGACAGTGATGGACAAAACCTTTAGTCAAGGCTTCAATCTGCTGGAGCCTCAAAAGCTCTAAAATCAAGAGAATCGCCAAAATCGACTTTAAACCGCTGACGTCATGCAGCCCCTGCTGTGGAGAGTGATATGATCATGATACTGAAAATAAATAAAATTAATTCATTAAATAAAGATAATTAAAAATAAACAAACATGTAAATAAAAACACATATTATGTGATTAAAAATAAATAAATACATCAAATTATGTGATTATAAATAAATAAATAAACAAGATCATGTGATTTAGTTAATTCTCATTCAGTTGATGTTCTGGTGTTGAGGACTCGGAGTCAGTGCAACTGTGCCCCGGTCCGCCATGTTGGCTCACAGCTGATCAGACAGTAAACAGTCAAACAGCATCGCCGTCTAACCACAGTAATGACGTCATTAATAATATCTGTTGATAACGTCATTAATAATCACTCTCAGTCTGCCTCTGTGCTCCCTGAGGACTTTAACTGTGCTGACGTCACACGGAGGAACTTTCTGGAAACTGTATAAACACTGTTAGCACGGAGCTAACGTTAGCACGGGAGCCAACACTGACCCGGGTTAATGTGTGACATCAGAGTGCAGGTGAGTTACCTGTGAGCAGCAGCAGCAGCAGCAGCAGCGTCGCGGTGACCTGATCAGCTGAGAGCATGAAGCACAAACGTTTCCAATTATGGACACACACACACACGGAGGACTCTTCTTCTACGGATTTAAGCCTGTGCTCATACCGCCTATGATACCGCCCCCTGGTGGGCACACACGGAAGGCTCCAGTCACTTAGGATGACCCCTGACCTTCTCCGCCCTCGTGTGGTCGTAGAGAGCTCCTGCAGGTGGAAATTCAGTGCTCAGTAGAAAATGTTTAAAACCATCCTTTTTCTGATTATTTTGGATCCTGATGTTTGAATCTGCAGAGTGTTTTAATTTAAAGGGTTTTGAATGGGCGGTGGGCCAAGGCTGCGTATCTGCTTTAGTTTTTGAAAATAATGATCTCCAGAGTGGGAGGACCTCAATTTTTAACATATTAAAACTTATTTTTTTCTGAATCAAATTCCGTTTGTTGCTACCTGAGAGTTTTGCACATTTTTTTACAATCAAAGTTTAAAGTTCGGTAAAATTACAGGCAAACGCCGCAGCCTGCTAAGTCAGTTGAACCTATCACACGCAAAGCCACAGATCACCTGATCGTATTCAGCCAATCAGACGTAGCTCTGTGGAGAACGGCTGGTGTTTACAAGAATCAACTGGAGGAGATGTACTGGAAACGGCGAGAATCCACTCGACAACGGACTTACAACCAGCAAAAGAAGCTTCTACATGTGGAGGTAAGTAGCCGATGGATGTTGTTGAAAGATGCTAACTATGCTAAACGCATGGCGACGTTGTATATCGTCTGGAGGTAGCGCTAACCGTGAGCCGTATGCGAGCTGTTGTAACACTGAAGAATTAGCACTAGCTTGTTAGTATCAAGCAAACATTAGATGTACAAGACCTGAATCGAAGTTCATTTTTATTGTTACAGTTTTTGACAACATTAATCTGTTAAGCCCTTGGAAAACGAGGGTCCCCAAATTGGAGAACTTTGAGATGCAGTCGCAAACACAGCGAAAGATAAGGTGCTAATCACGACCCTAAATAGTGATGCTTTACATCAAATTAAACAGCAGAACCTGGGCAACAAGATGATATAAACCTTTTTAGACGGCATCAACACAACTCGAATAACAACCAAATGAATAACAACATATCAGAGATAGACCTTAGACTTAATAGACCTTGTGGTTGCAGAGGTATACCCATTTCATTATGGGTATGCAATTGCCAGGCAGAAAACTAAAAATAGACTCAGGCAACAAAGGGTTAAGGAATATGTCCTCAAGAACAAATTAAATGTTTCAAGAAAAACTAATGACAGGCGTTGTGTCAGTGTTGCTCCTGTTCATCTTAATTTCATGACATTAGTCCTCATGGCCTATAATGATATTGTGTTTCTAATTATGGTTTTTGCAGATGTGCTCCAATGTTGAAGAGATACTCCAGCAAGTTTTCTTGGTTTTGCACCCATGCCAGGAGTTTTCTCCACTGTTTTGCTGTTTTCTGATCATCTCCGTATATTTAAGGTTCTTGAAAACCTTGCTCCACCTTCCTGTTTCTCTCTGCATGTTTGATTCTGTGGTGTTTGTATGTGTTTGCAAATAAAGGTGCCTTTTCACTTCTGTGGGCTCCTTTTATTCTTGTTATGTTTGTAAAGTTGCAGTTGCAGTCCCTGTGATAGGCCACTGTCAAGCTGGAATCGCAGCAGGTCGCTGAAATCTGAAGGGTAAAGTTTGCATATTTGTAAAGGACAACGTGTATCAATGAACATATACAGCCAAAGATAATTTTCATCTCCTGTCCCTTGGAAGACCAAAGCCAGCCACTTATCACAATACTTTGTAAGATTAGTACGTCAACAACAAACCTGGTTTTCCAGGTTAAATCCTTGCACTGTAAACATCAAGCTCCAGTAACTATCGAAATTTTTAAAAAAATCTCTCAAGTGTCAGGATTTGCATTAAACCTCAACAAATATGAACTATTTACTATTCATGAAACTCCAATTAAAGAAATATGTAATATTCCAATCAAATCAGAAATTAAATACCTGGTATTCACCTTCAAAAGGATCAAAAGATCAGCCAATCACTTGATATAGAAAATAAAATAAGAGTGTAAATCCAAATTAAACTCAGGACGTTAGTGAGACATACCAATACTAGGAAAAATGTATTCAACAAAGATGGAATGTTTATCAGGATGGATTTATCCAGCCCATTCCAGTGCCATCCCCAATAAATTGATAAAATCTATTAACCAAATAAATGTAAATTCCTTTTGGAGGAATAGACCACATCATTTGAAAAAGGGTAGCTTGGTAAAAGATGTAAAGGATGGAGGTTTGAAAGTAATTGATTTTGATTGCCTTGATGCAACCATTAAAATAAATTGGGTAAAATCTTGGTTGAAACATAGTGACTCATTTGTTATTATATTCCTCATTGCCTATTTAAAAAATCTGGAGGTTACTGAACTTTCTTTTCAGGACGGACTTCAGCATTGATAAATTGCTTATATCACTGTCTGGGGTCCTCAAGCAATCATTGTTGTATTGCAAATATGGCTAAGAAATGTTATATGTACACAATTCCCCACAAGCTTGCACTGTAGATTAACAGATGTGTATTGTGTCTGAACAAGTCCTTGTTTTATGAAGGTTGGTTTGGGAGAAATATAAATTAAAAATACATGTTCCATAGTTGATTTAATTGACTCAGGAGAGAATTTTCTAAATTATGATCAATTTTGTTGTAAACATATACAGCCCCTTGAAGTAAGACTGTTGATTTACATAAAGCACTGCCCCAGGAATTGTCTTTGTAACAAAAAATATGCATTGTCCAACCTATACAACCACAACTGGCCCCGCTGTCACAAAGTTATATAATCATTTAATTAGACACTGTTTCACAGAATTCTTTTCCCAGGAAAACATATATATGTATGTATGTATATCAAAAATTTGATCAATTTTCAACTGACAGACTTAGATCAAATTACATGAAATTTCCTTTATCCCCCAAAGTTAAAGAAACACACTAAGAAATCAAGGATAACTTGTATCCCTCTAAGGATTTGCTCAGGCTGTGATTTGGAATTGATAATAATATTTGTACATTTTGTGGTAATGATACCAAGACTACGGACCATGTATTTTTTCCATGTAATGAGCTGAATTTACTTTGGGCTGACATTCATAATTGGATGAAACAATATATTCCAGCTTTCTCAAATTCAATCTCAACAAACAATATAACCTTTGGAATGATCCTCCATGCCAAAAACAATGAATCCTGCTGCAATGTTATTTTGTGTCATGTCCAATGTTTTATTCACAAAAATAGAATTATGAAGTAATTCCCCAAGTTTATTTTTTTGTAATTTTGTAATTTAAACTATACTTTAAGTCCCTCAAATTAATTAAAACCCCAGGGCTATAGAATTATATGAATTGTTGAGCCACTGTCCTATAGACATCAATACATTATTAATATTCTGTTCCCTTAGGCAGTTATGCCAAGTTGGCATCCCGAATGTGTATTTGCCATGTTTGTTATGTACAAAGCAATGTTATTAATTAAAAAAATTATAATCTTTGCACTGCCTCTTCTGCCACAGTATTCTGCTGTACCAACACCTCTCCACAGAAGCAAAGAATGCACATTTCTTTTCCATCCAATGTCTGTAAAAGGTATTACAGGACGTCTTTTTGGACCACATGCATACAACACTCTGTTTTTGTGATGTTTGCCAGTAAACAAGACATGCGGTACAAGTTGATATTTTTTTTAACGTTAAGCTCATCACTTAGACACAAGATTGACAGGTGAAAGAAACAGGTCACTGGGCCTCAAATATGGGAAATAACCATATATTTATTACGTTAAAAATGTACAATGACATTCTGAGGACATTAATGTTACAGAAGACGCAGGGATGCTGTTAAGGACTACATGTAAAGTGGTGATTTTCTTCCCTTTTATCAAGCTTAATAACGGAATTTGGAGACCGTTGACCTTTGTTTGATTTTAACTTTCTTTCATAGTAATTGAAACGCTAATCTATCGTTACTTTCGCAATGTGTTTCAGTTTTAGAGTGATCTTTACATGATTACCGGTCTGACTGTGGGAATAACTTCGGTAACTATTGCAGCAGCGGAGGTGGACTCTTAGCAGGCAAGCGCATTTCCAGGCGTCTCATTGGATAATAACCTCAACTACGTCATGCTTAGCGGACCCCGAACATGGCTGCCCGGTCAGTTTGCCGGAACGGATAAGTCACACAAAGTTGTCGATTAACAGAAAATGTGCAAAAGCAAGGGTAGCAACAAATTTTGTTTCATTTGTTCAAAAATGTAGATGTTATTCACAAAAAATCAGGTCCTCCCTCGATGGGGATCTTTCAAATACATGATCTCGCCACTCGGCCCACCACCTATAAAGGAGGGACAACAAAACACATCAGGCTCATTCCTATCTGAGACCTGAGGGCGAAGCAGCTGGCCACATCATTAGTACAAATGCTTTGTTACCTTACATAAGTAGAAATTTTGGGCATCTGTACTTTACTGGAGCATTTATTTTTCAGTCAACTTTTTACTTCTACTCCTTACATTTTCACGCAATTATCTGTACTTTCTACTCCTTACATTTTAAACATAGCCTCGTTACTCCTATTTGATTTTGGCTTGTTTTCATTCCGGTTTGTCATAGTTCAAAAACCACACACACAAAAAAAAAACATACATCACACCATCCAGATAGAGCGAATTTGATTGTGGTTGGATGAGAAGTATAAACATAATACCATTCTGACACCCTATTGGTGTGTGATCTATGGCACCTGCACATAACACAAGGGGACACATCCTCCACGATCTGCTGTGTGGACTACAGGCAGGGCTGCCCCTGGCCAAACTGGGGCCCTGGTTAAGATAAAACTGTTTTAAAACCAAACAATAAATAAATAAAAATTGGTAAAAACGTGGTAAAACTTAAAATAGTACCTGTGAAACTAAAATGGAATAAAACCCATATGATGCAGATTAAAAGAGTAAAACAAAATTCAGCTAAAAGACAGATTAAAAAGGTAGGTCTTGAGTTTGCCTTTAAAAATATGAACAGAAGGTGCTGCTCTCAGGTCCTCAAGAACTGAGGGCTCTACTAGGCTCATATGGTAAAAGCAAATCAGATAAATAAGAGGGACCGAGACCATTAAGAGATTTAAACACCAATAAAAGAACCTTAAAATCTATTCTAAAAGGTACAGGAAGCCAATGCAGAGACTTTAAAATCGGTGTTTATGGGCTCTCCTTCTGGTCTTCGTCAGCATGCGTGCAGCTGAGTTTTGAAGCAGTTGAAGCTGAGAGACGTTCGTTTTAGGAAGACCAGAGAGGAGGGCATCGCAGTAATCAATTCTGCAGGTAATAAAAGCATGAATAAGAGTCTCTGCATTGGCTTGAGAGCGAAACTGGTGCACTCTGGAAATGTTCTTTAAATGATAAAAAGCCTTTTTAGTAACATCTCGGATATGTGGCTCAAACCTGAGGTTAAAATCAAAGGTAACACCCAAATTTTTAACTTGTTTGCAGGGATTAAAAGACAGAGCTTTAAGTTTGCTCTCCAGTTTCTCTCTCTCTCTGGATCTGTACCAATAACTAAAACCTGAGTTTTGTCCTGGTTGAGCTGCAAAAAGTTGTCTGCCATCCAGGACTGGACGTCTAAAATACAGTTAAAAAGCTCATTGATGGGTCCTGTGTCATCAGGAGACATGGCCATGTAAAGCTGAGTGTCATCAGCATAGCTGTGGAAGTTAATGCCAAGTCTCCTGATGACGTCTCCTAAAGGTAACATGTAAAGATTAAAAAGTGTTAGACCTAAAATTGAGCCCTGGGGAACGCCACAATCCATTTCATAAGTTCTTGATGAGCATTCCCCCATTCTTACATAAAATTTCCTGCCACTGAGATATGTTTTGAACCAGTTAAAACCAGTGCCAGAGATGCCAATGAGGTTGTGGAGTCTGTTTAAAAGAATTGTGTGATCGACCGTGTCGAAGGCTGCACTCAGGTCCAGCAGAACTAAAACAGAGATTAGTTTCTTATCCATGTTGGACCTGAGGTCACTTACAGTTTTGACCAATGTTGTCTCTTTACTTTGATTTTTCTAAAACCAGACTGAAATGTGTCACGGATATTTTTAGAAGTTATAAAATCATTTAACTGATTAAAAGCAATCTTTTCTAAAACTTTGCTTAAAAATGGCAGGTTGGATACAGGTCTGTAGTTATCAGGTGCTGCTGCATCCAAGTTGTTTCTCTTCAGAAGGGGTCTGACACAGGCTGTCTTCAGGGCAGTGGGAAAGACCCCTGTCTGAACAGAATAATTTACAATATTAATAACATCATCTTTAAAATTACTGAAAGAGGTTTTAAAAAGGGATGTGGGGATAGGGTCTAAAACACATGTCACTGGTCTAAGCTGGGAGACAACCTATTCAAGCACTGCAGCATCAACCAGGACAAACCTCTCCAGTGTTTCCTCATTTAAAAGCACAGGCTCAGAAGAGCTAAAATTACCAGGCTTACAGATTAAAAAGTTTGACCTGATAAAAAGGTCCACAGAGCGGATCGTGGCTGCATCAGACAGCGGAGAATGAGAAAACTTGGGCCCTACGCACAGCGTGTTTTGCGTTTAGAGAGGAGCGGCGCTGACTACAGGCTTATTATTTTTCACTTAAAGTGTGGCTGTTACCGTTGCTGTCTGTCAGTTATTGGGGGCTCGGGCTTTGCAACGAGCCACTCTCCCCCTATGTTCTTCCGCGCGTTTATTGTCATCTTTTTTCTTTTTCTTCATCTTCCGGACAAAATTTTGATTCGCTTCTCCTCCTAGGGCTTTGAGAAAACCCCCACAAATTATATATCAAAACGTGTGGCTCGGTCCCGATCGGTGTGCTATGACTTTTATAAGAAATTCGCGAAAATTTGGCCGCGTTATTCGCGAAAAACTGCGAAAAAAGTCCCATTGAAAATGAATGGGGAGACTCCAAAAACTCTCTCAAAAAAAAAAACAGTTTTTCTAAGCACTACTGCTTCGCCATACTTCCACGTACAGACTTCATTCAAACACTAAAACGCAGCCGCTCTTGTCGTCTCTTCAGGAATGTATTCGGTATGACCGTAGGGCGTACGGTTTTCGGTCAGCGAGTCCTCAAAACCCCCCTGCGTCGACCAAAATCACCAGAAAATCAGCCTGCTAGAGTGAGTGACATCATCAGTTAGAGTGGAGGGAATCCGAAGTTTTAACCCGAAAAAACTGCGAACAAACTGTCATAACTCCTAAACGATACATTGGACCGGAATAATTTTTTCACAGAAATCTTGCCATGATTCCTGGGCCTCATACAAACCAAACTTTGAAGCCCTACCTCTTTCAGAAATTAAATGAGAGCCAGCTATTTAGCACAAAGTCCATGAAGTTGCCCCACAGACTGCCATTGTAATTTGAAATTTACTCCTCCTGCGGGAATGACTGTTTTTAAATCGTCAATACTCTGTCATTTCTCACAGTACCTGAAAAAAAATACATATTCGGAATCCCAAGACCTGTCCGACGCTCACGGTCACTTCAATTTTCATCTAGCATTTACGGTTTTCGAGTAATAAGCAGTTGTTCGACAGGCTGTCAGAGGCAGAAAATCAGACTGACATGGAGGCTCAAAGTGCTGCACCTGGTGTCTGTGAGGGTTGCTTACCATGACAACAGGGCACTTGCTCTCCCTTTGAAGCATCACAGACAGGTTGTCTTGTCTTTGAATGTGCGCGCGAAGCGCGCAGTATGTCTAAGTGTGTGTGTTGATGACATTAAAGGGACCTCAGTACACATAGAGGTCTCACCAATAAAGTGTGCTCCCACAAATCTTTTTACAGATATATGATGCCATAGACAGCCACAGGATATCTGTAGACATGTGTTTCTCAAGCATTTCATTCTGTCACTGTCCAGATACATGCTGATTTAGCCTGGACTTGGATTTGTGCTTGTATTGACAAGACAGACCGATAGTCAGAAGACCCTGCAATGAAACCAAAATGCCCTGCATGTTTGTCTGTTGATGAAGTTAAAGGCACCTCATTTTCACACAGAACCCACACCCATAACATGTTTGCCATGAGCTTAGACTTGAAACCAAAATGCCCTGTGGCGGCCGCCCGAGCCCCCCTCACGATTACCGTGGAAATTGTCTAGTGTCATTTTGCAGTGCAGCCAACGCACATGTGAACATTTGATCTAAATCCCTCCTGAATCTCTCAGCGTCTTTGCGCACACTCCCCCATGTGCACTGTTTAAGTGAACAAAAAGGCTTAAAAAATGACGAGTCAGCCTTTTGATGAATCACAACTCAACATGCTTCATCAGTCCAGCTCTGACCCGCTGTTTTCACTCAATCACTGTTTATTAAATGATAAATTCATCCTGAGGTATCGTGCATCACATATTTTCCATGATATAAGAACAATCTTTATATCTATATCTATATATATGTATATATATATATGTGTGTGTATAAGTAATTGATGATTTGATTGATTGATCAATGTCAACTTAAGTTGTTGTAAGGATGATAATAACTATATTAATCATAGTAAAATTAATAACAATGGCAACACCAGCCACAAAAACAGTGAAATTGAATTTAATTATAGTATGGATAATTATATAAACAAACAAAGATAATAATAACAACAACAACAGTAATATTAATAGTTTGTTATAAAAGGGAGAAGAATCGTTTAACCATAGCAGCTGCAGTAATAATGATAGTAATGGTATAAATATACTGTTGTATAAAGAATCAAAGAAAGAAAGAATAAAAGAGTAATAAAAATAAAAATTGGATGGAGTATTAATGAACAGAGGAGGAACAACAACAGCATTAGCAGCAAATGATATGACGGTGGGGGGAGTGTCATTGGTGTGGCTGTGGTTGTAAGGAGAGAAGATGTAGGGAAATGGGGCAATGAATAAGTAAGTAAATAATAAAATATAGTAAAATATGGACACAATGAAGTAAAGGAATGAGGAATAGATATGACAAGGAGAAAAAAGGGGGAAGGTATGTTGAAAATAAAATAATAATTACAATAATATAAGAAGGAGGTCAAGAAAATAAATGAACAGACAAGTCAGTAATAATAGTAATGGTAATAGTAATAACAACAGTAATAATATTATTATTAATAATAATATTTCTTTTTAAAAAAAATGTTCTATTTTTTTAAATCATCATCACTGTCATTGTAGCATGTGTTAGTTATGGGTGGGTGAATTATGTATTATGCTGTTTGACAAAGAGATGGTTTGGCATATTAATAAATGTATAAATGAATTAATTGTATATTTTAATAAAGAAACAGTTGATTGTTCATTTGAATTTATTTCTCTCTCTCTCACACATACACACACACAATCATGACCCTTCTTTACACCAAAAACACAAGAATTTCTTCATATTTTTGTTTTTTTGTGCTGTGAGTGTATTCAATCCAACCTTTTCAGGCACATGCACATGTACGTGCACCCACACACACACAAACCAGACATCTCATTCAACCTGTTGACATGCGTATTAAACTTTGAGTAAGTTTTTTACGCAGTTGGGCTGGAATAAAACTAAAACAAGTGATCTGCTTCCAATACTGCGCCGGTTGTTATAATCTTAGGCTGCATAGATGCGTTGACTCCAGTTGTGTCTGGAGCTAGACTGGAGTGAAGAAACCCATCCAATATGGCGGCGACGCTGGATTACGCTCCAGTACGTAATGAGGTGTCTATGTATGTTATGTCTATGCTTCTCGGTTTTAACGGGTAGTTGTTTGAGCTCCTGTTGTCTTTCTACCACCTCCAACCATCTGACCTTTCTCCTTTGGCCTCTGACACCAACAAGACATTTTGGACCAGAGAACCACTGCTCACTGGATATTTTCTCTTCTTCAGACCATTCTCTGTAAACCCTAGAGATGGCTGTGTGAGTTCGGGTCAAAGTCTCTTACATCATTCTCCTCCACCCTGATGCCCCTTTTGACCCTCAGCAGGTCCCTGGACCACGTCTACATGACTAAATGCACTGAGTTGCTGCCAGCTCAATGCATCAACTACTCAGCTTTTTGGGTTAAAGAGCAGTTGGAGGGGTGATCCTGACAAAGTGACCAGTGAGTGCATGTCATTGTTAATAAGGCTGGTTAGCAAAGTAGCAGAACTTTAGCCTTCTAAGGAGCTCTCGGTGGTCCAGCCGTCTCCAGAAGGTCAAACTGTTCATCACCACAGAAGTCTGAAGAATAAAACAACAGCAGACAGAGTTAAAAACTCCTAATAAACCTTTAATTTCAGCTTTTGTACAATTTGACCAGTGACATTAAAACATGTTTCTTTTAAACGTCTGTAGTTTTGTAACCCCGCCACCCCTCCCCCCGGCTCGCAGGTCAGGGAAAAACAATGCCATGAAAATAAAGCTGCATATAGTTATACGTGTTTCATTACATCCATGTACAGTGTTTACAGAAAATACACCAAAGAAACAACAAGGATTTAAAGAAAGAGACCAGGAGACAACATCAATGCAGCAAACTCACAACCACTCTGATGATGCTGCAGGAGGGCCTCAGGCTGCAGGAGGGAGGGCCTCAGGCTGCAGAAGAGAGGGCCTCAGATGTTTGTTCTTGTCCCTGAATCATGTGACCTGGCTGCGAGCTGGCTGCGTCGATGACGCCCTGATGAGGTGTGGCAGCTCGCTGAGGTTGGAGTCCGTCCTCAGGCTGCTTTATAGAACAATAATAAATAGAAAAGCTTTTGGTTTAATAAACAAACAGCTACAGGAACAGAAGATCTATGAAGACTACATCTATGGCGGGCGTCAGCGGCCCTGCTCCGTCATCGTGTCCTCCATTTTGAGAACGGCGTGAAGTTAAGGCACAGCTGGGTGTGTGCTCCACACCGTGCAGCTCTGTACATGTTCACGCCACGACACTAGTCCAACGCCACGGCGCCGTCACTCTGATCAACATCCTCACACGGAAACAATCAGTCTCTGTCCATTGACTACAGGTGACACACACCTCAGATGGGAGGGGCCAAACATGACAAGGAGGTAAATAATCAAAATAAAACAAACAATATAAGGGGGGGGGCAGGAAGTCACTGCTGGGGATAAAGCTCTCTAGAGTAGCCTCCCCAAAAAAATAATGACCAATAATGATGAAACAGACAAGAAAGAAGAGGAGGAAGAGGAGAAAGAGGAGGAAGAGGGGAAAAAGAAGGAGGAGGACGAGGAGAAGAAGGAGGAGGAAGAGGAGGAGGGGGTGGCCGAACGGTCAGCCTGCGGGAGTCTGGGGGATCACGAGAGCCCTGATGAGGATGATGAAGAGGAGGGTGAGGACGAAGAGGCTCTAAGTGTGAGTCGGCTGGGCGGCGTGGAGAGGGGGGGGCTGGAGGCCCTGAGGGGGGCGCTGCAGCCCTGAGCCTGAGGGAAGCGCTGATGGTAGCGGTCCAGCCGGAGGTACTTCACCGTCACCAGCTTACCTGTGAGCAGCAGGTAGAGGGGCAGTCATTCAGTCACCATGGAGACACACTCAGACTGATTATTATTAACCATCAGACTGAAGGTCAGTTTGTTCATTAAAGATCAGAGACTCACCATCAAACCAGGAGCCGTGCAGAGCTTTGAAGGCTTTCCCAGAATGCTCTGCAGAGAGACACTTGACGTACACACAGCCCTGAGGACAGACGGACACAGAGGTCATGACCTCGCTGACATGACCTGCTCAGGTCTCCAGGAGACCAGATTGTGACTGGAATATAAACATGTATGTTGACATGTATGTTGATGTGTCAGGCTGCAGGTCATGTTCTGATCATTAAGAAGATGAGTGGATCATTTTGAACGATTCTTCTCTATAATTTAAAGAGTGGGAATACCTTTGTCTGCAATTCTAATATAAATTAAAGCTGCAAGCAGCATTGGACGGGTCCTCGCTCGCAGGTCCCTCATGCCCGTTTGACCTCCATTTTGAGGGTTTCATTCCTTTTTGACCCTTTGACCTGCTCAAAGGTTGACAAAGTTTTATTTTTTTTCTGCTCCTCAAGGTTGGTCCTCCCTTCAGGAGGACATTTTCTTCCAGATCTTTATTTACATGTTTGGTATCTGTTTGTGTTTTAGAGATATTACAGTTGAAGTGATCTATTTCTTGCTCCTCCTCAGTCTTTATAATGGCTGTGTGTTACACATTCCATTTTCTGCCTTCAGTGAGTCACATGACCAGCTGCTGCCAATCAGTGAGTGAATGACATCATCTGCTGCCTCATCCAGATTCAAACAGCAGCAAAGCAGAACAACAACCAAAACTCTAGAAACATTTCTTCACCCATGCCACATTTTTGACCACATCTCTCTACAAATTATATGTGTGAACTGGAAATTTTGTCAGGAATCCATCCATGTAATTTTCAAAGCTGTAGGACTTTTGTTTTTTTCTGTAGAGGCTTATATTCCACAGGTTGTCCAGGGCTGTATTTTCATTCCCCATTCATTTGAATGGGAGGAGCTGGGAGGGCTTCTTTGAGGTTCACCAACTTTGAGGGGTTGTCATTCGGAAACCGTTTGAGAAACAACAAAATCCTACATAACTTTTGATCATCAATGCCTCCTCTGTCATCTGTCCAGGTTTCAAGCCGATACCATTTACGGCCTCGGAGGAGATAATTTTTTTCTGGAGAGTAGTAATTTTACTTTGAAAGGCAAATTGCCGGTTTCCTGTTTGAGATAGGTCAGGGGTGTCAGTGCGTGATTTTTGTGTCTCGATGAGAGCAACGTTTTGACATTGGTTTGACCTCTCTATGACATTCCTTGTTGCTGTGGCAACCATTTTTGTGCTCTATTTTTGACATAGGTGGTGCTGGAGGGCACGTTTTGGGTACATTTTTTTGTTTTCTGAAATTTTGGAGCCTGTGTGACATGTGTGACAGTTTTTGCATGGCTGTGAGCTTGTTACGGGTGTCAAATCACGGTGCGAACTGAGGATGATCCGGTGAGCTCTTATTTTGAAATCCAAATTGCCGGCTTCCTGTTTGAGATAGGTAAGGGGTGTCAGCGCGTGATTTGTTGGTCTTGATGAGACGATCGTTTGGGCATTGGTTTGATCTCTCTACGACATTCCTACTGGCTGTTAGGGCCGTTTTAGTCTGCCCAGGTGGCGCTAGAGAGCTCATTTTGGCATGTTGGGGGTGAATTTTTTCATTTTATCAAATTTTTCGCCGATTCTGAGGGGCGTGCCAATTTTGGTGAGTTTTTGAGCGTGTTTAGGGGGTCAAACTAAGGTTTATTTGCCCTAAAGGTTAATAATAATAATAAGAAGAAAGAAACGCTACAAAAACAATAGGGTCCTTGCCGTTTGGGCGAGGACCCTAATAATAAGAAAGAAGAAAGAAACGCTACAGGAACAATAGGGCCCTTGCCCTTTGGGCGAGGACCCTAATAATCGATAAATGACCAAATTTTGGGCGATGAGAGCTTCACCTTTGGAGCACCAAGGTTTCAGTAACATTTGATTTTTTATTGGAATCATCTTCAAACATTCTTATCCCGGTAATATGACAATATTTTCTTTTTTTAAATGAACAAAGTCCAGATTTGTTCAGTTTATTTACCACCAGCTAAAAAAATATGAAATATGTCCATGTTTCCGAAATTAAATATAATATTTAAATTTACCTTAATAAGATCCAAACCTTGATAATTTAAGAGTCAACAACATTGGCAATCAACACAAATGTAGGATATTTATTATGATTAAAATTTAAGAAAAAAGTCAAAAGGATGTAGGAAGAATTCACTGATAAATTCAAATGATCAAGGAACGCAGAAGACAGAAAGGGTTCTACACCCAAAAGTTTGTCTTCTGGTGACTGCTTTAATATTTTATTTGAAATAACATTAAATATTTGTTTCAGATAAATATACTGATACACTGAAACTGTTTCCCAGGTATCGATGAGATCTTCAGATGTTCTGGAGCATCGACTCTCGCTCTAAAGCTACAGCCATGCCCATGAGCATAGAAAACCTGCAGAAGAAACAATCAGACTCCTTAAGGCCTCAAACAAAATAAAACCTGGTTTAAGATCTTTCAAAGTCTGACTCTGGGACCTGCGGGAGCCCTGCATGGCTTAGGGTTAGCACCCTCAGTGACATCATCAGGGGGTCTCACCTCCCGGGAGTTCTTGTCGACGGCGATGTGGACGATGCCGTCGTTGTCGTTGCATTTTTCCAAAATGGCCTCTCGGATCGCTAGGTCCCAATTCTCCCCCACCTCCCTGAGAAAGACAGGAAGTGACATCAGAGGAAGTGATATCAGATAGAGAGAGAGCGGCGTGGTCAAGCAGAGACTCACATGATGGGGTCAAACATGTTCCTGATCTTCAGACATGGTGTCAGGCTGTTGGGCGGTGAGTTCCTGCGGTCCAGAGGGAACGCTGAGGGTGAGAGAATGATCACATGATCTGTTTGCTCTACAGCAGGTCCTCACAGTGCCTTATTAGCTCACGTCCAGTGTAATTACCCATGATGCTTTAGCCCTTACCTTTACCCTGCCACACCTTGGAGGGCACTGAGGTCGTTTTGTCGCAGCTGAGTGATGGCTGGATCCACCGCCACACCAGGAAGTCCGCCCCCCCGATCCTCTGAGTCTCTGTCCTGATTCTGGACTCGTTCGCCGAGACGAACCGCTCAGCACGTTCCCACGCCTTCCTCATCTTCTTCCTGTGACATCATCATCATCATCATCATCATCTTCCTGTATGACTACAGAAGGTGGACAGACGGTGGTCTTGTTGTGATGACATGTTTGTGGGTGGGGCCTAGATTCTGTCTGAACGTTATGTGTCATGCTTATTAAAAAAGTCGATTAGATATTTGAACAAATAAAAACATCTTTCTTCATAAATCCACTGAACACGATAACCCTGTTTAAACCATCTTCTTAGTGAGGAGGAGCCCCAGAGCACAGGCCGGCTGCAGACGGGACCTACCTGTCCTGAGGCTGGACCAGGGAGTCTCTGACGTGGGGAATGGGCAGGTAGGGCTGCAGGTCCTGGTTCTCCTGACAGGCCTCGCTGTGACTCCTCAGCACGTCTGAAACATGAGAGCAGACGCCGTGAGGATCAGACAGAGCATGATGTTCACACACAGGTTCAGGAGAGTCAGCAGATCTGGAGGCTTCCTGTGAAGACGTGTGGTCTTGCTCACCTATGATCCTCTCCACCATGTCGTACATCTGTCTGGTCTCCTCCTCTTCTCTCCTCCAGCGATACCTCATGTAGCACACCACGCTCCACACGCAGCCCACCACTGCACACAGAGGACAGAAGAAGAAGAAGGAGGTAAACATCATGCTCCTCACACCACTGGCAGGAATGACATGAAATACGACTCTGAGGATTAGCTCCGTGTGGTCTTCAGAGAGACCTCTTAGACCCTTAACTCCACCATGATGGACCAACCAACCAACCAACATCCGTTTAGACCATCTCCACCACAGAGGCACTCAGGTGTTACCGAGTCCAGTGACCACAGTGACAGAAACAGAGCATACGATGTTGGAGTAGAGAGCTTTTACATAACAGCATCACAAACTAAAGAGAGGGGATGCCTGCTGAGGTAGACCAGATGTTCCAGCATCTGTTCGTCCACCGAGTGAGACATGAGGAGGACACACACCTGTGATGGATCAGCAGGTAAACTGAAGACCATGGTTCATCCTCTGCAGTCACTCTGTCCCATTACAGTCACTCGCTCTGAGGAGACCATCTCTGCTCAGATGGACATCAGATGGATGTCCAGCTTTTTTCAAAAACTTAGACAAAAGCAGGTGATGGGGCCACTTTGGTGCACCTCACCTTTGGCGAAGGACTTTGTGATGGCCGCCCAGACCTCAGACTGAAGAGACTGGCCTTTTCCACCATGATGGGACAGCAGATGACAAAAAAGTGGGTGTGACTAGCTCAATGCTATCAGCCACTGGGTCTATCACAGCATCAGCTCTAATGTCAGCCATGTCTGATCCTCCCTCATGGAGAGGCTGAGAGCCGACTGGAGAAGAGCCCTGGGCCACATTCGGCCCCCAGGCCATAGTCTGGACACCCCTCTAAGGCGTAGGCTAGCTTTGACACACGTCAAACAGTGCGTCCAAATAAAAGCAAACATGTGAGACACTGGAGTTGGCTGTTGCTGTTGATGGTGATGACGAATCATGTCTGACCTGCTGCGATGACAAAGACTCTGCTGATGACGATGATGAAGGCTCTCCTGAAGCGACAGCTGAAAGGCATTCTGGGATGTGTGGACTCAAGCAGAGTGATCTCAGAGACGTCAGTGATCGGTTCATCAGCTGTTGGACCCATCAGCCTGTTGAAACACAGAAGATAAGCAAACAGGTTCTCCTGACGGCTCACACCTGAGCCCTGAGCAGACTCTCCAGACTGTGAAGGACCTGATCCCTGTGAGCCCACATGAACACCTGAGCCTGAACAGTCAGAACAGTCTTATCAGTTGGCCCTGAACAGCTTGTCTTTATACACTTACAGACTGACCACGAGGAGTTTGACCTCCAGGTGGATCCTGATCAGAAAGAGGACTCTGCACGAGTTCTTTAACCTGAATCCATTTTAGGGCTGCTGGTTTTAGATGGTTCTGGTTCATACTCCAGAGTCCAGGTGTTTTACCTGATTCCCACGTCCTGTCCAGTCCTGATGATCCACTCCAGAGAGACCAGAACAAACTTCTCAAACTGTTCATTCTGAGCCTGAAAACAGAGACAGTGGTGAGGGTCCAGAGTATGTTAGGGTGATGTCAGGGGTCTGTGACTGTTCCAGGAGATAGTCTGTTTCAGTCCCATTAACTAGTCAGTGATCACTGTACCTTCAGATACTGTGAGGCCTGGACCAGGCTCAGGCTCCTGTTCAGGTGGCCCGCATCTCCACAGTCGTGGTTACCTGGAATCAAAACATCACATCAGCCACACTAAAGAGAGTAGGAGGACACACCACTGGTTTCCACATCAACTGATGTCCACATCAACGGCTGTCCCATCACGTCCTACAAACAGTCCAGATTGTCCCCTGAAGTCCAGCTGGGACGTGACAGAACTGGGTAGACTGTTGATGACCATGAAACAGGTCAAGAGCGGACAGATGTGACCTTACTTAAAGGTGGTCTACATGAGCAGACCTTCAGGCGGACTGCAGGACGTCCCAGAGCTCCTAAATATTAAATGTCAGACCCCTAAGGGACCCCGGAGCTCCTTACTCTTCGCCAAGACCACCAGGTTTAGATCAGTCCTGTCAGATCAGATGGGATCAGATCCTGTAGGACACGAGGACTTTAGAGGCACAAACAGCCGAGCACCTGGCCAGCCCGGCCATGAAGTCCAGACTACAAGTTCATCCTTACCCCCCCATTTAGCACTAAGCTACTGTCCACTCACCTGTCCCATAAAGAACAAGCCCCAAATCTTTGAAAGACAAGAAGTTTACCTGCGATCTGGGCCAGGTGATCATGAAGAATGAGCAGCAGGTTCAAGATCAGGTCTCTCTCGGTCTTATTCTGCACACAGAGAAGCAGGTGATTAATAAAAAATTAATGAGAGAATCAAAACCACGAAAGAAAGACTGTGTCCACAAGATCGTCTCCACTCTGAGACACTGAGTAAGTATGAGGACAGAAAGACTGGGACCAGAACAGAGACACTGGGACCAGAACAGAGAGACGGGGACCAGAACAGAGACTTGAACCAGAACAGGGAAATTGGGATCAGACCAAGGACTGGGACCCGAAAAGAGACAGGAGCCAGAACAGTGAGACTAGGACCAGAACAAGGACTGGGACTAGAACAGAGAGACATGGGTCAGAACAGAGAGACTGGGACCAGAACAGAAAACAGACAGACTTTTACCTGACCAGAGAGACAGGGACCAGAAGTTAGGCTATGACTAGAACAGAGGGACTGGGACCAGATACACAGAGACACAGGGACTAGAACAGGGAAACAGGGATGAGAACAGAGAGAGATTGGGACCAGGACAGACAGACTGGGATCAGAACAGAGAGATGGACCATAACAGATAATGAAGAGACAGGGACCAGAAGTTTAGGCTGTGACCAGAACAGAGTGACTGGGACCAGAACAGAGAGACAGGGACCAGAAAAGAGGGATGGGGACCAGAACAGAGAGACAGGGATGAGATCAGAGACACAGGGACTAGAACAGAGACAGGGGGCAGAACAGAGATAGGGACTAGGGGTGTAAATCACCAGTTTTGTGACAATACGATAAGATATTGATTCTTTGGACAACGATACAATATTTGCCGATATCACAAAGTCTGCCATGATTCGATTTTGATTTGATTTGATTCAGGGGCCTTAAGATGATATTATGCACACATTGAACACAATCAGCTACATTTCAACTAAAGCAAGAAAGAAATACAAAGCAATTTTGATGAGCTGACAACTTTAAAACCTGAAATGTGAAACGATGTGCTGACCTTTGGGTATGATAGTTTATAGAGGATTATAACCATCTGTATGATCTCATCGTGTTTTAAAATTAAAATTGGGTTAATAAGTAGTCAGGTGCTTTTGTTGGCCCCACAATTACCTTATAGGTCTTATTGTTACATTGTGATGTTAGTACATTATATCAAGTAATGATGAAAAACAGTAATACAAATTATTGAATTATTATTTTATTTCTATTATTACTGACCTCCAACATTTGACCATGCTCTATCAAACTAAAAATGTGCAATTTTGATTTTAATTAAATCGAAATATTCCTCATGTTCTAAGTAGAACTGTGATGCCTGGTTACCACAGTTTGTATGTCTATGTGATTAGACTTTGCTTCACTGTTTAAAGCAGCACTAAGTAAGATTCTGGCATTTCAGCTCTCTAGGGGCCTCTATGGTCGTTGAGTGTAACTGCACTGTCGTAAAACAGCGCCTCTCACCAACATGCATTTGTTGACATACAGAGGGAGGAGAAGTGAGGCGACAGGACGTCCTGAGAGACAAATAAACCATGTGGACTGATAAGGTACAGTCTGATCATGTTTCTATTTGAATAAATCATCATGTGCCTACAAGTCCAATAGTAGCAGGGCTAAATCAGCATCAGTCGGACATCCTGCCTCATCTTTCAGCTCAGTGAGTGAACGCTGGGCCAGTGTTTATTTATTTCTGTCCGGGCATTTAGCTTGTTACTCTCCAGCTTTCTTTTTTTCGTCTCCTCCGATAAACCTTTCTTTTCTTCGGGTTTTTAGCTGCTTCAACCATGATAGCAACACTACATGTAGCTTTCTTCTTCTTTTTCTTGTTTAACGGCGGGTGGAATCCAACGTCAGAGGAGCATTACCACCACCCACTATGCAGGAGTGTGAGCCAGAGGTCCCTATTTCCATCAGGAAAATAAGTGTGTATTTACTTTAAACTAAATTCTGTTCATTAAATCTGTTCTAAAAATTCATAAACTGCTTTATAAGCCGTGAAGCAGTCAAAGCAGTAAAAATTGTCGTTTTTTAGTGTGGAAGTGTTGCTACCATCCACATCGAAGTTACATTGTGCCAGTGAAGGCGATACAGACCCCCTCAGACCATGACAGAGATGTCATTCAACCTGTTGTAAGGTGATGTACCATCACAATGGCTACGTTTACATGCAGTCATTAAACCTTTCATAACTGGAATATTAGCAATTACCCGGTTGCGTGCAGCCATGTAAACACCAAAAAAACTTTTTAAAAACCGGAATATGCTCATATTCCAGTTTTTAAAAACCTGAAAATCACCCCTGGGTTAATCCTTTTCTAACCCGAATATTTGGTCATGTATATGCCCATCGGGATATCCTCATCGAAAGGAACATTAAGTTGTGTTCTGCACATGTTCTTTTCGCAAGGAATCTTGGTCTTTTGAGTACAGGAAGTACTTGTTGTAACATGGCACAGCTCCGGCTCGATTTCCTAATTCTTCACATTCTCATCTTCCATTAATGAAGAAACTGACAAAGAATGGTGTCAAGTACTGGTGATGGGTCAGTACCAGCACCAAAGCACAAATGAAGCCGACTGTTAGCTGCTCCGAGCCGTTCATTATCTGCCGTGCTGCTGCTGTTGTTGTCGTTGCTATTGGATACAGAAAACAGAAGCGGAAATGACGCACATTGCGTCATGACGTTCTCCGTGCATCGCTGTTTTTTTCGGGATATTATGCATAGAGTAACCCTGTTTGCTCACGCATGTAAACTGAGTTATTCTGAATGTTTCAGAAACCGGAATATTGATCTTAACCCGAACTGCATATAAACGTAGCTATTGATTCTAGAAATATTATATTAGAGTGGAAAAAGTAGTAGTGTTGGTTTAATGGTAGGTGTGGAGGAAGAATAAGAATAAGCTCTCACTCTTTCCTTTTGTACTATAAGTAATTTCATTAATCAGTGTGCTACAAAATCAAATGATGAGGTACTTGCTGTACTCGTGTGATTAGGCACTCCTGTCGTGAGTGTGCAGTATGCATCCTCTGCTGTCAGATCGACCATATCTTACCTGGATACAGCAGAGCTATTTTCTGATTGGCTGATATGTCAAGCTCACATTTAGTTCTATGATGCTCAGAGCGTCTTGCTACATGTTTCAAAGCACTTATAGCGGTGTTACTCGGTGGGCGCTACACAATACATTTTAAAGCGGGAGAAGTACCAGGTGTGGCGTGTAAGAGAGCGAAAAGGTTCAACTGCGTGTCTCATACACTGAATGCATGAGACTTGAGAGCCCTGGAAACTTCAGAACGAGGCGCAATTGGGCAGAAACTGTGAAACGGATATCCGGTCTGAATTTCAAAATAAAGGCATATATTAAAGATAATGAAGTTGATTGATGTTTTGAGTTTCCATCGATTTGATTGAATCATTGTGTAACCAATCGATGTATCGATCCAGATCGATGGATCATTACACTCCTAATAGGAACTAGAACAGAGAGACAGGGACCAGTAAGGTAAAGTGACTTGAACAGAGACAGGGATCAGAACAGAGAGATGGGGACCAGAACTGAGAGAGAGGGACCAGAACTGAGACAGAGGGACCAGAACTGAGACAGAGATCAGAACAGAGACAGGTACCAGAAAAGTAAAAAGAGAGACTATGACCAGAACAGAGGCACAGGAGCCTGAAAAGAGAAACAGGGGCCAGAGCAGAGAGACAAGGACCACAAAAGAGACACAGGGACCAGAACCAAGATACTGGGACCAGAACAGAGAGACATGGGCAAGAACAGAGAGACAGGGACCAGAACAGAGAGACTGGAACCAGAACAATAAGGCAGAGACCAGAACAGAAAACAGAGAGACTGGGACTAGAAAAGAAAAACAGGGACCAGAACAGAGAAAACAGACCTGAACAGAGAGACTGGGACCAGAACAGAGAGACAGGGACCAGAACAGAAAACAGAGAGACTGGGACCAGAACAGAGAGACAGGGACCAGAACAGAAAACAGAGAGACTGGGACCAGAACAGAGAAACAGGGACCAGAACAGAGAACAAAGACCTGAACAGAGAGACTGGGACCAGAACAGAAAACAGAGAGACAGGGACCAGAATAGAGAGACCAGGACCAGAACAGAGAGACTGGGACCAGAAAAATGAGGCAGAGACCAGAATTTAGGCTGTGACCAGAATAGGGAGACAGGGACCAGAACCAAGAGACAGAGACCAGAACAGAGACGGGGACTACGGCCCTCATTTATAAAGCTTGGTTACACACAATACAGGGCTTGAAAGTGGCGTACACCACTTCAAACGCAAAGGTTGCGATTTATAAAAATAAACTTGGCGGGAGAATGTGCGCACCGGTATGTCAACTTTAATGCTGGCGCACAAACATTTTGTAGATGGGGAAACTGGCGGTGCAGATGGTGAGGTGGAGAACTGAAGCCAGATTCATCTCATACCATTTAAAGTCATCCCATATCAGACTTATAGACCCACGTAGTCATAAACACCCGAATCTGCAGTGTTATAGACGTGTTCCTTTCATGAACCATTAGGCCTACTGTATGCAGTGTTCATGTATCATACTTCATCTAAAAATGATATAGAGCGGTGGATAGCACTGATTGATTAGTAATAGTTGTGACAAGGTGCATAACAATCAGTCTAATTGCTGAGTAAGGATATAAACAGTGCAGTGACACTCGTGCGTGATGCTGCACAGTGGATGCTCTGGCTCTGCTGGAAGATCTCTCAGACTGTGGATCGGGATGGAGAGAGTCTTGAGGGACCACAAAGATTTCCTGCCCCTTTTTGGTTTGATATAATACAGTTAAATTCTGTCCTTAGGTCTGGGATATCGCAGTCATCCCTCAGCCGTGTTGGATGGCATTATTAACATGACCAATCAATCATCAGGGCTCCTTACATGGGGGTGAACAGGACAACATTATAAGACAATTTGCAGCAATATCCAGTTTCCCAAATGTAATTGGCACAATTGACTGCACTCATGGTGCTACAAGAGCCCGCAGTGAAAATGAATTTGTCTATGTGAACCGAAAAGAAATGTGCACAATCAATGTACAGATGATTTGTCCCTCAAACATGGTTTTGACAAGTGTAGTGTCACGGCGTCCTGGGTCAACATGTGACTCCTTTATCCTGACACAGCAGTGTAGGACCAGACTGCAGGCAGGCCATCAGAAACATTCAGGAGGTTCTCTGCAGTGACCATTCATGGCAACATGTGGGTGTGTAGAGGGCGGGGTGTGAGGTGAATCCACCTGTGCAACCTACCAGGTGGACTGGGATTTATATAGGGAAAAAGGCTTACTGGTGTGCGCAAGCACGGTTTTATAAACCAACATAATTTTTTGGCACATGCTATTTTCAGCTTTCGGAAGCATGTATACTTTTAGTCTGGACCCTATGCAATGTTTTATAGATGAGGCCCCAGATCTTTAAAAAACATAGATAAACACTATCCGTATGTTTTAACGTTCAGATATAAATGTTTTAGTGATACAGAGTCTCACTGATCCACAGACTGAAGGACAAAAGAGGTACAAATACATCAGATCGACACGTGATCCCTGACCCTCTGAGCGGTCGTTCATACAGGACCCCCAGTGTTTTTGATTTATGTGAGTATGATCCTCAGGTGGAGCTAACTCTGGGTTACACCATCACCTCCATGCTTCAGCCAATCACTGAGCAGACAACAGAGACTGAAGTAAAGAGCACTGTACTTACATAAGAAGAATCAAAGTCGCTGCCAAACGGGTGACTCTTAACTGAAACAGAGAACAGGGACAAGATCAACATCAGGACCACCAGGTAGATCACCAGGTGAAAAATACAGACATTAGAAATACTGGACACAGACAGAGCAGGGGACAATCTGGTGGGGGGTAAAGGAACAATGCAGGTCACCATCTATCAGAGCTTCTTTTGATGTAATGGTGTAAATTTCTTCTCAGAAACTGGCTGAGGCCTGGAGAGCCCCTCCTGAGCTGGGTGACTGAACTGGGCATCTATGGGGCAGGTATGTCCATAGTATTTTCAGGCTTTATCATCCACAGAATAACTCTTTCAGAATAAACTGCTGTTTTTCTTATTTCACACCTGTTCCTAACACAAGCCAACCATCCCAGTGTGAGTAAAGGAGAGAGCATCAGTATCTGGGGGAAAGAGTTCAGAAACGTCCGTATGGGTATTGTCAAAGGTCCATCACTGTGCACCCCTGATATTAATCAGAAGACGTTGCTGTCCTGTCAGGGGGACATGCTTTCTCTCTGCTTTGGATAACTTCTCCTGAAGGTTACAGATCTACAGGTATAGATGACTGATTCACAGATGGATTAATCATAGGGATAAATGACATTTGCTGATCTCCAACATGATGTCGATTCTTCTCTTTTACCCAGAATCAACAGTTTAGTCCGAGTGATGAGTCCATCCAGGACCTTAGATAACCCAGCGGTCCTCTAATGGGGCTGCAGGTTCAGGTGTGCCTCAGATATTTGTACAGCTAGGTGTAATTAATACTGATTAATTCTCTAATTAATGCCTGAACATACATGTTGGATAACTGTGTTCATAAACATTCAGTAATTAACTGTGTTACTGGGAGACATAAGCAAGTGATCAGACTTTGCCTTCATGATGCTGTGGAGCTGAGAGACAATCTGAGCTCAGAGACCTGTGACAGACTCAGGCCAGGAGCCTTTGGATGGACCTGTCCCTAACGAGGACAGGCAATGAGTGTCGACCTGTCCCTTTAATGAGGACAGGCAATGAGTGTTAGAAAGCAGAGGAGCAGCATCTGGACCTCTGATGAACCACCATCTTCTGTTTCTAATGTGACATCTGAGCCTTTACACCAGCGGGATGGTCATAAACATCACCTCACAGATGAGTGGCTGTTTGCGACTCTGATCGGGACAGGTGCCAGTGATTCTGCCTCTGAGGTCAGAGGTCAGAGTGGACTGAGTGTCAAGGTCAATGACCTGGAGCTCAATGTCATTGATAAAACCATTAAAGTAATCTTCACCTTCATCACTGACATCTGGAGGACACTGAGCTGCTGAGAGGCAAACACCATGGTGGAGGTCTGGTCAGTGACGTACAAACGCCAGAGCTCTGATGGGTCAGGGGGCTTCAGGAGGCGTCACCTTCAGGAGCACGGACCACAGACAGAAGTAAGAGCAGCAGTCACTCTGTGAATGAAGGTGTGAACGTTTGCACCGGCTAGAGATAAAAACTGAAGTGAGGTTCATTATTGCCGTGGAGGTCACATCTGTTAGCAGAGGCCTTCACGGACTTCAGCTGGAGCAGGTATTACCTGGAGATGCTCCTGCTGTTCTCTGAAACATCCTGATGATACCTGGACTTTGACCAGGTCTGTCACGGGGGGGAGGCTGAGGTTAGACCACCTGAATCTACCTTTATCATACTGAGCACATCATGGAGACACTTTGGCCTGATAATCACTGTGGAGCTCTCCTGCCTGGTCACAGACCACCAGCAGGTCCAGGTGATACCTGAGTGTGAGCAGTGGGCGTTACCTGGCTGCTCTGAACAAAGGTGGACCAATGCACAGGTGAGCAACAGGTGAGGTGACAGTGATTGTCAGAAGAAGGGCTGGTGCTGATAATGATGATGACACAGAGCTTCACTGAGCTTCAGACATAAGAGGGTGAACACCTGCTGGACAGGTAACACTGCTGACATCATGACCACCACATGACCTGGCGTCATCTGACAAAGGTGAGGAGCACCTGAGCTGCTGTCCCTGTTCTTCTCTGGATCTTAGAGGAACCACACACACCTGACCCTCAGAGGTAAAGTTGTCTCCAGACCAGCACCCCCTTAGCTGACCACACCAGCAGGTGTGAGGATGGCCATTACACCTGTCCGTTAAAATATGTTCTTCAGCTCAGGCTTTCACCAAGCTGTCCTCAGGGTAAAACCATGGAGAGCCCTGACCCCACACTGAGGTCACCTGTGACTGACCTTTGACTTGAGCTGATCCAGGTGACGGCTTAACCCTCAGATATGAGGACAAGCAGGAGACATACCTTAACCTGAAATGACCTCTAGGATCTCTGGAGACCTCCCATTGGAGCACAAGGTCCTGGAGACCCCGTCCTCACTGAACGAGTCCAGATCCAGAACTCATATCCTGACACCTGTCCCATCATGGCCTCTCTGTCCCAAGACCTGTATGGTGTGGCTGTAAACCCCAACCCCTCACCGACACACCTGTGCAGGTGACGCTTGGGTACTTACTGTGTGTCCCCTCTGAGGCTCCGCCCCTCATCCTCAGGTACATCAGTCCCAGCAGGAGGAAGAAGAGGCAGGCAGCTGTCAGGAGGATCATGGACAGGTAGTGGGCACTCAGACACCTGGATGACGTCACCTCCTCATGTTTAAACTGCTGCAGCAGCTCGTCCTCGGTCCCAGGGGGCGGGGCGTGTTTATGGGCGTTGTACGGCCGTGAGGGGGCGGGGCTATGTGCTGTGTAGGGCCGTGAGGGGACGGGGCTGTGGTTGGAGTGGTTTCCCCGGTAGGTGGAGGGGTTCAGGCTGTAGGTGAAGCGGGGTCTGAGCCCCAAGCTGTACCTGCCCGTGGACAGGGGCTCATCGCTCACCTGGTGGTTCTCCCCGCTCACCTGGTGATTCTCCTCTTGATTCCTGTTCAGGGACAGGTAGATGGACCGCCGGGGCAGGAGGTGGGTCCTGAAGGATCCAGGTGAGTCTGACTCCGCCTGGTCCCCTCCCACCATGTTCTCCCCCTTACTGTCCTCACCCGGGGTGCCTCCCCCAGACTCGGGCCCTCTCCCGGCCCTGAGGAGGCTCCGTCTGAGCTCCAGGTCCCTGCCCCGCTCCCGGGCCTCCGTGCTTCGCTCACCGGCCTCCCTGCTCCGCTCCCGGGCCTCCGTGCTCCTGTAGGTAGGGCCCGAGTCCTCTTCCTCGGAGTCGGAGTACTCCTGGGGCTCGGTGGCCGGGTTACCGTGAGCCCCGCAGCCGTTAACGGAGCGAGTTTTCTGCCTCCCCGGTCCGTGCTCCTCCTCCTCGGCAGAATCGTCCTCTCGGTCCCCGGGGCCGCGGTCTGGGGTCCCGCGGAGCCTCCAGCTCAGGGAGCCGCCTCGATGCGCGTCCGTGGCGGGGCTCTGCTGAGTGTTGGCGGGGTTTAGGCCTCTTCTTTTCGGCGGAGGTTCAGCGTCAGACTCGTCGGAGCTGAAGCCGAGCACGGTGGACTTCCGGCCGGCTCTCCTATTGGAGCCGAGCTGCGTGACGTCACGGCTGGCTGGCCTGGATCCCGCCGCGCCGCCGCCGCTGGAGGAGCCGCTGATGGCGGGGTTACTGCGGGGCTTGCTGGGCCTGGAGCCCCGCTGCTGCTGTTCCTCTCGGAGCTTCTTCAGCTTCTTCAGGTACACCGGGCGCGTGTTCTCGGTCACCGGGCCCGGGGTGAAGCCTAGTCGCTTCAACTCGGAGAAAAGCTCCGCGTCCGTTAACTGCGCTGACGCCATCTTGTTTAAAGACGGAGAAGGTTGTGTAACGGAAGTGACGTACGCATGAAGTGGCAGCAAACCAGACGGGCTGCGTTCAAAACAACAGAGTTTATAATAAACAACAATTGCAGTGTTCAGAGTGATAAACAACAGTATTTATACAATAACAACAGTGTTCAGGAAAATGAATAATAATGTTTACAAACAGCATCAGTGTTCAGGAAAATAAACAATATGTATAAACAATACTAGTGTTCAAGATAATAAACACCAATTTATTAAACAATAATTAGGTGTTAAAGTTAAGAAACAACGTTTACAAACAATAAAAGGTGTTAAAAGTCAGAAACAACAAAGGTTCTAAACAAGAGTGTTCAAGAAAATAAATAATGCTGGTAAATAATAATGTGTTAAAGACAAGAAACAACAATGCTTATTAACAACAATAATAGTGTTCAGAGTAGTAAAACACAAAATTTATTAACAGCAATATTGTAAAAAAAATTGTTAATAATAATGTAAAATAGTATGAACAATAATAGTGTTATATTATGTCAATAAAAATAGTATTATGTTTAACAATTATGTTATAGAATGTTCATCAACAATGTTAAATAATGTTAGTAAACAATATCCATGTAAAATGTTAATAATATTAGTGTTGAATAATGTTAATTAAATTTATCATATTAAATAATATTAATAAACAACAGTAATCATGTAAATATATTATGCCATGCTCAATATATTTATATCAATGAACAAAAGTTAATTTGATCAAACAGAAGTGAAACCTAAACCACGTCAATACTTGGTGGGATCACCTGTCACCTTCTGACCAGCATCAGTTCTTCTGGTCCCCCTGGACAAAGAGGAACAGCCAAACTCTGCTACCAAGGTCACGACAGTGCCATGTCAATGATGGCAAGACTGAGCACGGCAATGAGACACAAAGTACTCATACTACATCAGCAGGGTCTCCTTCTGGTGAAGATCTCAGAGCAGATGTTCAAGCTCTTCAGAAGAGGAATGAAGAACCAGACCACACTGAGGATCGAAGATGCAGTGGTCCACCAAGAAGACGAGAGACACATCATGGTTACTTCACTTCAACATCAAAGATGTTCAGCAGGTCCATCAGCTCAGAACTGGAGAACCCAGGGGGACACACACATCTGCTGTGCAATAAATTCTAGTCAGACGTGGTCTTCATGGTTTATCGGCATCCTTCAAACCTCTGCTGTGGAGAGAAGACTGAGAGCCTCAACCCTGCAACCCTGCAGAGGTCCTTCAAACAATGAGGCAGCATATTTTTTCAGAATTTTTTAAACATAAACTAAAATGATTCTCACACACATCCCCCCTTTATGAATCAGTCTTTATTTTCTCAAGAGCTCCACAAATAAACCAAATGAAAAACATTCAATCAAATAAAAATCAGGACATTAATGTGCAGTTAGTCACCATCACTTCATTTGACAACACAAACATCATTAAACCTCTAATTTAATTAGGCAATCCTTCAGTGAACTGATCAATTATTTAATCAAATATAAAACTGTCACTTTCCCATAAACTGTACAGACACATTTACATCACTGAATATGTAAACCACAGAATTTACCCATGAGCACTTTAATCAATAATATTATACACAGAGGTCCTCTTAGGGGACAGCACTCTGATGGTTCAACATTACACTGACCATCAGGGAGAGAAGAGATTGATCATTTAATAAAGATTCGACTCCCACCAGCTACAGAATGAGTTATTATATTTAAATGATAACATCAGACTTAATATCTCATATCAATCTGTTACGTCTCACCTTTAACCTCTGAGCTCCAACAGACTGACCACACCACATCTTGAATGAAGCATCTTAATCACATTTTAAACCCTGATTTTATTGTGGTTTATCAAAGTTTATCATAGTTTATTATGGCTTATTACAGTATATTATGATGTTGGTGGTTCTCCAGTAATCCAGACTTGACCAGCTACTGGATCATGGTTAATTCAGGCATGGCACTCACAGCAGAGTTGGAAGATAATGGTCAGATGCCTCTGAGCCAGCAGACTGATCTGCAGTCTGTTCAGCAGGGGGCGCTGAAACCCTAAAGGACAGTTTGGGATTTAGTGATGCATTTCCACCACCTGGTACATGCTGGACTCTGATGACTCTACCCTTGCACTTATGAATACAGCTGACAGTTCCTGGTCCTTTTCTGGTCCTCCTCTGGTGAGGTTCCTGCTGGTTGGTCATCAGTGACACAGCAGAGCTCTGATGACCCCACCTTCGATAATGAGGACCTATCAGAGATCAAACTGGGATGGAAAGAGAGCCTGGGACCAGAGCAGAGGAGAATCAGGACAGTCGACCAATCACTGAGCTGATACACGTTTGTTTTTAGGAAGAGGCTGGTCCATCCAGAAGTTCTGCACTGTAGGGTAACATTGATTTCTCTGATTAGTCTGATCACTGCAACAAGAAGGTAATTATGGTGATATATTATTATTATTCTAAAGGTAATTATGGTGATATATTATCATTATTATTATCATTATAAAGGTAGTTATGGTACTAAATTATCATTATTATTATTATTATTATTATTATAACGGTAATTATGGTGATATTGATTTCATGTAAACTTCAGTGTTCCCCTCAGATCAGCATGTCCTCAGTGTTTCTTCATGGAGTCCAGCACTCTGAGGATGTGCAGGAACAGGTTAACGATGTCCAGGTAAAGGTTGATGGAGGCCAGGATGTGCTCCTCAGGAGACAGCTGCTTCATCAGCAGGTGAGTGTCATAGATGATAAAGCCACAGAAGACCAGTGCTCCAAACCCACTGAGGACCAGCTCGGTGCTGTCACTGTCAAAGAAGAACTACAGAGGGACAGGAGACACCATCACCACCACCATCATCATCATCATCATCATCATCATCATCATCATCATCACTATTATTATCATCATCATCATCATCATCACTATTATTATCATCATCATCATCATCATCTCTATTATTATAGTTGTGTTCAAAATAGTAACAGTCCCACATCACTAGCAAGATAAATCACTGTTTTTGTTAGAATTTCAACTTCTACACTGCAAGTAAGTTTCTAGAAGGTTTAGTAAAGGTATAGAAAACCAACAGACCCAACAGGCATGACGTGCATGCTGCTGATTCTGTGAAACTGAATCATTAACTGAAAGGGGTGTGTTCAAAAAAACAGCAGTGCTGAGTTCAATTAGTGAGGTAATTGATTGTGTGAAAAAAAATAGGTGTTAAACAGGTGGCCCTTATTTAAGGATCAAGGCAACTGACGCTGCATATGCTGGCTGTGCATTTGTCCTTGAAAAACAGAGTATAATGGGTCGTTCAAGACATTGTTCAGAAGAAGAGCGTTCTTTGATTAAGAAGTTAATAAAAGAGGGGAAAACCTATAAAGAAGTTCAGAAAATGATAGGCTGTTCAGCTAAAATGATATCACATGCTTTAAAGTGGCAGCCAAAACCAGAAAGGCGAGGAAGACAAAGAAATATGACTATTCGAATGGATCGGAGAATAACCAAAATGGCAAAGGCTCAGCCAATGATCAGCTCCAGGAGGATCAGAGAAGATCTAAGGTTGCCTGTGAGTACTGTAACAATCAGACCACATCTATGTGAAGCCAAGCTACCAGCAAGAAGCCCCCGCAAAGTCCCATTGTTAAAAAAAAGACATGTGCTGAAGAGGTTACAATCTGCCAAAGAACACATTGACTGGACTAAAAAGAAATGGCCCAATATTTTGTGGACTGATGAGAGTAAGATTGTTCTTTTTGGGTCTAAGGGCCACAGACAGTTTGTCAGAAGACCTGAAAACACTGAATTCAAGCCACAGTACACAGTGAAGACAGTGAAGCATGGTGGAGCAAGCATCATGATATGGGGATGTTTCTCCTACTATGGTGTTGGTCCTATTTATGGCATACCAGGGATCATGGATCAGTTTGAGTACATCAGAATACTGGAAGAAGTCATGTTGCCGTATGCTGAAGAGGAAATGCCCTTGAAATGGGTGTTTCAACAAGACAATGACCCCAAACACACCAGCAGGCGAGCGAAATCATGGTTCCAGACAAACAAAATTCAAGTAATGGAGTGGCCAGCACAATCCCCGGACCTTAATCCCATAGAAAACTTGTGGGCTGACATAAAAAATGCTGTTCATGAGGCAAAACCAAGAAATGCAGAGCAATTGTGGAACGTAGTACAATTGTCCTGGGCTTCAATACCTGTTGACCGGTGCCAGAAGTTGGTAGGCTCCATGCACCATAGATGTGAAGCAGTTATCAGAAACCGTGGTTATGCAACTAAATATTAGTTTATGATTCTCAGGAAAGTTGAATCATCAAGAAATTCTTAGTTTATACACTACATTTTGAGTTTGGAAATAAAGATGTCAACACTGCTATTTTTTTGAACATTATATTTCTTGACTTTCTGTAAAATATTATCAAATTCAATTACTTTTTCACATTTTCTTGCTTTGAAATAGAATGTGCTTGAGGTTTACATACCTTTTTAAACACACTGCTATTATTATGAACATAACTGTATCATCATTATTATTACCACCATCATCATCATCATCACCACTATTATCATCACCATTATCTCTATTATTATCATCATCATCATCATCACCACTATTATCATCGTCGTCATCATCATCATCATCACCATATCATCATTATCATTATCATTATCATCATCATCCCGCCCCCAGGAGCATGGATCTAATGCTGCATAGGGGTGTAATGATCCATTGATCTGGATCGATACATCGATTGGTTAAGCAATGATCCCATGAAATCGATGGAAACTCAAAACATCGATCAACATCGTCATCTTCAACGCCTTTATTTTGCAATTCTGACTGGATATCCGTTTCACCGCTTCCGCCCAATAGCGCCTCGTTCTGAAGTTTCAACTTTACAGGGCTCTCAAGTCTCACGCATTCAGCGTATGAGACGCGCACCTTATCGCTCTCTCACACACCACACTCGTTATTTCTCCTGCTTTAATATGTACTGTGTAGCGCCCACCGAGTAACACCGCTATATGCTAACGTGTAGCAACACGCTCTTAGCATTGCAGAGCTAAACGGGAGCTTGACATGTCAGCCAATCAGAAAATAGCCCTGCTGTACCTGGGTAAGATACGGTCGATCTGACAGCAGAGGATGCATACTGCACACACACGACGGGAGTAATCACACGAGTACAGTAAGTTACCTCATCATTTGATTTTGTAGCGCACTGATTAATGAAATTACTTATTGTATGAAAGGAAAACAGTGAGAGCTTATTCTTATTCTTCCTCCACACCTACCATTAAACAGTGAAGCAGAGTCTTAAAACACCTGACTACTAATTAACCCAATTTTAATTTTAAACATGATTAGATCATCCAGATGGTTATAATCCTCTATAACCTATCATACCCAAAGGTCAGCACATCGTTTCACAATTCAGTAATAAAACTGTCAAAACTTATAAATTGCTTTGTATTTCTTTCTTGCTTTAGGTGAAATGTAGCTGATTGTGTTCAATGAGTACATAATATCGTCTTAAATCGATCAAAGGCTGCTGAATCGTATCGAATCGAAATTAAATCGTGGCAGACTTTGTGATATCGGCAAATATATCGTTGTCCAAAGAATCGATATCGTATCGTATCGTCATGAAGCTGGTGATTTACACCCCTAATGCTGCAGGAAGGAGGGCCTAAGGCTGCAGGAGGGTCGAATGCTGCAGGAAGGAGGGCCTCAGGCTGCAGCAGGATCTAATGCTGCAAGAGGGAGGGCCTCAGGCTGCAGGAGGATCTGCAGGAGGGAGGGCCTCAGTCTGCAGGAGGATCTAATGCTGCAGGAGGGAGGGCCTCAGGCTGCAGGAAGATCTAAAGCTGCCCTCACACCAAACGTGACTTTGTGACCTCGTTGATCACTCTCCATGTAAACTCTATGTAGAGCCACAATGAGGCAGGGTTAACCCTCCCGCGACGCAACTGACGTGTCCTTGGCAACCGTGTCGCTCGTCGCTTAGTCGCCAAAGTTGAATAGTTTGAACTCTCCAGGCGATGTCGCGTATGGCTGTGCGGCAACAGCCAATCAGCGTTTTGTGAGTGTGTGACAGTACCCGTGACAGACTGTTTTCATTCCGGTTCACAGAGTGACAATCCTACTAGACGGGACCACAGAGAACTCACAGAAGATGCTGCAGGGCTATCAGCTTTAGTGTTTTGCGGTTGGTAGGTGAGTGAGAAGGATACAGTTGGAATAATGTCATACATTATTGAAACATATTATACATCCTATTATATGATATGATCACGGTGAAATTCCATTGGGCGTGATGTCACTGAGCGATGGTGACGGTGACAACATGAGTTTTTATGGGAACGCGACACGATGCGACTTGGGTGGGCAACATGATCTTGGTCATCAAGTCGCGTTCGGTGTGAACGCAGCTTAAGTCTGCTGGAGGGAGGGCCTCAGGCTGCAGGAGGATCTAATGCTGCAGGAGGATCTAATACTGCAGGAGGATCTAATACTGCAGGAGGATCTAATGCTGCAGGAGGATCTAATACTGCAGGAGGATCTAATACTGCAGGAGGATCTAATGGCCTCAGGCTGCAGGAGGATCTAATGCTGCAGGAGGATCTAATACTGCAGGAGGATCTAATACTGCAGGAGGATCTCATACTGCAGGAGGATCTAATGCTGCAGGAGGATCTAATACTGCAGGAGGATCTAATGGCCTCAGGCTGCAGGAGGATCTAATGCTGCAGGAGGATCTAATACTGCAGGAGGATCTAATGCTGCAGGAGGATCTAATACTGCAGGAGGATCTAATACTGCAGGAGGATCTAATGGCCTCAGGCTGCAGGAGGATCTAATGCTGCAGGAGGATCTAATACTGCAGGAGGATCTAATACTGCAGGAGGATCTAATGCTGCAGGAGGATCTAATACTGCAGGAGGATCTAATACTGCAGGAGGATCTAATGGCCTCAGGCTGCAGGAGGATCTAATGCTGCAGGAGGATCTAATACTGCAGGAGGATCTAATGCTGCAGGAGAATCTAATGCTGCAGGAGGATCTAATACTGCAGGAGGATCTAATGGCCTCAGGCTGCAGGAGGATCTAATGCTGCAGGAGGATCTAATACTGCAGGAGGATCTAATGGCCTCAGGCTGCAGGAGGAACTAATACTGCAGGAGGATCTAATACTGCAGGAGGATCTAATGGCCTCAGGCTGCAGGAGGATCAAATTCTGCAGGAGGATCTAATACTGCAGGAGGATCTAATACTGCAGGAGGATCTAATGGCCTCAGGCTGCAGGAGGATCTAATGCTGTAGGAGGATCTAATACTGCAGGAGGATCTAATACTGCAGGAGGATCTAATACTGCAGGAGGATCTAATGGCCTCAGGCTGCAGGAGGATCTAATGCTGCAGGAGGATCTAATACTGCAGGAGGATCTAATACTGCAGGAGGATCTAATGCTGCAGGAGGATCTAATACTGCAGGAGGATCTAATACTGCAGGAGGATCTAATGGCCTCAGGCTGCAGGAGGATCTAATACTGCAGGAGGATCTAATACTGCAGGAGGATCTAATGCTGCAGGAGGATCTAATAATGCAGGAGGATCTAATACTGCAGGAGGATCTAATGGCCTCAGGCTGCAGGAGGATCTAATGCTGCAGGAGGATCTAATACTGCAGGAGGATCTAATGCTGCAGGAGGATCTAATACTGCAGGAGGATCTAATACTGCAGGAGGATCTAATGGCCTCAGGCTGCAGGAGGATCTAATGCTGCAGGAGGATCTAATACTGCAGGAGGATCTAATACTGCAGGAGGATCTAATGCTGCAGGAGGATCTAATACTGCAGGAGGATCTAATACTGCAGGAGGATCTAATGGCCTCAGGCTGCAGGAGGATCTAATACTGCAGGAGGATCTAATGCTGCAGGAGAATCTAATGCTGCAGGAGGATCTAATACTGCAGGAGGATCTAATGGCCTCAGGCTGCAGGAGGATCTAATGCTGCAGGAGGATCTAATACTGCAGGAGGATCTAATGGCCTCAGGCTGCAGGAGGAACTAATACTGCAGGAGGATCTAATACTGCAGGAGGATCTAATGGCCTCAGGCTGCAGGAGGATCTAATGCTGCAGGAGGATCTAATACTGCAGGAGGATCTAATACTGCAGGAGGATCTAATGGCCTCAGGCTGCAGGAGGATCTAATGCTGTAGGAGGATCTAATACTGCAGGAGGATCTAATACTGCAGGAGGATCTAATACTGCAGGAGGATCTAATGGCCTCAGGCTGCAGGAGGATCTAATGCTGCAGGAGGATCTAATACTGCAGGAGGATCTAATACTGCAGGAGGATCTAATGCTGCAGGAGGATCTAATACTGCAGGAGGATCTAATACTGCAGGAGGATCTAATACTGCAGGAGGATCTAATGGCCTCAGGCTGCAGGAGGATCTAATGCAGCAGGAGGATCTAATACTGCAGGAGGATCTAATGCTGCAGGAGGATCTAATACTGCAGGAGGATCTAATACTGCAGGAGGATCTAATGGCCTCAGGCTGCAGGAGGATCTAATGCTGCAGGAGGAACTAATGCTGCAGGAGGATCTAATACTGCAGGAGGACCTAATACTGCAGGAGGATCTAATACTGCAGGAAGATCTAATGCTGCAGGAGAATCTAATGCTGCAGGAGGATCTAATACTGCAGGAGGATCTAATGGCCTCAGGCTGCAGGAGGATCTAATACTGCAGGAGGATCTAATACTGCAGGAAGATCTAATGCTGCAGGAGAATCTAATGCTGCAGGAGGATCTAATACTGCAGGAGGATCTAATGGCCTCAGGCTGCAGGAGGATCTAATGCTGCAGGAGGATCTAATACTGCAGGAGGATCTAATGGCCTCAGGCTGCAGGAGGAACTAATACTGCAGGAGGATCTAATACTGCAGGAGGATCTAATGGCCTCAGGCTGCAGGAGGATCTAATGCTGCAGGAGGATCTAATACTGCAGGAGGATCTAATACTGCAGGAGGATCTAATGGCCTCAGGCTGCAGGAGGATCTAATGCTGTAGGAGGATCTAATACTGCAGGAGGATCTAATACTGCAGGAGGATCTAATACTGCAGGAGGATCTAATGCTGCAGGAGGATCTAATACTGCAGGAGGATCTAATACTGCAGGAGGATCTAATGGCCTCAGGCTGCAGGAGGATCTAATGCTGCAGGAGGATCTAATACTGCAGGAGGATCTAATACTGCAGGAGGATCTAATACTGCAGGAGGATCTAATGGCCTCAGGCTGCAGGAGGATCTAATGCTGCAGGAGGATCTAATACTGCAGGAGGATCTAATGGCCTCAGGCTGCAGGAGGATCTAATACTGCAGGAGGATCTAATACTGCAGGAGGATCTAATGCTGCAGGAGGATCTAATAATGCAGGAGGATCTAATACTGCAGGAGGATCTAATGGCCTCAGGCTGCAGGAGGATCTAATGCTGCAGGAGGATCTAATACTGCAGGAGGATCTAATGCTGCAGGAGGATCTAATACTGCAGGAGGATCTAATACTGCAGGAGGATCTAATGGCCTCAGGCTGCAGGAGGATCTAATGCTGCAGGAGGATCTAATACTGCAGGAGGATCTAATACTGCAGGAGGATCTAATGCTGCAGGAGGATCTAATGCTGCAGGAGGATCTAATACTGCAGGAGGATCTAATGGCCTCAGGCTGCAGGAGGATCTAATGCTGCAGGAGGATCTAATACTGCAGGAGGATCTAATGCTGCAGGAGAATCTAATGCTGCAGGAGGATCTAATACTGCAGGAGGATCTAATGGCCTCAGGCTGCAGGAGGATCTAATGCTGCAGGAGGATCTAATACTGCAGGAGGATCTAATGGCCTCAGGCTGCAGGAGGAACTAATACTGCAGGAGGATCTAATACTGCAGGAGGATCTAATGGCCTCAGGCTGCAGGAGGATCTAATGCTGCAGGAGGATCTAATACTGCAGGAGGATCTAATACTGCAGGAGGATCTAATGGCCTCAGGCTGCAGGAGGATCTAATGCTGCAGGAGGATCTAATACTGCAGGAGGATCTAATACTGCAGGAGGATCTAATGGCCTCAGGCTGCAGGAGGATCTAATGCTGCAGGAGGATCTAATACTGCAGGAGGATCTAATACTGCAGGAGGATCTAATGCTGCAGGAGGATCTAATACTGCAGGAGGATCTAATACTGCAGGAGGATCTAATACTGCAGGAGGATCTAATGGCCTCAGGCTGCAGGAGGATCTAATGCTGCAGGAGGAACTAATACTGCAGGAGGATCTAATACTGCAGGAGGATCTAATGGCCTCAGGCTGCAGGAGGATCTAATGCTGCAGGAGGATCTAATACTGCAGGAAGATCTAATGCTGCAGGAGAATCTAATGCTGCAGGAGGATCTAATACTGCAGGAGGATCTAATGGCCTCAGGCTGCAGGAGGATCTAATGCTGCAGGAGGATCTAATACTGCAGGAGGATCTAATGGCCTCAGGCTGCAGGAGGAACTAATACTGCAGGAGGATCTAATACTGCAGGAGGATCTAATGGCCTCAGGCTGCAGGAGGATCTAATGCTGCAGGAGGATCTAATACTGCAGGAGGATCTAATACTGCAGGAGGATCTAATGGCCTCAGGCTGCAGGAGGATCTAATGCTGTAGGAGGATCTAATACTGCAGGAGGATCTAATACTGCAGGAGGATCTAATACTGCAGGAGGATCTAATACTGCAGGAGGATCTAATACTGCAGGAGGATCTAATGGCCTCAGGCTGCAGGAGGATCTAATGCTGCAGGAGGATCTAATACTGCAGGAGGATCTAATACTGCAGGAGGATCTAATGCTGCAGGAGGATCTAATACTGCAGGAGGATCTAATACTGCAGGAGGATCTAATGGCCTCAGGCTGCAGGAGGATCTAATGCTGCAGGAGGATCTAATACTGCAGGAGGATCTAATGCTGCAGGAGGATCTAATACTGCAGGAGGATCTAATACTGCAGGAGGATCTAATGGCCTCAGGCTGCAGGAGGATCTAATGCTGCAGGAGGATCTAATACTGCAGGAGGATCTAATGGCCTCAGGCTGCAGGAGGATCTAATACTGCAGGAGGATCTAATACTGCAGGAGGATCTAATGCTGCAGGAGGATCTAATAATGCAGGAGGATCTAATACTGCAGGAGGATCTAATGGCCTCAGGCTGCAGGAGGATCTAATGCTGCAGGAGGATCTAATACTGCAGGAGGATCTAATGCTGCAGGAGGATCTAATACTGCAGGAGGATCTAATACTGCAGGAGGATCTAATGGCCTCAGGCTGCAGGAGGATCTAATGCTGCAGGAGGATCTAATACTGCAGGAGGATCTAATGCTGCAGGAGGATCTAATACTGCAGGAGGATCTAATACTGCAGGAGGATCTAATGGCCTCAGGCTGCAGGAGGATCTAATTCTGCAGGAGGAATCTAATACTGCAGGAGGATCTAATGCTGCAGGAGAATCTAATGCTGCAGGAGGATCTAATACTGCAGGAGGATCTAATGGCCTCAGGCTGCAGGAGGATCTAATGCTGCAGGAGGATCTAATACTGCAGGAGGATCTAATGGCCTCAGGCTGCAGGAGGATCTAATGCTGCAGGAGGATCTAATACTGCAGGAGGATCTAATGCTGCAGGAGGATCTAATACTGCAGGAGGATCTAATACTGCAGGAGGATCTAATGGCCTCAGGCTGCAGGAGGATCTAATGCTGCAGGAGGATCTAATACTGCAGGAGGATCTAATGGCCTCAGGCTGCAGGAGGATCTAATACTGCAGGAGGATCTAATACTGCAGGAGGATCTAATGCTGCAGGAGGATCTAATAATGCAGGAGGATCTAATACTGCAGGAGGATCTAATGGCCTCAGGCTGCAGGAGGATCTAATGCTGCAGGAGGATCTAATACTGCAGGAGGATCTAATGCTGCAGGAGGATCTAATACTGCAGGAGGATCTAATACTGCAGGAGGATCTAATGGCCTCAGGCTGCAGGAGGATCTAATGCTGCAGGAGGATCTAATACTGCAGGAGGATCTAATACTGCAGGAGGATCTAATGCTGCAGGAGGATCTAATACTGCAGGAGGATCTAATACTGCAGGAGGATCTAATGGCCTCAGGCTGCAGGAGGATCTAATGCTGCAGGAGGATCTAATACTGCAGGAGGATCTAATGCTGCAGGAGAATCTAATGCTGCAGGAGGATCTAATACTGCAGGAGGATCTAATGGCCTCAGGCTGCAGGAGGATCTAATGCTGCAGGAGGATCTAATACTGCAGGAGGATCTAATGGCCTCAGGCTGCAGGAGGAACTAATACTGCAGGAGGATCTAATACTGCAGGAGGATCTAATGGCCTCAGGCTGCAGGAGGATCTAATGCTGCAGGAGGATCTAATACTGCAGGAGGATCTAATACTGCAGGAGGACCTAATGGCCTCAGGCTGCAGGAGGATCTAATGCTGCAGGAGGATCTAATACTGCAGGAGGATCTAATACTGCAGGAGGATCTAATACTGCAGGAGGATCTAATGGCCTCAGGCTGCAGGAGGATCTAATGCTGCAGGAGGATCTAATACTGCAGGAGGATCTAATGCTGCAGGAGGATCTAATACTGCAGGAGGATCTAATACTGCAGGAGGATCTAATGGCCTCAGGCTGCAGGAGGATCTAATGCTGCAGGAGGAACTAATACTGCAGGAGGATCTAATACTGCAGGAGGATCTAATGGCCTCAGGCTGCAGGAGGATCTAATGCTGCAGGAGGATCTAATACTGCAGGAAGATCTAATGCTGCAGGAGAATCTAATGCTGCAGGAGGATCTAATACTGCAGGAGGATCTAATGGCCTCAGGCTGCAGGAGGATCTAATACTGCAGGAAGATCTAATGCTGCAGGAGGATCTAATACTGCAGGAGGATCTAATGGCCTCAGGCTGCAGGAGGAACTAATACTGCAGGAGGATCTAATACTGCAGGAGGATCTAATGGCCTCAGGCTGCAGGAGGATCTAATGCTGCAGGAGGATCTAATACTGCAGGAGGATCTAATACTGCAGGAGGATCTAATGGCCTCAGGCTGCAGGAGGATCTAATGCTGTAGGAGGATCTAATACTGCAGGAGGATCTAATACTGCAGGAGGATCTAATACTGCAGGAGGATCTAATGGCCTCAGGCTGCAGGAGGATCTAATGCTGCAGGAGGATCTAATACTGCAGGAGGATCTAATACTGCAGGAGGATCTAATGCTGCAGGAGGATCTAATACTGCAGGAGGATCTAATACTGCAGGAGGATCTAATGGCCTCAGGCTGCAGGAGGATCTAATGCTGCAGGAGGATCTAATGCTGCAGGAGGATCTAATACTGCAGGAGGATCTAATACTGCAGGAGGATCTAATGGCCTCAGGCTGCAGGAGGATCTAATGCTGCAGGAGGATCTAATACTGCAGGAGGATCTAATGGCCTCAGGCTGCAGGAGGATCTAATGCTGCAGCAGGAACTAATACTGCAGGAGGATCTAATACTGCAGGAGGATCTAATGGCCTCAGGCTGCAGGAGGATCTAATGCTGCAGGAGGATCTAATACTGCAGGAAGATCTAATGCTGCAGGAGAATCTAATGCTGCAGGAGGATCTAATACTGCAGGAGGATCTAATGGCCTCAGGCTGCAGGAGGATCTAATGCTGCAGGAGGATCTAATACTGCAGGAGGATCTAATGGCCTCAGGCTGCAGGAGGAACTAATACTGCAGGAGGATCTAATACTGCAGGAGGATCTAATGGCCTCAGGCTGCAGGAGGATCTAATGCTGCAGGAGGATCTAATACTGCAGGAGGATCTAATACTGCAGGAGGATCTAATGGCCTCAGGCTGCAGGAGGATCTAATGCTGTAGGAGGATCTAATACTGCAGGAGGATCTAATACTGCAGGAGGATCTAATACTGCAGGAGGATCTAATACTGCAGGAGGATCTAATGGCCTCAGGCTGCAGGAGGATCTAATGCTGCAGGAGGATCTAATACTGCAGGAGGATCTAATACTGCAGGAGGATCTAATGCTGCAGGAGGATCTAATACTGCAGGAGGATCTAATACTGCAGGAGGATCTAATGGCCTCAGGCTGCAGGAGGATCTAATGCTGCAGGAGGATCTAATACTGCAGGAGGATCTAATGGCCTCAGGCTGCAGGAGGATCTAATGCTGCAGGAGGAACTAATACTGCAGGAGGATCTAATACTGCAGGAGGATCTAATGGCCTCAGGCTGCAGGAGGATCTAATGCTGCAGGAGGATCTAATACTGCAGGAGGATCTAATGCTGCAGGAGAATCTAATGCTACAGGAGGATCTAATACTGCAGGAGGATCTAATGGCCTCGGGCTGCAGGAGGATCTAATGCTGCAGGAGGATCTAATACTGCAGGAGGATCTAATGGCCTCAGGCTGCAGGAGGAACTAATACTGCAGGAGGATCTAATACTGCAGGAGGATCTAATGGCCTCAGGCTGCAGGAGGATCTAATGCTGCAGGAGGATCTAATACTGCAGGAGGATCTAATACTGCAGGAGGATCTAATGGCCTCAGGCTGCAGGAGGATCTAATGCTGTAGGAGGATCTAATACTGCAGGAGGATCTAATACTGCAGGAGGATCTAATGGCCTCAGGCTGCAGGAGGATCTAATGCTGCAGGAGGATCTAATACTGCAGGAGGATCTAATACTGCAGGAGGATCTAATGGCCTCAGGCTGCAGGAGGATCTAATGCTGCAGGAGGATCTAATATTGCAGGAAGATCCAATACTGCAGGAGGATCTAATGCTGCAGGAGGATCTAATGCTGCAGGAGGATCTAATACTGCAGGAGGATCTAATGGCCTCGGGCTGCAGGAGGATCTAATGCTGCAGGAGGATCTAATACTGCAGGAGGATCTAATGGCCTCAGGCTGCAGGAGGAACTAATACTGCAGGAGGATCTAATACTGCAGGAGGATCTAATGGCCTCAGGCTGCAGGAGGATCTAATGCTGCAGGAGGATCTAATACTGCAGGAGGATCTAATACTGCAGGAGGATCTAATGGCCTCAGGCTGCAGGAGGATCTAATGCTGTAGGAGGATCTAATACTGCAGGAGGATCTAATACTGCAGGAGGATCTAATGGCCTCAGGCTGCAGGAGGATCTAATGCTGCAGGAGGATCTAATACTGCAGGAGGATCTAATACTGCAGGAGGATCTAATGGCCTCAGGCTGCAGAAGGATCTAATGCTGCAGGAGGATCTAATATTGCAGGAAGATCCAATACTGCAGGAGGATCTAATGCTGCAGGAGGATCTAATGCTGCAGGAGGATCTAATACTGCAGGAGGATCTAATACTGCAGGAGGATCTAATGGCCTCAGGCTGCAGGAGGAACTAATACTGCAGGAGGATCTAATACTGCAGGAGGATCTAATGGCCTCAGGCTTCAGGAGGATCTAATGCTGCAGGAGGATCTAATGCTGCAGGAGGATCTAATACTACAGGAGGATCTAATACTGCAGGAGGATCTAATGGCCTCGGGCTGCAGGAGGATCTAATGCTGCAGGAGGATCTAATACTGCAGGAGGATCTAATGGCCTCAGGCTGCAGGAGGAACTAATACTGCAGGAGGATCTAATACTGCAGGAGGATATAATGGCCTCAGGCTGCAGGAGGATCTAATGCTGCAGGAGGATCTAATACTGCAGGAGGATCTAATACTGCAGGAGGATCTAATGGCCTCAGGCTGCAGGAGGATCTAATGCTGTAGGAGGATCTAATACTGCAGGAGGATCTAATACTGCAGGAGGATCTAATGGCCTCAGGCTGCAGGAGGATCTAATGCTGCAGGAGGATCTAATACTGCAGGAGGATCTAATACTGCAGGAGGATCTAATGGCCTCAGGCTGCAGGAGGATCTAATGCTGCAGGAGGATCTAATATTGCAGGAAGATCCAATACTGCAGGAGGATCTAATGCTGCAGGAGGATCTAATGCTGCAGGAGGATCTAATACTGCAGGAGGATCTAATGGCCTCGGGCTGCAGGAGGATCTAATGCTGCAGGAGGATCTAATACTGCAGGAGGATCTAATGGCCTCAGGCTGCAGGAGGAACTAATACTGCAGGAGGATCTAATACTGCAGGAGGATCTAATGGCCTCAGGCTGCAGGAGGATCTAATGCTGCAGGAGGATCTAATACTGCAGGAGGATCTAATACTGCAGGAGGATCTAATGGCCTCAGGCTGCAGGAGGATCTAATGCTGTAGGAGGATCTAATACTGCAGGAGGATCTAATACTGCAGGAGGATCTAATGGCCTCAGGCTGCAGGAGGATCTAATGCTGCAGGAGGATCTAATACTGCAGGAGGATCTAATACTGCAGGAGGATCTAATGGCCTCAGGCTGCAGAAGGATCTAATGCTGCAGGAGGATCTAATATTGCAGGAAGATCCAATACTGCAGGAGGATCTAATGCTGCAGGAGGATCTAATGCTGCAGGAGGATCTAATACTGCAGGAGGATCTAATACTGCAGGAGGATCTAATGGCCTCAGGCTGCAGGAGGAACTAATACTGCAGGAGGATCTAATACTGCAGGAGGATCTAATGGCCTCAGGCTTCAGGAGGATCTAATGCTGCAGGAGGATCTAATGCTGCAGGAGGATCTAATACTGCAGGAGGATCTAATACTGCAGGAGGATCTAATGGCCTCAGGCTGCAGCAGGATCTAATGCTGCAGGAGGATCTAATACTGCAGGAGGATCTAATGCTGCAGGAGAATCTAATGCTACAGGAGGATCTAATACTGCAGGAGGATCTAATGGCCTCAGGCTGCAGGAGGATCTAATGCTGCAGGAGGATCTAATACTGCAGGAGGATCTAATGGCCTCAGGCTGCAGGAGGAACTAAAACTGCAGGAGGATCTAATACTGCAGGAGGATCTAATGGCCTCAGGCTGCAGGAGGATCTAATGCTGCAGGAGGATCTAATACTGCAGGAGGATCTAATACTGCAGGAGGATCTAATACTGCAGGAGGATCTAATGGCCTCAGGCTGCAGGAGGATCTAATGCTGTAGGAGGATCTAATACTGCAGGAGGATCTAATACTGCAGGAGGATCTAATGGCCTCAGGCTGCAGGAGGATCTAATGCTGCAGGAGGATCTAATACTGCAGGAGGATCTAATACTGCAGGAGGATCTAATGCTGCAGGAGGATCTAATGCTGCAGGAGGATCTAATACTGCAGGAGGATCTAATGGCCTCAGGCTGCAGGAGGAACTAATACTGCAGGAGGATCTAATACTGCAGGAGGATCTAATGGCCTCAGGCTGCAGGAGGATCTAATGCTGCAGGAGGATCTAATACTGCAGGAGGATCTAATACTGCAGGAGGATCTAATACTGCAGGAGGATCTAATACTGCAGGAGGATCTAATGGCCTCAGACTGCAGGAGGATCTAATACTGCAGGAGGATCTAATACTGCAGGAGGATCTAATGGCCTCAGGCTGCAGGAGGATCTAATGCTGCAGGAGGATCTAATACTGCAGGAAGATCCAATACTGCAGGAGGATCTAATGCTGCAGGAGGGAGGGCCTCAGTTGGCAGGAGGATCCAATGAAGTCCACGGCCCTCTCTAATCATATATTTACCTGCAATGGCAGCCAATGAGACGAAGAGTTAGTTAAAGGCCCTGTTACCACATCATTACGGGTCTGACCCGACCATTTAAATAAAATCATCCTGAGCAGATCTGAGTGTCTGTGAAGAAGACTGAAGACAGTTGTATGGACTCACCCTCATGAAGCCTGCGATGATCAGGATCCACAGACAGGTGAACAGTCTGCAAACGAACACATCTGTCAGAGGCATAGACTGACACACAGACAGGTGAACGGTCTACAAACACACACATCTGTCAGAGGCATAGACTGACACACAGACAGGTGAACGGTCTACAAACACATACATCCGTCAGAGGCATAGACTGACACACAGACAGGTGAACGGTCTACAAACACACACATCTGTCAGAGGCATAGACTGACACACAGACAGGTGAACAGCCAAAAAACACACACACCTGTCAGAGAAATAGACTGATAGAGACAAACTCACCCTGCTCCCAGCTTGCTGAAGTCTCTCTTTGACTGGAAGGTGAACGCTGTGAGTCCCACAAACACAGCACAGGTGAGGAACAAGGCCTGGAGGACCATGGAATACTCGTAGAAGGTCACTGAGGAGGAACATGAGGGAGAACCTTCACATCAGACAGCACTAACTCTTCTCTGGTGTCTGCTGGACCCAGCTCGTCTTCACTCAGGTGTTCTGATCTTCCATCAGGGATATATATATATATTAGAACCTGACCGATTAAATTGGCCAATTATAGCCCTTTTCAAAGTATTCAACATCGGCCAGAGTTTTGCTGAACTGGAACGCAGCACCAGTTACATTGGAACTGGGAAGAGGGAAGTGGGAATGATGTCATCTCCGAGTTAACAGCGTTCCAGTTTCAAAGTCGGAAAAAACGTGCTGATCTACCAGGCTATTGTTAGCCATTGTGTTAGCCATTGTTAGCACACCCTGCGTTATACTTCACAGATACTACATGAAGAATGTAAATAACACTATGGCAGCATTTCCATACATAAAAGTCGAACAGTACTATGTATATGGCTGATTTAGTGCGAGAAACACGAGTCAGAAGTGCTATTAAACGGATTATAACAGGAGCTTAATAACTGTTTACACTGGGGGCAGCCATCTTCGATTGTCAACTCGGGGGTGGTGAGGATCCCCGAGTTCCCAGTAGGAAATTCCGACATTGGGGGGCATTCCAGTCTTCAGTAGTCCAATGTAGTCAAACATGGAGGAGGAAGTGTGATGGTCTGGGGCTGTTTTTAATTGGTCAGAGGATCATCTTACAGCAAAATAATGACCCAGAACATCAGTCCAAGCTCTGCCAGAACTACCTCAGGAAAAAAGAACAAGATGGTAAGCTTGAAAACATGGAGTGGCAGCACAGTCTCCAGACCTGAACCCCATGGAGCTGGTTTGGGATGAACTGGACAGAAGAGTAAAAGCAAAGCAACCTACAAGTGCCACACATTTATGGGAACTTCAGCAACAGACGTGGGAAGAACTCTCTGAAGAATATTTGATTTCTATTGTAGAAAGAACGCCTCGAGTGTGTTCGGCTGTTATATCTGCCAAAGGGAGCTACTGTGATGAGTCAAGAGTTTAGAATACATTTTGGCCTATAAACGGATTTCATGATTTGTTTTTTTACTCCAATTGCTTATTTGTACTGTGCTTTCATTTGAGAGTGCAATGAGACATTAAACTATTCATTAAAAAACTGGAAAAATTGAGGTGTTCTAAAACTTTTGACTGGTAGTGTATATAATATATATATATATTTTTTTTTTTAATATATATTTTTTTTATATATATATTTTTTATATATATATTTATAGAGAGAGAGAGAGAGAGATACATATAGATATACACACACACACACACATATATATATATATATATATATATACATATATGAGAGAGAGAGAGACAGAGAGTTGTTGAAAACTACAACAAACAACTGCAGGCTGTTACCCAGTAAAAAGGATACACAATTGACTTTTTGGATCTGGGGGGCTAATAATTTTGACCCTGGTAGTTTTTTGTTTTTTTTGTGGAATATTTTTATTTCTGTGTGCAAACAAAAATAAATTAAGCATCCAAAATAAAACCAGGATGTCTAAAAACGCTGTGTTGAAAATGTGTTTCTCTGTTTAAAAGCACTTGGGATATACTTTTAAAACAATGTTGAGTAGGGGGGCAAATAATTTTGTCCTCAACTGTATATTTAATGATGACACTCAAAGATAGTCTGGATGAGACAGACTGACCTGCTATACACTCCTGATCAAAATGTTAACACCAATTGAAAATTGGCAAAAATTTACATTTTGCACTGTTGGATGTTAAGAAGGTTCTAAGTCGAGCTTCCAAATGCCAAAAGAAGAAATGGGAGTGAGACAAAAAAAAATTGAGTAAGCAATTTTTCGCAAACAACCATTAAACTGAAATAGACTGTTCATTAACTGATCAAAAGTTTAAGACCACAGCCTTTAAAAGCCAAAACCTTCACAAAAATGTGGATTCAGTTTCATTTTCTGTCAGGTATTCACACTGCCATGACCTCCTGATGGCAAAGGCAGAAAAGCTTTCCCTCTTTTAACGTGGTGGATTGTTGAGCTGCAGAAGCAAGGCCTCTCACAGTGCCCCATTGCTGCTGAGGTTGGACGCAGTAAGACAGTCATATTAAACTTCTTCAAAGATCCTGAGGGTTATGGGACAAAAAAGTCAAGTTTAGACCCACTTTTCCGCTTTTCACCGGCCCTGAGCCGGGGGATCCGATTGGCTGTCCATCAAGACACGGGACGATCCTCGGCCTAAATTAAGGTTGTTACTGGTGCTGACTGCAGACCAAAAACCATCAGATGGCATCTGCTAGAGAAGGTTTAAGAACAAAAAATGTCTTCAAAGGCCTCGACTCCTTCAACGCCACAAAACTGCCCATTTGGATTTTGCACCAGAGCACCAGACATGGGACATTGAAAGGTGGAAGAAAGTTTTATTCACTGTGGTGAAAAACTTTAACCTTCACGGTCCTGATGGCTTCAACGTTACTGACATGACAAGGAGATCCACCTGAGATGTTTTCCACACGGCACAGCCATCATGAGCTGGCTGCTTTTTCCTTTAATGGAACAATGGAGCTTCAGGTTGTGTAGGGCTGTCAAATGGCAGCTGGCTATGTGGAGATGTTGCAGGGGGAATCCCTCATGACTGAGGGCCCTGGTCTGAATGGTAATGACTGAGGGCCCTGGTCTGAATGGTAATGACTGAGGGCCCTGGTCTGTGTGGTAATGACTGAGGGCCTTGGTCTGTGTGGTAATGACTGAGGGCCTTGGTCTGTGTGGTAATGACTGAGGGCCCTGGTCTGAATGGTAATGACTGAGGGCCCTGGTCTGTGTGGTAATGACTGAGGGCCTTGGTCTGTGTGGTAATGACTGAGGGCCTTGGTCTGTGTGGTAATGACTGAGGGCCCTGGTCTGAATGGTAATGACTGAGGGCCTTGGTCTGTGTGGTAATGACTGAGGGCCCTGGTCTGTGTGGTAATGACTGAGTGCCCTGGTCTGTGTGGTAATGACTGAGTGCCCTGGTCTGTGTGGTAATGACTGAGTGCCCTGGTCTGAATGGTAATGACTGAGGGCCCTGGTCTGTGTGGTAATGACTGAGTGCCCTGGTCTGTGTGGTAATGACTGAGTGCCCTGGTCTGAATGGTAATGACTGAGGGCCCTGGTCTGTGTGGTAATGACTGAGTGCCCTGGTCTGTGTGGTAATGACTGAGTGCCCTGGTCTGTGTGGTAATGACTGAGTGCCCTGGTCTGAATGGTAATGACTGAGGGCCCTGGTCTGTGTGGTAATGACTGAGGGCCCTGGTCTGTGTGGTAATGACTGAGTGCCCTGGTCTGTGTGGTAATGACTGAGTGCCCTGGTCTGTGTGGTAATGACTGAGTGCCCTGGTCTGTGTGGTAATGACTGAGTGCCCTGGTCTGTGTGGTAATGACTGAGTGCCCTGGTCTGAGTGGTAATGACTGAGGGCCCTGGTCTGTGTGGTAATGACTGAGGGCCCTGGTCTGTGTGGTAATGACTGAGTGCCCTGGTCTGTGTGGTAATGACTGAGTGCCCTGGTCTGTGTGGTAATGACTGAGTGCCCTGGTCTGTGTGGTAATGACTGAGTGCCCTGGTCTGAATGGTAATGACTGAGGGCCCTGGTCTGTGTGGTAATGACTGAGGGCCCTGGTCTGTGTGGTAATGACTGAGTGCCCTGGTCTGAATGGTAATGACTGAGGGCCCTGGTCTGTGTGGTAATGACTGAGGGCCTTGGTCTGTGTGGTAATGACTGAGGGCCCTGGTCTGTGTGGTAATGACTGAGGGCCTTGGTCTGTGTGGTAATGACTGAGGGCCCTGGTCTGTGTGGTAATGACTGAGGGCCCTGGTCTGTGTGGTAATGACTGAGGGCCTTGGTCTGTGTGGTAGTGACTGAGGGCCCTGGTCTGTGTGGTAATGACTGAGGGCCTTGGTCTGTGTGGTAATGACTGAGGGCCCTGGTCTGTGTGGTAATGACTGAGTGCCCTGGTCTGTGTGGTAATGACTGAGTGCCCTGGTCTGTGTGGTAATGACTGAGTGCCCTGGTCTGAATGGTAATGACTGAGGGCCCTGGTCTGTGTGGTAATGACTGAGGGCCCTGGTCTGTGTGGTAGACAGAAGACTTCTTCCACCTCACCCCATTGGACCATCCTGTGTGTTCCCCTGATCTAAGTCCAACTGAGAACATTTGGGGATGGGGGGCAAAGGAAGTTTACAAAAATGGACATCACTTCCAGTGGATCCAGTGGATGCCCTCTGTGAAGCCATCTTGTTTGCAATGAATTGCTTACTCAATTTTTTTTTGTCTCACTCCAATTTCTTCTTTTGGCATTTTGAAGCTCTACTGAGAACCTTCTTAAGATCCAACAGTGGAAAATGTAAACAGGGTTCCCACTCTTTTCTAGCAATCATTTTCCAGGACTTTTTCAGGACTTTTCCAGGACATTTTCATGTAGTGTCTTACTATTATAAATTTATGGTTCATACTTATGTTTTTATCTTTATTTACTTTGCTTTTTTTTATAAATATATTTTGTGGATTTACTGTTTAAGTAGCCTAAATTTTATTTTGCCTTTTTATTATTTCTTTTTGTCACCACTGTTTTGAGTTTTTATATTTTATTCCTTAACTTGCATTATTTTATCTACTCATATTTTATGGCTAAGTATGCATTAGTTAACAAGTACATTTTTAATTTATTTCCTATGTTTGATTTTTTTTCACTAACACGATAGAAGAAAGATAAATCATTTTCCAGGACAATTCAAGCTTTTCCAGGACATTTTACTTTTTCCTCATTTTCCATATGCTTTCCATGACTGGAAAATTGGTCAATCATTTTCGAGGTTTTCCAGGTTTTCCAGGTTTTCCAGGACGTGTGGGAACCCTGGTAAATTCTTGCAATTTTTCAACTGGTCTTAAAATCTGATCAGGAGTGCATTAAATGAATATGGATATTTAAGATTGACACTCAAGGACAGTCTGGATAAGACAGACTGACCTGCTGTACAAAAGAAATATATATATATTTAATGCTGACACTCAAAGAAACTCTGGATAAGACAGACAAACTCTCTGTATTAAATAAAAATATATATTTAATATTTACACAGTACGTCAAACCATGGATTTTATAATTTCAGAGTCTAATGCTGCAGGAGGGAGGGCCTCAAGCTGCAAGAGGATCTAATGCTGCGGGAGAGAGTGTCAGGGTAAGACAGACTGACCCGCTGTATTAAATATAAATAAATCTGTGTATATATACTTGTACGTACATATATATAGACTTCTGCACCTGTCCACAGGTATTTTGGTCCACTCCTCATGAGCAAACTGCTCCAGCTGTCTCAGGTTTGAAGGGTGTCTTCTCCAGACTGCATGTTTCAGCTCCTTCACAAATGTTCAATAGGATTTAGATCAGGGCTCATAGAAGGACACTTCAGAATAGTCCAATGTTTTGTTCTGAGCCATTCTTGGGTGTTTTTAGCTGTGTGTTTGGGTCATTATCCTGTTGGAGGACCCATGACCTGTGACTGAGACCAAGCTTTCTGACACTGGGCAGCACATTTGGCTCCAGAATGCCTTGATAGTCTTGAGATTTCATTGTACCCTGCACAGATTCAAGACACCCTGTGCCAGATGCAGCAAAGCAGCCCCAGAACATAACTGAGCCTCCTCCATGTTTCACAGTAGGTACAGTGCTCTTTTCTTTGTATGCTTCATTTTTGTCTCTGTGAACATAGAGCTGATGTGACTTACCAAAAAGCTCCAGTTTTGTCTCATCTGTCCAAAGGACATTCTCCCAGAAGCTTTGTGGCTCTATATGCATTTTGGCAAATTCCAGTCTCGCTTTTTTATGATTTGCTTTCAACAGTGGTGTCCTCCATTAAGTCCACTTTGGCTAAAACAGTGACGCATGGTGCGATCTGATACTGAAGTACCTTGACCTTGGAGTTCACCTCTAATCTCTTTGTAAGTTGTTCTGGGCTCTTTAGCCCCGTTTCCACCAGAGGGTTCAGTTCGGTTCGTCTCGGTACGGCTTGCTTTTTGTGGCATTTCCATAGCCTTAAAAAGGGACAGGACCCCTTATAAGCTAACCGTACCGCCCTACTTTTTGGGACCCTTCTGTTGGGGTGCCAAGCATACTGATCCGACCCCAGAAGTTGGAGCAAGAAACGCTGCAGTCCGTTGATTGGTCGAAGGAGACGTCACTTCCCGTGCGACAGCGGTAATAAAGAACAATACAGCCCCGCCATGTTTAAATCTCCACTCGTCTTCGTGAAGACAACTCTCAAGGCTTTTTTGTTTGGAAAATGGCATCAAGATCGAGCGTCCCATGGTCTACTGTGGAGGTGCAGACCTTCCTCAGTATTCTGAGGAATTCTGAGGAAGGTATTCTGAGAGAATCGTTGCTCTTTGTTTACTGTGTCGTGTTTTCTTCTTTGTTGTATTTAATAGCCGGGTACACTGTGTCGCACTGCTATGACGTCATGCAATCGGCATCCGGCTTACACGCTGCCTACCAAGTAGGGTACAGCTGGCTGTGGAAACGCAACCAGGATCAGGCTGTACCGATCCGGCCTAAACCAAACCGTGCCGATCCATACCGGACCACTTGGTGGAAACGGGGATTTTAGTTACCGTTCATACTATCCGTCTCTTCAATTTGTCATCAGTTTTCCTCTTGCAGCCACGTCCAGGGAGGTTGGCTACAGTCCTGTGGACCTTAAACTTCTGAATAATATGTGCAGCTGTAGTCACAGGAACATCAAGCTGCTTGGAGATGGTCTTATAGCCTTTACCTTTAACATGCTTGTCTATAATTTTCTTTCTAATCTCCTGAGACAACTCTCTCCGTAGCTTTCTGTGGTCCATGTTCAGTGTGGTACACACCACCATACCAAACAGCACAGTGACTACTTTTCAGCCTTTAAATAGGCAGACTGACTGATTACAAGTGTGAAGACACCTGTGATGCTAATTACAGGACACACCTTAGTTTAACATGTCCCTATGGTCAAATCATTTTCAATCTTTTCTAAGGGTACCATCATTTTGTCCAGGCCAGTTTCATTATTTTAGTTTTTTAAATAATTCTGTTGAACCACAATTCAAAAGCAATGTCTGATTTTCATTAGTTGATTTTCAGTAAATTTTTATTTTTTATGACTTTTGTCAGTTTCAAGTTCTTTCAGTGACCATTGTGGGCTTTTCTTTCTTTAACAGAAGGGGACCAACAATTTTGCCCACGTCTGTACATACATATATATTTGAAGTTGACACTCAACGACAGTCTGGATAAGACAGACTGACCTGCTGTATTAAATGAATTTACTCACCGGCTGTAGCCACCGAGATTGCCTCCAACAGCGTCTGAAATAAAAACCACAGTCAGTTTCACGTATGGTAACCAGATACAGTATATGATAAATATTTAATTTCATGTTGGGGTCAGTGTGGTTGTGTCATGTGATCATAATGTTGTCAAAGTTATATTTTTGACTTGACACTGACACCATGACTGAGACTCTTAACAGTGTTATTAGGGCTGGAGATGAGCTGAATTTTTAAAAACACACAAGATACCAGTTCAGACAGTATAATTTACATCATTATAGTCATTTTTATGCTAAAATAGCACAAAGTGAGCTGCCAGTAAGAACAAAATCACAGAAAAACCAAACAATGATCAGTGTTATAGTTTTATATTGTTTAGTGGGAAGACAAGACCTTTAAACATTTTCAAGGGAAATGTTCATAAATACATTTATCATCAAAAACACATCATATGAATATTGATCATTAAGTTAGTGAAGTGACTGATATCCTGCTGATTACCATAAGGATGAAAACACTGGATTAAAATTATATAAATTAAAAGAATCTAAATCATAAAAAAACATTTAGCATTAAATATGATTCAAATAATAAAAACATAAAAACAACATTAAATAACATTTAAAAATACATATAAATAAAATATTTAAAAAATGTAAATCATGGAACATAAATATGTTAATATAATTTCAATTATAAAAACATAAATAAAACACTAAATGTTAGTTAAAATCAAACATTAATACATATCAAATCAAATTTCAATTATTAACATATTTATTAAATATAATTTAAATCATTATCATATAAATTAATACTTAATATGATTTAAATAATAAAAACATACATTGAGTTCAATTTAAATAGTAAAAACATACGTAAAATATTAAATACAGTTTAAATGAAAATATAAATACAATATTGAAGAAAACTTCAATCATAAATGCAATAATTAAATATTAAATATAATTAAATAATTAAACATTAATATATTAAATGAAATTCAAATCATTAACACATCATTCAAATATTACACATAATTAAAATTGTTTAAGATAAAAAAATATATAGAATTGAAATCATGAAAAAATAAATAAATATTGCTTATTATTCAGTTCTTAAAAACAAAGAAATAACCTTAAATATAATTTACATCATTAAAACATAAATATAATGTTAAATATAATTTGACTAGCAAAAACACAAGTTGAATATTAAATAAAAATTAAATAATTGAAAACATAACCAAAACATTACACAGAATTTAAATAATAAAACAAATGATAATTAATATTATTTACATCATACAAACAAAAATATAACCATAAATACAATTTCAGTATGAAAACAGAAATATAACTAAAAAAGATAAAATATATAAATATAATGTGAAATAAATTTAAATAATTAAAACAGCGACAGACATTAAGCTTATGATGTGTCATAACAGCCTGGATCTGGTGAACATGTAGGTCCATGAAGAGTGCTGATGGATTAATGTTTATGTAAAGGCCATGTTCTTAACTCAGTCAGTGAAAATCATACGTACAAAGACCAGCAGCAGGTACAGGTTCACTGGGTGTTGGTGTCTGTAGAAGGCCAGAGCCACCAAGACCACCAGGGAGCCCAGAGCTGAGACCAGAACCACCGCAGGGCTGAGGACAGGGACACAGTGGACCACAGAGAAAGAACTGAGCTGGAGTCAGAGAAAGAACCAGAGCTACAGAGTCTTAAGCTATTAAAGCTGTTTAATGGTCTTAATTGCCTGTTAATTATCCATTGATCAGCTGTTAATGCTGTTTAATGGTCTTCATTGCCTGTGAATTACCCTTTGATCAGCTGTTAAGGCTGTTTAATGGTCTTAATTACATATTAATCACCTGTTGATTAACAAGCAGCGGTTGCTGCTCTCAGACTGACCTGTCATGGACGAACACCTTGATGATGTCAGAGAACATGAAGATGGCGGAGGTGGCCGTGGTCAGGATGATCTGCAGACTCAGCAGGGTGTACACCTTCCTTAGGAAGTCTGTGCAGGTAACATGGCATCACGTGACGGTTAACACATCAACACAGATGAGTCACATTAAACAATCAGATCATATATATGTGATAATCAGGTTAAAGTGTGATTTAATCTCAGTGTTTCTACATCCATCCTGACAGACCCAAATTCATTTCAGCCAACAGTGACGTTGACACCAACAGGATTGTTGTAGACATCTACATCATGAAAGTGATCAAACCAGTTTCACCTGAAAGAGCCTCACAGGTGGAACAGCCTGACCTGTTTATGGAGCTGATGATTTCTGACTTATCAATTATCAACTTAGTCAATTATCAAACACTCTGCAAATATAGAGCAGGGCGAGGGTACACAATGGTACACATTCAAATATATATAAAGTAATCAGGACCAGGAGCTATGACACAATAATCGGGAACAGGAGCTATGATATAATAATCAAGACCAGGAGCTATGATATAAAAATCAGGACCAGGAGCTGTGATGTAATAATCAGGACCAGAGCTGTGATATACCAATCAAGACCAAGAGCTGTGATACAATAATCAGGACCAGAAGCTGTGATATAAAAATCAGGACCAAGAGCTGTGATAAAATTATCAATACCAGGAGCTGTGATATAATAATCAGGACCAGGAGCTGTGATATATTAAGCAGGACCAGGAGCTGTGATATAATAATCAGGACCAGGAGCTGTGATATAATAATCAAGACCAGGAGCTGTGATATACTAATCAAGACCAAGAGCGATGATATAATAATATGAACCAGAAGCTGTGATATAATAATCAGGACCAAGAGCTGTGATATAATAATCAGGACCAGAAGCTGTGATATAATAATCGGGACCAGGAGCTATGATATAAAAATATAGACTAGGAGCTGTGATATAATAATCAATACCAGGAGCTGTGATATAATAATCAGGACTAGGAGCTATGATATAATAATCAGCACCAGAAGCTGTGATATAATAATCAGGACCAGGAGCTATGATATAATAATCAGGACCAGAAGCTGTGATATAATAATCAGGACCAGGAGCTATGATATAATAATCAGGACCAAGAGCTGTGATATAATAATCAGGGCCAGGAGCTGTGATATAACAATCAAGACCAAGAGCTGTGCCAAATAAGCAGGACCAGGAGCTGTGATAAAATAATCAAGACCAAGAGCTGTGATATAATAATCAAGACCAGGAGCTGTGATATAATAAGCAGGACCAGGAGCTGTGATATAATAATCAAGACCAAGAGCTGTGATATAATAAGCAGGACCAGAAGCTATGATGTAATAATCTGGACCAGGAGCTATGATATAATAATTGGGACCAGGAGCTGTGATATAATAATCAAGACCAGGAGCTGTGATATAATAATCAGGACCAGGAGCTATGATATAATAATCAGGACCAAGAGCTGTGATATAATAATCAATACCAGGAGCTGTGATATAATAAGCAGGACCAGGAGCTGTGATATAATAAGCAGGACCAGGAGCTGTGATATAATGAGCAGGACCAGAGCTGTGATATAATAATCGGGACCAGGAGCTATGATATAATAATTGGGACCAGGAGCTATGATATAATAATCGGGACCAGGAGCTGTGATATAATAAGCAGGACCAGGAGCTGTGATATAATAATCAAGACCAAGAGCTGTGATATAATAAGCAGGACCAGAAGCTATGATGTAATAATCTGGACCAGGAGCTATGATATAATAATTGGGACCAGGAGCTGTGATATAATAATCAAGACCAGGAGCTGTGATATAATAATCAGGACCAGGAGCTATGATATAATAATCAGGACCAAGAGCTGTGATATAATAATCAATACCAGGAGCTGTGATATAATAAGCAGGACCAGGAGCTGTGATATAATAAGCAGGACCAGGAGCTGTGATATAATGAGCAGGACCAGAGCTGTGATATAATAATCGGGACCAGGAGCTATGATATAATAATTGGGACCAGGAGCTATGATATAATAATCGGGACCAGGAGCTGTGATATAATAATCAGGACCAAGAGCTGTGATATAATAATCAGGACCAGGAGCTGTGATATAATAATCAAGACCAGGAGCTATGATATAATAATCAGGACCAGAAGCTGTGATATAATAATCGGGACCAGGAGCTGTGATATAATAATCAGGACCAAGAGCTGTCATATAATAATCAGGACCAGGAGCTGTGATACAATAATCAGAACCAGAAGCTGTGATACAATAATCATGACCAGGAGCTGTGATATAATAATCAGGACCAGGAGCTGTGATATAATAAGCAGGACCAGGAGCTTTGATATAATAAGCAGGACCAGGAGCTGTGATATAATAAGCAGGACCAGGAGCTGTGATATAATAAGCGGGACCAGGAGCTGTGATATAATAAGCGGGACCAGGAGCTGTGATATAATAATCAGGACCAGAAGCTGTGATATAATAATCGGGACCAGGAGCTATGATATAAAAATATAGACTAGGAGCTGTGATATAATAATCAATACCAGGAGCTGTGATATAATAATCAGGACCAGGAGCTATGATATAATTATCAGGACCAGAAGCTGTGATATAATAATTAGGACCAGGAGCTATGATATAATAATCAGGACCAAGAGCTGTGATATAATAATCAAGACCAGGAGCTGTGATATAACAATCAAGACCAAGAGCTGTGCCAAATAAGCAGGACCAGGAGCTGTGATACAACAATCATGACCAGGAGCTGTGATATAATAATCATGACCAGGAGCTGTGATATAATAAGCAGGACCAGGAGCTGTGATATAATAAGCAGGACCAGGAGCTGTGATATAACAAGCGGGACCAGGAGCTGTGATATAATAATCAGGACCAGGAGCTGTGATGTATCACTCTGGACTCTCTACATGATCATAAATGTGGTCATTAATGTGTGTTAGTAAATCCTAAATTATTTTGTCCCTGATTAACGACCGTTAACATCTGTTAGCTTCTCATATATTTACAGTACAGTGTGTAGCAGCTTAGCTAAGCTTAGCTTCCGCATATTTTATTACACTTGTTTATTAGTTAGCTTCCGTTAGCCAGTGCGCTAACTCACCCATCCGTATCTGAACGCTGGCTGTAGCCACGTTGGTTCCGTAGTTAAAATCATCTTCTATCGATGATCGGGGGTATTTGTCGCCGCTCATGATGTTCCTGTTAATCAGATCACTAAAATAAAGAAATAAATACTAATGCGGATCAGACGAGTAGGGTGTTTCTGCAGAGCCGCCGAGCCACCCTCCACAGCTCACCTTCCGGTCCACAGCTCTCCATCCGGGACTTTCTCTCCGGAAGAGTTACAGGAGAAAAGTTTTCAGAAATGGCTTCCAGTGAAGAAGTAACTACTTTAAGGGACACCTTCGTTATTTTGGACATGACAGCTGATTGTTTGTATTTCATTTGCTTTCGTGTTTAGTTAACTTTCGCGAACATAACTTTCTTAGCATGCGCAAGCTAGCCAATTATTAACATTATTATTAATATTATTCTCTGTAAATACAGGCCACCCCAACTATGAGAATGTAAAGTTGCTGTAACCCCAGGTTTTGGTAGGTTGACTCCAGTCTCACAGGCTTTGAGAAATAATCGGGCTACAGTGATCTTTATCTGGACTTTATTGTCTTCCAGGTCTGGCATTCACGTCTCTCTCTGCAGCACCCGTGTTACATCTAAAACATTCCCCCTATGCACACAAAACATGCCGGAACTAAGATTGCTCTGGGGGAATGACTAAATATTCTGCAAGAACAAAAATAAATATTGACACTTCAAATAATCATAATAATAAAAGTGATGATTCAACAAAAATAAATAATAAATCTTACTATTCCCAGACTGATTTCAAATAGTCATTATGAAACAACTGATGCAACATAAAATTATACTTAAAAATAAAACAATACAAAACTTAGACTACATTGCTATCAATGGACCACCAACTTTTGAGGACTACTGCTTATTAAAATATAGCTAATGTTAAAGCTACATTGAACATATCATTTTTTACAATGTAGTCGACTAAACATTCTTAATAATGTCCACGCAATACACATTTTCAACATCATTGTAAAAAACGTGTGTTTCAATGACTTGCTTATTCGATAAGCAAAGCAAAGCAATCTTGAAAATATGAGTGAATCAAAAATGAATACTGTTACATAGTGTTAAATTCTGTCTCTTTCTGTGTTCAGTGACTACAGAATTTATTCTTTAAACCCAACTGGGTCATTGTGTATTATTAGTTTAAGCAGACAGGTGCAAGACATTGCAGCTTTTTTTTTTTTTTTTAAGTGCTTTATTTAGACAAAGTAAGCATAACAGCAGCGTCAACACTTAAGAAGAGCAGTATATACATATATACATAGGTAAACATATACAGCAAAAAAACAGGGGAAACCAAAATTTAGAGCAAATTGGAATAGGAGAGGGAGAAGGGGGAGGCGGGGAAAAAAAAGAAACAACCAAACAAAACAAAACACAGACAAAATGACAAGGAAAAGAGGCGTTGCCAGAAATGTACATGAATAGTGTCCGTTATAATTGTTCTGAGAGTGGGGCTATATTGAGCCTCTCAAAGATACAGTTTGTTTTCATGGCTTTTTTATTTTTGCTGTCTTTTATTGACGTTGCATATTGGTGGATTTCTTGGGTGAAGAGTTCCAGATTGGATTTGGATTCTGCCCAATTTTTTTTGTGGACATGGAATTTGGCCATGAGCAGTATCAGTTGTATGAAAAAAACAGTGTCTTTGTCCATTTTGTTGTTTTCAAAAAAAATAAAAATGTCCCTTTCCTGTAGAATGATCGTTTGTCCAGTTATTCTTCTTATGAAGTGTTGAATGTCCATCCAGAACACTTTAGAGTACATACATTTATAGAACAGGTGTTGTATTGTTTCGGTTTCCCTACCACAGAAAACACAAAGAAAGTCCATATCAATTTTAAATCTTTCCAGAGTCTTTTTTGCTGGATAGATGTTGTGCATTATTTTGAACGATACTTCCTTTACTTTATTTCCAATACAGAACCTTTCACCAACCAACCATGCTTTGTTCCAGTTGATGTCACAATATTGAGAGTCCCAAAAGAACTGCCCTGGTGGCAGAGTTGTAATTTGCAAGGAATTTCTGATGTATTTATTGGAGCAACGTTTCTTTGTGATATCTAATCCATCAATGAAAACGGCACTGCTAAGTGAGTCCTTGTTAGAGACTCCTGAGCCTCTGAGGAGGTGCAGTATGCCCCTTGGTACATCATCAAAAACTACAGCATAAGACATTGCAGCTCGGCCCATTCATTCTGGGTCCCTCACTCAAATCCGTCTGTGTTCCAGCGACTGTGTAGAAGCTAAAGTATAGAATTACCTTATCAAATGTGAGGAGAAATAAAAATGTATAATCATTATTATTAATATTATATGCAATTTATCAGATTTGTGCGATATGAAAAAAAAAACTGTATTATTATAGTATTATTATTATTTGCGATGTACGACTTTTTGTGTTCCGTATTTTTTTTTATCGAATCTGGCAACTGCAGACGCCAAATTCCCGTATGGTGAGCTGTGGACCGGAAGGTGAGCTGTGGCCGGTGGCTCTGCGGCTCTGCAGAAATCCCCGATTGGATCAGACAGGCTTAAGGTTTTTTTTATTGAACAACTTCAGTATACACAAGGATACATAGTATTACAAGTGTATACAATATAACAGACAGTGATGTCAATTGAAACAAGACGCCAGGGGGTTTGCAAATAAAAAAAAAATACAAATTAAAAGACAGGAACATAAAATATTGTTAAATAAAAAATTTTGTAAAGCTTACAGAGATCATAGGTCTTAATGGCTTTTTTATTGTCTGAGTCAGAAATTGAAGATATATAAAGTTTGATGTAAGCAGAAAATAAGAGAAAATTAGGTTTTGTACCTGAAAATTTACATCTGTGTATGTGAAATTTAGCCAGGATTATCAGTAGATTGATCAAGTAATATTGTGAATTTAAACTATTATTGAATTCAGTGCAGCCAAATAAAACATTTTTCTAACATAAGGTGAAGTGTGTACGATTTGATTTCAATTCTTTAGGTTGCGATACAATTCAATTTTGATTCAGTAAGAAGTAGAAATACACAAATAATTACAATACCTCTTGACAAATTTTGAATTTTATTTTGATGCCAATGTAAACACAAATGGTAGGTAACCTCACATTTTCGAGCAGTCAAACATCTGAAAACTAGAAAAGCACTCAGAGAGCGCAGACCAGTCCACCCCAAAATTCCTGGATCCGGATGGTGATCTGGATCAGTCCCAAAATCTAATCATTTCTTCCTTATCCCATTCCACACATTTCCTGAAAATTTCCTCCAAATCCGTCCATAACTTCTGAAGTTGTCTTGAACACAGACAAACAGACAGACAGACAGACAAACCAACGCCGGCAGAAACGTAACCTCCTTGGCGGAGGTAATAAAAATTAGCACAATAACTTAATTGTGCAAATGGAGTACAACACTAAAAACATGTCAGTCAATACTAGAATTATAAATGTCCACCTGGTCTTTTTTGTCTTTTTTTGTCAATAAATGTGTCAGTCTGTATTTGTGTTTCAGCAGCCTCTTACCATCTGAACTGTTGATGCCACATCATTCTAGTGTTTTCCATGTCTGATTTAAAACTCTCAGTCTCACGATTTCTCTCAGAGTTGTTGTTTTTTTTTAACATGTTTTTTTCCTCCAGAGCGTTTTAAAAGATTGACGTCAGTTGGAGTTTTATTGTGAAAGGATTCCGTTTCTGGTTACTGAAGCTGCTGGAGGAAGTGACGTTTAGACAGGTCCATGTGTGCAGACTGTTGTTCAGCGACAGCTCTCTGATCAACCTCCACTTTCTTCAGCATGACCGAGAGGAACCCCGGGACCAGCCTCGGTAAGGCACACACTGACGGTTAACGGGGGCGGTTTTGACGTCACTCTGTAACGGTAGAGACGGTTTAACGGAGGTTAGAGCGTTCACTGTGACGTCATCACACAGGAAATATAGTTAAGTTAAATGATGTGATTTTATTGTTAATTTGTATTCATGTGGATCAGAGAATCTGAACTGACGGGCTGCTATAATAACGGATTCACGGTCATATCGGACCAGAGTTCAGCCTGTTTAATCAGAGACATGTGACTGCAAAACAAATACACTGAGCACACACCAACGAACAGACCGGGGAATATAGAGTAATCATGTTTATCATGTTATAAACATGTAATAACGGATTCACGGTCATGTCGGACCAGAGTTCAGCCTGTTTAATCAGTGACATGTGACTGCAAAACAAACACACTGAGCACACACCAACGAACAGACCGGGGAATATAGAGTAATCATGTTTATCATGTTATAAACATGTAATAACGGATTCACGGTCATGTCGGACCAGAGTTCAGCCTGTTTAATCAGTGACATGTGACTGCAAAACAAATACACTGAGCACACACCAACGAACAGACCGGGGAATATAGAGTAATCATGTTTATCATGTTATAAACATGTAATAACGGATTCACGGTCATGTCGGACCAGAGTTCAGCCTGTTTAATCAGTGACATGTGACTGCAAAACAAACACACTGAGCACACACCAACGAACAGACCGGGGAATATAGAGTAATCATGTTTATCATGTTATAAACATGTAATAACGGATTCACGGTCATGTCGGACCAGAGTTCAGCCTGTTTAATCAGTGACATGTGACTGCAAAACAAACACACTGAGCACACACCAACGAACAGACCGGGGAATATAGAGTAATCATGTTTATCATGTTATAAACATGTAATAACGGATTCACGGTCATGTCGGACCAGAGTTCAGCCTGTTTAATCAGTGACATGTGACTGCAAAACAAACACACTGAGCACACACCAACGAACAGACCGGGGAATATAGAGTAATCATGTTTATCATGTTATAAACATGTAATAACGGATTCACGGTCATGTCGGACCAGAGTTCAGCCTGTTTAATCAGTGACATGTGACTGCAAAACAAACACACTGAGCACACACCAACGAACAGACCGGGGAATATAGAGTAATCATGTTTATCATGTTATAAACATGTAATAACGGATTCACGGTCATGTCGGACCAGAGTTCAGCCTGTTTAATCAGTGACATGTGACTGCAAAACAAACACACTGAGCACACACCAACGAACAGACCGGGGAATATAGAGTAATCATGTTTATCATGTTATAAACATGTAATAACGGATTCACGGTCATGTCGGACCAGAGTTCAGCCTGTTTAATCAGTGACATGTGACTGCAAAACAAACACACTGAGCACACACCAACGAACAGACCGGGGAATATAGAGTAATCATGTTTATCATGTTATAAACATGTAATAACGGATTCACGGTCATGTTGGACCAGAGTTCAGCCTGTTTAATCAGTGACATGTGACTGCAAAACAAACACACTGAGCACACACCAACGAACAGACCGGGGAATATAGAGTAATCATGTTTATCATGTTATAAACATGTAATAACGGATTCACGGTCATATCGGACCAGAGTTCAGCCTGTTTAATCAGTGACATGTGACTGCAAAACAAATACACTGAGCACACACCAACGAACAGAATGGAGAATAAAGAAAAAAACTAGAAAAGCACTCAGAGAGCGCAGACCTCCGCCAAGCAGCTTCAGTCCACCCCTGGATCTGGGTGGTGATCTGGATCAGTCCCAAAATCTAATCATTTGTTCCTTATCCCATTCCACACATTTCCTGAAAATTTCCTCCAAATCCGTCCATAACTTTTCAAGTTATTTTGAACACAGACATATAGACAAACAAACCAATGTCGGCAAAAACATAACCTTCTTGGCGAAGGTAAACATCATATTAATCCTCTTTATAACACTGTGATAACAGACCTGACCTGTCATAACCATCAGTGTCAATGAATTCACATCTAATTAATCATGTTTATTACACTGTTATTACAGACCTGACCTGTTATAACAGTTGTTATATTTATATATTATTTGTTATAACATATTGAGCTGATGTGTTTGTATATAAACTGCAGCCTGCGCTGATTTGTTCTCCTTTATACTGTCGCTTAGAGGTCGTCATGGTAATAAATGTAAATAGACTTAATGAATAATCATTAGTTTATGATGATGCTTCAGTAATATTATTAATTTTTGTTATTAACAATAATAACAGTGTTTTATGAATGATTACATTCATTAATTAATACATGGGGGGGGGGGGGGGGGGGGGGTGCATCAGTGGTTATTGACTGGGGGCTGCTCCAGCTCCGTGACTCCAGTAAATATAATCACCAATAATCGGCTGGGGTTTCTGATTCTGATTCTGATTGCATCTTTATTTCGAGCATAAACACAAATGCGTACATCAACAAAAGCAAAGAAAAAAGCAAACACGCACAACAAAATCCTCAAAGATGCCCAATGAAACAAAAAACAAGAATGCTCGAAAAGGAGTAGGAAGAAGTTAAAAACTTATTCAATCCGACCCCTTTAGTCTCATTCATCAATTCCCCTATTATTACATTGAAATATATGAACTAACAGTTTTTATAAACAACAATTTAATATTATATTATATAACTTAACCATAATACCACAATATTCTACAGCAGTATATTACTGCACTTTGCATTTTATACATAGGCACTATAAATATTTCAAACACACTTATTAGGTTATTGCAAATATCATAGTACTATATATAACATTATAGTACAATATTATAGTATTTTGAAGACTCTAAATATACACTATTTCTACATTGTTGCATATATACTAATGTTATTTATAGCTTATAATTATGTACCTTATTAGCACACTATATAATATAATACATTGAATATTATATACTATTGTGTCGTACAGTTTGATTATTTTCAACTGAATGAATAACGGATTGGTGTGTTCAATGTAACTGGCATTATGAAAAATTCTGTGTGAATTTTTTTAGGTAGTCTTTTATGTAATGGAAGTTGGCGTACATGCTTCTGCTATTAAAGTGAATAATCGATATTTTGTTGTCAGTCGTGAAAGTACTGTTGTATTGCTCATCTGTATAGTAGTGGCAGTCATTGTTGATGTTCAAGAAAAAATTGTTCTCCGAGTCAATGTCATTTCCAATGTCCTGCTACTTGTATGCAGTGTATTTAAGGGTATGTAGTTCAGTCTGTTGGAGTTCATCGATTCTTATTGCAGATTGTGATTCAGAGGACTGTGTCAGTGTTATGTCCAGTGTCATGTGGAGTGTTATGGTTCAACCTACCCATTGTCCATTGTCCAGTGTTCTAGGGTTGGTTAGGTTGCTTTGGCGTGCTGGTGCGTGGATGAATTATCAGTTTATCGTTTTGCAAGTAGGCAATATCCCCCCTCTCTCTGGCTGCTCTCAACTCTGCCATCAATTCTTTCCTTTTCCTTCTGACAGTGTCTGTATAGTCTTCGTTGATGAATATTTTTGTCCCTTTAAGTGATTTTGCACGCTGCAGTATGGCATCTCTGTCTTTATACCTGAGGAGCTTTATAACTACAGGCCTTGGTTTGTCACCTTCTCTGGGTTTTTCTACGCGGTGTGCCCTCTCTACCTCCACTTTGTGCTGCAATTGGAGTTTCTTAGGGTCAGGGTCAGGGTTTGGAGGTCGATGGGATGTCAGTATACGGTGCCAAGCCTCAAGCCTCAAAATTTCCCCCCTTTAGGGTAAAACTGCACAAAAACTACGCCGGCTGGACTACACCGGCTGCACTCCTCTCTTCAGATGTTCGGGGCATCGGCCTCCAGGAGAAACAACAAACACTGGTTTTGAGTTTGACTTGTTTCTCCCTTGGGCTGAAGCTGAGTGGCTGGTTTGTCAGTGATTTTATTGACGAAGCTCCTCCTCAGAATCACCGAAACTTTGACCTGCACAGTCCTGTTTTTACTCCTGTAGAGTGAAACAAACAGAGGGGGTGGTGAGAGTCTCATGACCGTCAGCCCGTATCACTAAGCAGTGTGATCAGCTGACTGTCCTGGTGTTGTTGAGCTCCTCTTCATGACCTTCACCCTCTCAGGAGCTGTTCTTCTTCTAAACGTTTGAACAAAACTATATTCGTATTAATCCACCTCTGCTCCTCATGAATCTATGATGTTAGAACTAGAAGGTCCCATATTATGCAAAAAACACTTTTTTAAGGCTTTTGATCACATTTTTGGTTCTTTGTCTTTCCTCCCAGCCCACAACATGTAGACAACAAAACCTGGATTTATCAGGCTGCATGAATGTAAACTCATGATATTTGGTGAGCTGTTGAGTCTTTGGATATACTGTTACATAACAAGCATTTTATTTGCATAAGCCTTTGTCAACCTGAGTCAAATTTCTGAGCGTCATGCCACCATATTGTTTACATTCTGAGCAAGAGATCTGTGTACACCATGTCTAGACCCAAAACCTATCACTCGGTATCACTCGGTTGTTGGCTGTAAACAGCCACATACATCTTCACTTATAGGCTTCCAGCCTCAGAGGACCAAAGGGCCCAGTGGATTAATTTTATTTTTTAAGGGAATGAGCAACTACAGTCGACTACAACCTGTATGTGTGTGTCAGTCACTTCACAGCCGACTGCTTCTTCAACTTCAGTCAGTTCAACACTGGACTGGGAACTAGATTTTTCCTGAATCCAGGCTCCCCACCAACAAACCGTCACGAAACCTGATGATGGAAATGTGAGTATTTTAATGCTGTGTAGTATTTATTTTGCTCATTTCTACATGCTAATGCTAACAGCAGGAAAGAATGAACCAGAGGTAACTGCACATGTTCGTCAGTGTTCACGTTACTTGTTGAAAGTCTGAAGGATAAACGTCAAAGTATGAACGTTCCTACATTAGTCAAGAGAAGTTTAACAGTTGACTAAATATATTCAGTCCTTTACCCACTCCAGGTCCCTCCATTTCTGCTAACGTGAGCCCGGGAGGTAGGCTAAGTTGCAGCTGTCCCACTGCGATTAGCATGTTGTGCGTTAGCCTGTGATGTTTGGGGGAAAAGAGCTTCACTGTTATCTGGTAACTGGCATGAATCTGCGGTTTGTATGTGTTCAGGACTGTAAGCAGCGTGTGGCTGGAGTGAGCACTCCGCTTCGCTCGAGTTACGCTGCTCTATCGTGAATTGCCGTATGTACGCTGCTCTGCTCTGGCTCATTAGCATATGAAGGCAACCGCCCTCAAAACCAGCTGTTCTGAACGGAGAGGTTATGTGAGCATGGAAAGAATGCTGCTGTGCTTTAATCATAGGCTTTTTGGACCAAAGCATGTCACTAATATTTCATGAAGACATCAAGGATCCATTTAAACTGCAGAAAAGGAGCGAAATATGGGACCTTTAAACTGGAAGTGCCTGGTGAAAAGAAAATGCCTTCCTGCAGAGTGTGCATATAACTGTATGTCGGTCCACGGTTCCATCTCGCGGTTTTTGTATTCAAATTACCCACTGAGACCCAGTAACCTGACATGCCAGATGGACACTTTCATATTGGAAAGATTTCACTAATCCATCTGGGAAGGAGCCGTTCGAAAATGTTTTCAGGGACAGAACCTTCAAAAACAACAGCAGTTTGTGATTGGACGATCTTTCGGCTCGTTACACTCATCACAGACCAATCCACATCAAGCAACGCTGCTACATATGACGTAGCATATGTAGTGGCTACACGTAGCGGCTAACGGCTAACAACAGTTAACGGCCGTTAGCTGTAATGGCTAACGGCTACTTCCTTTCCTTTCCTGAGGATCGAACTCACGATTCTCGGGGCAAGAGGCAGTGACAGTGCTGCTGAGCCACAATGAGCACAGCTAACAACAGCTAGGAACAGTTACCGGCCGTTATCCCTAGCGGCTAACTGTTAGCCACTAGGGCAGATATTGAGACTGCTTCAGAAGCCGCCATTGTTTTCAGACATGCCGTCACTTCCTGTTGTTGTCATGTCCGCTGCTCCCGCAGCTCCCGCCTCTCTTCCCCGATTGGATTTCAAGATTCGAAGATTCCAGCCGGAGTGAAGTCGTTGGACAATGGAGGCTGGCAAGACGGATATGCATGATTTCAGAATCAGGCAGGTCCGGCTGCTCTACAAGGCTAGAGACCCAGGGCCACCAGGCTGTTTGACGTCTTCAAATTGGAATTTTTTTTTTTTTTTTTAAATATGTCAATACGTAGTAATTGAATTCATTCTAACACATATAACAGTTTAACAGTTTTGACAAAATTGCATTGTAGCTTGTAGCAACACATGTGCAACAAACAACAACAAAAGAACAGAACTTAAGGGTCTGCTAAGAAACAGGAATATATATAAATTGTTCAGATAATCTTATAGTTTTCATTTGTTTTCTATTCTTTTGATGTTTTGTGCTCACAGCTGTGAGGTTAGGTGAAAGCCTCTATAAATGTTGACATCTTTAACAGGGCACTGAAAACCTGAAGTCTGATAATACACCAGAATGTTTCAGAAGCACTATTCGCCCTGTTTCATTCACATATATCGTTGTGCACATTGTTTAAATTTGTTATTATATTAGAAGTATTGTAAAATGCCTCATTTATCCTTCTTTACCGATTGTTTTTTAAGAAATGTTATTAGAGACTCCATCGTTCTGTCTTATTATTATCATGATTTACTTCATAAATTAAGATGATGGAAATGTGGTTATTAATATATAATATTAATACAGGAAACAAGTACCACAGTTGTATGTTTAATATTTCATCAACATTTTAGGCGGTTATGGGGAAAAAGAAATGCTTTAAATGGAGTGCATTATAAATTATAACATGTAATTGCTTATCTGTCCACCAATTTGAAAATGATTAAAATAGAAATGAACTAAAGGTTATATTTGTCAAAGCACAGATTTTGATGCATATCTTTTTCATTATACCTGCCAAAAACGTTTACACAGTAATACATACATATCTTCATAGTTCCATCAAACTCGTTCTTTCTCCTTCGTAAGTTTCTGATTTTATATATGTTACCTGCTGCAAGGCATTATGGGGCGCTCCTTTCTCCTTTCCTTTCATGGATGGTCCAGGGGGCGCTGTTCAGCGAGCAATGGAGTAAGTCGCGTGTCACTGAGCTCTGTGGAGCAACCTGTTAAAACTATATATTTTAGGCACAGTTTGGCAAAAGTAATTTCTGGCAATTAAGTCTTATCCTACATTTTTTGACGACAACCCGGAAATGGCTGGTAAATCATCCAAAAGGGAGACAAACAACTCTGCTAACAATGAGGCCTACAACACCTACGCCGACTGCGGCCTCCACTGGAAAAGCTTTTCCGGGAGACATGGACTCAGCGGGGGCTGCCTTGATGTTGGGCGCCGAGCTCTTCAAGACCAAGTTACTTACTTCCCTGCGCAAGGATTTGATAGACACTCTAAAAAAGGAGGTTCGAGCGGTGTTGGAGAGTGAACTGGCAGACATCAGAGCCAATATAAGTGCAACCAGGTCCGAACTCAAGGAACACAAAGAGTCAATTTCATCTGAGCTGTCTACCCTGAACGTCACGGTGAAAGATGTTGAGAAGAGACTGTCTGCTTGCACAGATGACGTTACACACTTGCAGAAGGAAGTTCACCGCCTCACTGCACTGGCTGATACTTTGCAAAACAAATGTGACGACTTGGAGGCCAGATCAAGAAGAAACAATATCCGAATAGTTGGAGTACCAGAGGCACAGGGCTGCTCCACATCCTCTGTGTCTACACTGCTCAAATAAGCGTTTGATCTGAAAGATGCGCCGCCGCTGGACAGGGCGCACCGGTCACTTCTTCCGATGCCGAAACAGGGGAACCCACCATGCGTCATTGTGGCCTGCGTTCACTATTACCAAGACTGTGCAAACATTCTTGGCCTCGCTCGAGAGAAACAACAGATTAAGATGAACGGAGTGACTATTTCAGTTTTTCTGGACTACACTGCAAAAACAGCCAAGGCCTGTGCTGCGATCAATGACATTTGGCGGCAGCTCCGTGGGATGGACGGAGCGCGTTTTGGCATCCTTTACCCAGCCCGGCTCAGAATCACATACCAAAATGTGGAAAAGACTTTCACGGACCCGGATGAGGCCCAGATGAACATTTCTGAGAACATTACAGGACAGTGAGCAGGTGGCAAACGTCACATTGAGCATGTAATTTAAAAAAGGGATCAATGATTGATGTCTTTTTTAGTACTTAAAATATAAGTACTTCAAACATTTCTCCTTATTTCAAAAACATCATTTATCCCTGCATGTTTATTTGGTGCAATTTAAACTGTTTTCCATGCTGTAGTTGAGGGTGAATGTTTATAGTTACAGGAATTTAAATAGGGCCTACTGTGCTACATTAAAGTAGTTCCACAATGGGTGGAGTTTTTGTTTTGTTTATGTTTTTCAAACCCGCTGTTATTATTGCCATTTCAGAAGTGTCTAGTTTTTTACATTGAGGTTGCTCTGCTGTGTTCAGCAATCAGTGTGGTATTGTACCCTGTGCACTTTTGTGCAGTTTTGGCTTAAGGTAGGAGTGTGGGTGCGATCGCTCATTGTTCCATGGGGACAGCACAAGTTATGGGTAAGGTAAGAGGTATTTGTTCTGTTGTTGTTGTGATGTTTTGTTTGTATTATTATTATTATTTATTTATTTTTTCTTCTCTCCTTTCAAACGTCAGGGAATTTTGGGTTATTTATTAGATGAGTAGACCTGATGCACTCTCTCTAGGCTCAACGTGTTTTATCAGTTGGATTGTTAAAGGATTACACCATCCGATAAAGCGTAGTTGTATTTTTGCAAATTTAAATTCCTTGGGGCCTGATATAATTTTTCTACAGGAGACTCATCTCTGAGCTAATGAGCATTTAAAATTAAAGAAAAGCTGGATTGACCAAATTCATCACTGTAATTATGGGGACTGATCAAGAGGCCCTGCCACACTAATAAGAAAGGGAGTCCCATTTTTAACATCTTAAACAATATCTGACTCTAAAGGCAGATATGTTATAGTCATGGGGAAACTGTTTGGTACTGATGTAGCTTTGGCTAACATATATGGTCCAAATTGGGACAATCAACAGTTCTTCTCCAATTTTTTTCAAATCTTCCTGATCCCAACGTCTATCATTTAATTTTAGGGGGTGATTTTAATTTGGTGTTAGATGCAAGTATGGATAGATCAAATCCTAAGTTCCCAATCAATGTATCTAAATCTTCAACTACGGTGTTGACGCTTATGGACTCATACAAATTATTGGACTCCTGGAGGAAACTAAATCCAACCGCTAAACAATTCTCTTTTTTTCACCTGTCCATCCATCATATTCAAGGATAGATTTTTACTTAATTGATAATAGAATTTTTCCTTTCGTCACTAAATGTCAATATCACAGTATAGTGATATCTGACCACTCCCCTGTCCAATTAGATATCAGTTTCCCAAACAGTGTTCCACCCCAACGGACATGGCGTCTGGATCCATTATTACTTTCTCATAAACCGTTTCAAAATTTCATCTCAGATCAAATAGCCTTTTTTCTTGATACTAACTGTATACCAGGTATGTCTTACACTACTATTTGGGAGGCGCTCAAAGCCTACATCAGGGGGCAAATAATCTCTTATGCAGCTCATGTTAAAAAAGAGCACAGTCGCCTTCTCATTGACCTATCCCAGCAAATAAAGGTGTTGGATAATAGATATGCCACTTTCCCTAGCCCAGACTTGTGTAAAAAATGGCTGTTATTACAAGTGGAGTTCAATGATCTTTCCATTAAACAAACAGAAAGACTTTTATTAAAGACAAAGCAAAATTATTATGAACATAGAGACAAAGTCGGCAGGTTGTTATCTCATCAGCTTAGACAAGCTTCAGCTAATCGTACAATAACTGAAATTCGCACATCACAGGGCCCAACTTCTAGCAATCCTATAACCATAAATGAACAATTTAAAGAGTTCTATATAAATCTTTATACATCACAAGCTTATAACGCTGGCCATAAATTCAATGCAAAACGATAAAACTCCCGGTCCAGATGGACTACGGATTGAATTTTATAAGACTTTTCACCTAAGCTGTCCCCTGTTCTAAGTAAACTTTTGAAGAAATCATCTCTGTGCAAAAATTACCTCTCACTATGTCTCAAGCAACAATAATGGTTTTGCCTAAGAAAGGAAAGGATCCCTGTGACTGTGGCTCCTACCGCCCACTAAGTCAGAGCTTGTTCTCTCTAGGCGTTGTTTTTGCCTGTCTCCAGATGACATCTCTCACAGTGCGGTATGCAAACAGTAGGGCTGTGCATCTTCACTGGTCTCACAATTCAATTCGATTACGTTTATTCTGTCTACGATTCGATCCGACGGTTTACATACTGAATTCTTATGTAAGTGGAAATCTACTTTTGCATTCATAAAGACAATCAAGTAGTCAGATAAATTTCAACTCCCTTTCTTTATTATACAGCTAGCAACACGTATTAACTTTCACTTATCAGCCAGTAGTAACAAGCTGGATTTTAACCTGTGGAGGCAGTGGCTATGCTTCTTTTAAACACAGTAAAGACTTTTAAAAGTTTGGACTGAAATATCAAGAATTTGTCCACAATTAATAAACAATACGACCAGTGGTTAAAGTGGGATTTGACAGGTAGGGGAGCCCTAAAATACGTTGTTGCAGCGCAGTAGGAAAAATGACATAAATGATTGTGAAAACTGCCTTATTCTCAACAGAAAAATACAGGCCAGATTAACAGGCAAAACACACACATAGCAATCTAACACTAACACAGAGAAACACAGCAAACTAACAGCCTAACACAGAGACGACTAAGACTTTAGTGAAAACCACACCTATAAAGACACACAGGTGAGTGAAACAAGAAACAAGACAGGTGAAACACATGAGGAGATCAAGTAAGGCAGGGGAAACAGAAAGTAAAACTAACTACATCAGCCACACAAGGAGAAAATATATTTCAAATAAAGTCAAACTAAACAAGATGTGACAATGCATCTAAATCATCCTCAAATCAGTGGTGTAGTCTGGTTTATTTAAGTATACTCTGACATACTCTGATGGATGTTTGTCCTCTTCGGGCCTCCATACTCTGAAGACATTTTTGCCACAGTTTACCTGATTTATACACCGTCCACTGGAAACAGCTTTGAGACCAACTTATGGGCCCCCACCCACAGGTTGAGAATCGCTGCACTAGTAGACTGCATTTTAAGCTTGATCCTTCAAAGATTGTTCTTATATCATGGAGAATAAGTGATGGAGGATACCTCAGGATGAATTTATTGTTTAGAAAACAGTGAGTGAGTGAAAACAAGAGCTGGACTCATGAAGCATTTGGAGTTTTGATTCATCAAAAGGCTGATTCGTCATTTTTTAAGCCTTTGTGTTCACTTAAACAGAGCACATGAGCTATCAAGACACCATCTGAATTATAAACTTACCAAAGTGACTGATGATCCCTCACTGACCCTGCGATGCCCGTCTATCTGTGTCTTTACGAGCGTGCGTGCGCAAAGACGAAGAGCGATTCAGGAAGGATTCAGATCAAATGTTCACATGTGCATTGGCTGCACTGCAAAATGATATAACTGACAGACAACAATGGTACAGCCACACTTTAAATGGAAATAACAAGCCTGTCGTCCACAGAGCGCATGGTGGCTGCATCACTTTAGACGTGACGAGGATGAACACCTCTCTTCATGTTTTCCTCTCTTTCTCTGCTCTGTGTGAAAGCCTTACTTAAATCAGTGAACGTTTCATTTATGTTATGCGCTCTTTAACTGAAGGCAGCGTTTGTTTTGTTGAATGTTTTACGTGAATGATCAGACTTTGTGCGGGACAGAGTGGATGGCTTGCGCAGCGAGCAGCGTAAATAGTCAGACGACTGGACGGAGAAGGGTTAGGAAACTGTCCTGGGCATGAATTGAATTCACACAGTTAAACGTCAAGTACTCAAAAGTGCCCGCTTCGTAACACAGAGAAGGTGAATTTATGAACAGGAAAGTGAAAGTAAAAGTCACACAGTCATGCCATAGGTATCCTTGTGCATTTTGTAGTGGTTATGCGGTATTTCGGGCCGTTTTCTAGTGGGTATACGGCGTATACCTGCGTATCACATAGACTACACCACTGCCTCAGATCAAACTCTGACAAAACTTTTCTGACAAGAAATCAAAACACAATCTGTGTCTTAGAAAATCTGGAGAAGTGCTTTGAGAGGGCTCGGGCTTACACTACAGACACATGGTTACAGCAGCACAGACGTGTGACTGACTCGTAGAGGCTGCGTACTAAAGAAGGCGGGGTCAGCAGAGGATGATGTCGCGCTCTGATTTGTTGTGCATCTTGATGCTTATGAGAGCCACACAGGCTGTGTGTGTGAGAATGATGTGTAGTCCATGGCGCTAGCGCCAATTTGAACTGAATAATTCATTTATTTGGCTAAGGTGGTGGAGCTGAGCTCAGCCCCGGAGGGCTCTAGCCCACTTTAACCCCTATGACTAAATTTCCATCTGTCAGCCTTTTTTTTTCTGAAAAAAAGATTTTGGCTGCTTTATAAGAGCCTCATTCAGCTACTAATTTTCATCTAACTGCCTTGTGAAACAATGATTATTTCATCACAACTAGTATATGAGGGTGCTAACTGTATTATTTTACATACAGGGTTCCTTTAGATCTTGAAGGTCTTAAAATACACTTAAAAATATAAGGTCACAAAATGTATACTAGCTGATACCGTGGCTCCAATGTCATGACCTGGTGGTGAAATCCTGGGTTTTCCAGGACCAAAAAACGCTGTATATCCTTCGCTATGAAAGCAGCCACAGACTGGGTAATTCTCTTCACTTTCTCAGAACGAGGTGGCAAAGTTGAAAGTGTTTGAACTATCTTTGTTTGGGCGTTAGCTTCTCGGGGTGAAAACAGCTAACGTGATTTCTCAGATTGGTGGTATTTCCATGTTATTTGATTTTGGAGCGACATATCTTACACACAGCGTGTGTCTTGTCAAGTTCCTGCTTTCAGGCGACTTTGTAAAATCTGCGATGAGCCCAGATATCCGCTTTCAACGGATGGAGCGTTTTTAATCAGCAGCTCTCGAATTTGCCCGCTATCCGCCATGTTCCTTGTCGCTCTGTAGTAATTTGTCCCTTCAGGGTTACCGTCGGCTGCTGTAAATCTGTTGATGTTGTTGTGAGCTAGCTCGCTATTTGCTTGTGTCTATGGAATAAAGACGAGGCCTGCCGGGTGTAACGTTAATCAATAATAAAAATAATAATCAATCATGCCCCATCACTGCATCGATGCAGACTCTCTGCATGGCGATGCATTGGAAGAATGATTATTTTCAACAGCCCTAGCAAACAGATTGATGATTCCTGTGTTAGTATTGTCTCGTCATCCCAGTCTGTGCACCACATCGATCCCCTCTGCTGCTCTTGTTCCCAGTTTGTGAGCCTCTTTTTTACATCCTGACTGTCCTGTTCAGGAACACCATACAGTCACAGACACCATCTCCTTTTATATCGTTTTGCATCACAGACCCGTTCTTTTATGGAGTCTAATTCTGCTTGTTGCTTTTCACATATTTTTTTCAGCCTTGATATCATTGATTTCTCCATATTCAAATTCCAGCTATTTCTTAATCTCTCTGATGTTTGATGAGTTGCTGTTGATCATTCGAGCTAAATCGTCAGCTCTATCATTTGGCGCCTTGAGGATGGTCATCTGCATGTCGTATAATGATGGCTCTGGTCCCGCCAGGCTGGCTTTCCTTGTAGCAGGACTGTTGACAGGAGTGTCGGGGAGAGGCACAAGTTCTGCCTCAGCTTCAAATGTACCAGCAAAGATCTTGTTGGCGTAGTTATGTTAATCCTTTTTGTTAATGAGATACTCAGGGTTACTTTTTTATGTTTTTTCTCCCCCTTCTTCCCCTGGCTGCTCATTATGTCTGTGAAAGTTGTGTTGGTGGCATTAGCTAAACTGAATGACACCAGTCGATTTCCACACGTTTTTCTAAAATGTTTTTTTTTTTCAGTTCTGAGTGGTTTTAAATAGTCTGGATTAGTACCAGCACACATCGAATACACTAAACACTTACTATATGATTGTTTGGCTTCTTTTCAATGAGATTTATGTTGTTGGAGTCCAGTTTTCCAGAGATGTTGTAAAAGGCTTGTCCTGTTGCCGCCATCTTGCTGGAGACCATCAATTCGGGTTGGTTGGTTCTGCCGGATCAACTGCCAGTTTGCGCTATGGCAAGTCTACTGGAAAAAACTGCCCAAAACGCGTTGCCAGAGACATTTACGGGATTTTGAGTCATTTTGAGCTGCAGATGGGTTAATTGCATTGCAATTTTTAATCAGATTAATCATTACGATGCATTAATCTGAGTTAACACGTTAATTTTGACAGTCCTAGTTAGAACCTGTTTACTTATTTTGGCTGCAGGGTGGAGCAGCGGTCAGCTCCTCACCGTAATGTACTTGGTTTGAGTCGGTCCATGTTCAGACCCTAAATTGGTCCTTAGTCTGAATGTTTGACGTTAACGCAGATCAGTAATGTCTCACTGACGTATCACCAAAGTTTTTATGTCATTTTATTTCATTTTCTTTTTGCTCTGTAATATAACTTTATTTTTTAAGACTCAGAATAACTGAATGTTGAACATTTTTATGATCACACCTCAACCTGCTCTAAATAATTTTGCTGTGTAATTTTTTCTCCCATGATCCTTTACTGCTGTGTGTCAGACCTGCAGTGGGTGTCAAAGGTGAAGGTGAACACTCAGGCCGTCCTGAGAAGAGCTCAGCAGATACAGGGACTGAAGACGCCCAAGAAGCAATGGCAGGTAAACAACGGCCACACAACCTAAATAAACTATAGCAAAACAAAATAAACTATAATAAACTATAATAAACTGTAATAAACTATAATAAAATAACACCTTCACATATACAAATATATAGCACATCACTCTTTCATACTCTAATAACAGTTATAAACGTAAACATATTCCATTGAATATAAACCCAGGAGAGCCCAAAGGAACAACAGCCTGAAGTGTTTCTATGGAAACAAACTGCTGTTGCACGTCACTTCTGTCTTTTCTTAATTAATGATTCATGAAGTCTGGTTTGGTCCTGGAGGTACATCAACAAATACTTTACTGATCCCTTCAGGTAAACTCAGGTAACTCAGGTGTCCAGCAGCAGTTGTTGTGGTAACAAACAGTCCAGATCCTGGTCCTCTGTCTTTGTTCAGAGTGTAGGTCAGTCTGGTCTCCTGAACCTCTCAGTCCTGCAGACCCTCACCGGATCCCTGTCCTCCCGTCCCTGCAGACCCTCATACCCCTCTTCCTGTAGACCTTCCCAGGTCCCTGTACCTCTCCTCCTGCTGTTCTTGATCAACAAAACAACAGCCTCCTGAACCTGGCAGGACTCAGACCTGGACTTAAGTCCTCAGGGAACAGGATGAACAGGACTGGAGCCAGAGCCGTGTCAGTGGTTTTGAGTTAAAATCTCTGATTATTTGATGTTCTAGGCGGCGTGGCTCCTCAGGGCGGTCACATGCATCGACCTGACGACTCTGGCAGGAGACGATACCCCGTCCAACGTCCACCGTCTGTGCCTGAAGGCCATCCAGCCAATCAGAGACAACCTGCTGCAGAGCATGGACATGCACAACAAAGGTCCACCACACCAACACACACACACAAACACACATATACAGTATATATCTATATCTATATCTATATCTATATCTATATATCTATATATATATATATATACACACACACACACACACATATATATGTCTGTATGTATATATATACACACACACATATATGTATATATGTATATATATACATATATACATGCACACATACATATATATACACATATGTATATATTTATATATATGTATGTATATATGTATATATATATATATATATATATATATATATATATATATATATATATATATATATATATATATATATATATATAATTGTATATACATATATATATATATATATATATATATATATATATATATATATGTGTATATATACACATTGTTGTATGTTATGTTTGTTCTTGTGTATATTTCTATGTAAAGGTGTGTTTGTGTATTTCAGGTATAACCACAGCAGCAGTGTGCGTGTATCCTGCTCGTGTTGCTGATGCTGTTAAGTCTCTGAAAGCTGCAAACTCAAGTTTACCTGTAGCCTCAGGTGAGTCACACCTGGATCATATAAACCTTAGAACCAAAGAACCCATTACCCCTGAACACACCTGGATTAACCCTTTACTCTCTGAGAAAAGAAAGGGCTGTCCTGATGAGAGGATTTAACTGCCAGTGCTGATGATCCAACAGAGATCAACTGATGGGGCCCAGGTGCCCCACTGACGCCCCCTGCTGGCCTGCGCTCAGACTGGGCCCAGGTGCCCCACTGACGCCCCCTGCTGGCCTGCGCTCAGACTGGGCCCAGGTGCCCCACTGACGCCCCCTGCTGGCCTGCGCTCAGACTGGGCCTAGGTGGTTCTCTGGCTCAGGTAGCCCTGAGTAAATCACCTTTCGTGTTTTCTTATAGCAGCAAGTTTAGCAATAGGTAATTTGATCTTTGCAGTATGCTGGGACCTCCTACAGGGGGCAGTGCACCCTGATCACATGACACAGTCTTTGTCTCTCTTTCTCTCTCAGTGGCGACAGGTTTCCCTGCTGGTCAGACCCCGTTAGAGACCCGCCTACAGGAAGTACGCCTGGCTGTGGCCTACGGGGCGACAGAGATCGACATTGTCATCAACCGAACACTCACCATCACGGGCCAATGGGAAGGTATGCTGACATCACATGACCTGTCTCTCCCTCAGAGCTGCTGTAATTAAAGCACTGACATGTCTGCCTGCAGCTCTGTACGATGAGATCTGTCAGTTTCGTTTGGCCTGTGGAGATGCTCACATGAAGACCATCCTGGCCATTGGAGAGCTTGGCACCTTCACCAACGTCTACAAGGCCAGCCTGGTGGCCATGATGGCAGGTTTGTACCACCACAGTGTCTACATTCTCTTTGTATGGAAGAGCTTCACCCAGAGCAGAGAGACGACTATAACGAGAACTTAGACTGGTTGAAGAACTGAAGAACAAGGAGAGATGAAGGGCAGAAGGTCACACCACAGATAAAACCAGCAGCCAATGTTATGAACTCGGATTGAAGTGAAGACAGAAAAGACTGATAACAAAAAGACCTCCCATCAATCCAGGGTATCAGTGTCAGGAAAAAAGTTCAGACCTCCAGCTGGAGGCAGTTATCAGTCTACTGAACAGGGGACCCAGACTCAATATGGGGGCCCCTAAAACCTGAAAGCCTTCAGACCTGTTGTCCCACTATCCAAGCCCTCTGCTGCCTCCTGCTGGTCACCATGCTCCACCTCGTTTGGTCCCCTGCTGTCTAGGGTCAGGGTTAGGGTTAATAATGTGGAGCTCCATCTTCATTAAAAAGTCCTTTGGGTTAGGGTTGGGGTTAAAGCTGCAGTAGGTAGAAAGCCAGAAAACGGTTGATTTTTGAGTCTCATCTGAGTTAGGTTTTGTTCGTCTCCGCCCTGAGCCCCTCCTACCAGATGAGCACTCGCACACAGCATTTTTTAGACAGAGTCGCTATTGAGCTGCAGCTGGAATTCACCGGTCCACTCAGCACAATTTTGAGTAATGTCCGAGTCAAGCCTCAACCGTACTCTTTACTAACGGTTAGCAGACGGCTAAACTGTTAGCAGCATTCAGCTTGTCGGTAGCCTGGCTCTGTCTGAGTCTGTCCCTCTGCTCTGGGGCAGCGGGCCCCCCTCCACCCTGGGCCCGGAACAACAGACCCGTTTGTCCCCCACCCCCCCACCCCCCACCCCCCCGTAGGCGGGCGTGTAGGCAGCTGTAGCCAGTGCTGGATTAGCTATTTTACCTGGTGAACTGTCCGCCATTGCCGCTTGCTCTCTCCTTCTGCCGGCGGCATGGGAACATGCATATGCAGCAGAACAGCCAATAGGAACGCAGTGGTCTGAGCTGACCTTTGATTGGTTGATGCACATCGTCCCGATACTGATTCTTTAGAGGCTGAACACAGAGCCATGGTGAGGTGCAGAACCTATTGCTTGTCTCAGACCACTTGACTTACATTATGTTTGGAGGATATTATAGAATTTTTACTCAATTGTACTAAAACAATGTTGCCTACTGCAGCTTTAATAATGTGGATCTTCATCTTCATTAAAAAGTTCTTTGGGTTAGGGTTAGGGTTAATAATATGGATCTTCATCTTCATTAAAAAGTTCTTTGGGTTCAAGTTAGACATAACAAAGTGGATCTTCATCTTCATTAAAAAGTTCTTTGGGTTAGGGTTAGGGTTAATAATATGGATCTTCATCTTCATTAAAAAGTCCTTTGTCAGTCTGCATGCACGCTGTCTGTCATATCTACAGCTCTGGTTTTATCTACCCCCCTCTTTGTTAGGTTTTAAATAACTCTCTGACATAACTCTCTGTCCTGTTGCAGAACAAAAATGGAATTTACCACTCAGTGTTGATGGCCTTGGTTCTACAGGACTAAAAGGGTTTCAGATTGGCTCTGTTTGGGCCTGATTAGGTCCTGAATTTGATTTAGGAAATTGTTCAGGAGCCCTGCCCAAACCCACCTGTGGCTCCTTCACCACACATCATTCCTCATCCTCTAAGTCCTGCCCCCTGAAGCCCTGGATTCTCCAACAGGTTCATTCTGCAGAGTACAGAGAAACAAGGCTGCTGGTTTGATGTTATTAAAATGGCTGCTGTACAGAAATGGTTTAACAGTCTTAGAGAGGTCTTCTTACTTCATCAAATGGCCACAGATGAAAAAATTCAATGTCCAGTCAGGAATTCTGTAAAAACCCTAAAATCCAAATATGATCCTAGAGGCTTCTCTCACAGGGCCTTGAAGGTGATTAAAGGTGCAGTGCCTGCTGACGTCCTCTGTGGGGCACTGCTGCTCCACTTTTTCTCCAACTATCAGCAGGCAGGAGGCTGACAGACATCTGTGTCCACTGTTAATCTGAGCTACTGTGGAGATAAATGATTTTAGACATGAATTAAACACACTTTTAATCTGATATTATAACTGTACCCTTACTTAAACAATAATCTGATACTTAAACAATAATCTGATACTTTAATAATGATCTGATACTTTAATAATGATCTGATACTTCAACTATAATGTGATACTTGACGATTATCTGGCACAGGCGATGCTTGAGCTTCGTTTGGTCGTCCACGTTAATAATCTGGTCCATTATGTGTAAATAAATAAGACGGCAGTGCGGCGAGTAGAAAGGCTCTGAATTCGTCTGTAATGGACTGAACGTGTTCATCTGCTCTAACGAACTGTCATACACCGCAGAGCAGGGCGTTGTGTGTAATCCATTGCCCAGCCTGTCTCCATCTCCTGTTTTTGTCAGAGAGACGATAAAGGCAGACAGACACGAGGGCACGGGTTATTAATGACAGAGCAGATGTTCAGTCAGGAGGCGGCCGCTCCATGAGCTGTTTGACGCCCCTGTAAAGGTCATGAGGTCAACCCACAGAAGGAGCAGAGACGATCGATCATGTGATCATTTAAGATTATGAAGATAATCACTTAGACTTAACAGACTCAGCTGTTCAGAGAAATCACAGCTAACAGGATCGAGACCACTTGAGATCAGGACCTGAGGGCTCCACCACCATGAGAGGTCTCTCTGACCCCATCAGTGGTCTCTGGGTCTGGAATCCTACAGGACCAGTTTGTCCTGAGAGGCCCACCAGGTCCAGGAAGCCAGCAGACCTCCGGTCTGGTGGTTCTGACTGAAACTGTCTGATCATGGGGTGATGTTCCCTGATCAATCAGGAATCTCTAAGTGATCATAATAACATATGATATAATATATATAATAATAACATAATAACCTCACAATAACACCATAATAGCACCATATTAACACCATAATAAAACCATAATATTCCACTATAACACCTTAATAAAACCATAATAACACCATAAAAAATAAAAATAACACCAAAATGACCCCATATTAACACTATAATAATCAATCAATCAATCAGTCTTTATTTGTATAGCGCCAATTCATAACAAATGTTATCTGAAGAAACTTTACAATAGAGCAGGCTGAAGACAAACTCTTCATTTTATGGATACACATATATGCATATATACATATATACATATATAAAATACACATATACATATATATACAAATATATACATCCAACACCCAACATGAATCCATATAGCCAATCATGAATCCCTCCATCATGGCAGCAAGAAAAAACCTTCTGTTAAGCAGCAGGAAATCTTGAATGTGGACCCCAGTCTCATGATGAACAGCAAATCCACACGATGCTGTGTTGGGTGTGTGGGCAAAGGGAGGGAGGTAAGTGGAGACAAGTGGACTAAAGTAAGAACTAAAGCTAGTGACAGATCAATGGACCAATCATAGACCTGTCGTCATCAAATTTGTTTCTGCTGAATATAAATTTATTAGAGGTTAGCCTCTTGAGCTGCTACAACTTGTTTTCAGGAGGGTCCTCATGTCTGTGTGGTGGTGGTGATAATTTTATAGCAGTATAATCAATAATAATCATGAACATTGAATTCAAATTCAATCAACACTGAATAATACAACAGTAACAAAATGAGAATTTATAGATGATGTATTTTCAGCTGATAATGGACTGAAAGTAAGAATTTATGGTAGTGACAAACTCATGGGTGCCCAGACCACAAATGCGTCCCTACCACATTTGTCATTGAGCATACATTTTTTAAAGGTAGACCTCTTGAGATGTGACGTCTCATTTTGAAGAGGGACCTCATGTCCATGTGGAGCTAGAGATAGTTACTATAGATGTATCAACCATGGATAGAAAGATCATGCTAATATCAACATTAACAGCTATAATGATTATGAACTGGAATGAGATGGCCAAATATGTGTTATGTCTGTAATTGTAGTTATTGAGGCTTCATGACTCCACAGCAGCAGGCAGTCTCCACCAAGGATCCCAGACCACCTACAAGACCAGAGCCAGAGACGAGTACAGGAGCAAACAGAAAGGGGCAGAGGCAGATATGGAGACAGAGTGTGAGAGAGAGAGGGATAGAGCCCAGTGTGCCAGATCCCCCCGGCAGTCTAAGCCTATTGCATCTTAACTATGTGTCTAAACTATGGACTATGAGCTGGTCCCTAACTGAAAGCTTTATCAAAGAGGAATGTTTTAAGTCTAACCTTAAAGGTAGAGAGGGTGTCTGCCTCCTGAACTGTGGTCTGTAAATGGTTCCAGAGAAGAGGAGCCTGATAACTGAAGGCTCTACCTCCCATACTACTTCTAGAGACTGATGGTACCACGAGCAGGCCAGCATTTTGGGAGCGTAATGTTCTAGAGGGGTTGTACGGCACTACAAGCTCTTTGAGGTAAACTGGTGCCTGTCCACTGAGAGCTTTATAGGTGAGAAGAAGAATCTTGAATTCTATTCTATATTTAATGGGAAGCCAATGCAGAGAAGCTAATACAGGAGTAATGTGGTCTCTTCTCCTAGTCCTAGTCAGTACACGTGCTGCAGCATTTTGAACCAGCTGAAGCGTCTTAAGAGACTTACTGGGACAGCCTGAAAGAAGAGAATTACAATAGTCCAGTCTAGAGGTAACAAAAGCATGGACTAGCTTTTCAGCATCGCTCTGAGACAGGATAGGCCTAATTTTAGCGATGTTACGAAGATGAAAAAAGGCTGTTCTTGAAATTTGCTTTATGTGAGAGTTAAAGGATAAATCCTGATCAAATAGAACCCCAAGATTTCTAACAGTTGTGCTTGGCGTCAGGCTAATGCCGTCTATGGCAGTTAAATCATTAGAAAAGGTTTCTCTAAGGTGTCGAGGGCCCAGCACAATGATCTCTGTCTTGTCTGAGTTAAGGAGAAGAAAATTTTTGGCCATCCAGGTCCTAATGTCCTTTAGACATGCGTCTAGTTTAGATAACTGATTTGTCTCACCTGGCTTCATTGATACATACAGCTGAGTATCATCAGCGTAACAATGAAAATTAACGGAGTATTTCCTCATGATATCACCGAGGGGAAGCATATATATGGAGAAGAGAATTGGACCTAGCACGGAGCCTTGAGGAACTCCGAGACTTACTTTAGCGTTCACAGAAGGCTTGTTCACGTGTACAAACTGGTATCTATCAGATAAGTAGGACTTAAACCAATTTAGGGCAGTCCCTGTAATCCTGAGTAATACCTCTAATCTCTGTATAAGAACATCATGATCAATGGTGTCGAAAGCTGCACTAAGATCTAACAAAACAAGTACAGAGAGAAGTCCCTCATCTGAGGCTGAGAGTAGGTCGTTAGTTACTTTAACTAGAGCAGTCTCTGTGCTGTGATGAGCTCTAAATCCTGACTGAAAGTCCTCAAACAGGCTGTTGTCTTGAAGGAAGTCACATAGCTGATTAGCCACTACTTTCTCCAGGATCTTTGGAGTAAATGGAAGGTTTGATATAGGCCTGTAGTTAGCTAATGTTCCCGAATCGAGGTTAGGTTTTTTAAGGAGAGGTGTGATTACAGCTACTTTAAAAGACCGTGGCATGTAGCCTGTTGATAGAGATATATTGATTTTATCCAACAAGGATGGAAAACCAAGAGAAAGACTCCCTTAAACAGTTTAGTTGGGATCGGGTCTAAAAGGCAGGTTGATGGTTTGGAGGAGGAGACAAGAGGATTTAGCTCCTGAAGGCTAATTGTAGAAAATTAATGGTACGGTAGGTTCTGGTGAAAGCAGGGAGTTGCTAATTTTATCTCTAATTTTAAGAATTTTATCGTTAAAAAAGCTCATAAAGTCCTCACAGCTGAGAGCTAGAGGAATCACAGGCTCAATAGAGCTCTGACTCTGTGTCAGCCTGGCTACAGTGCTGAAAAGGTACCTAGGGTTGTTTTTATTTTCTTCAATTAGTGAGGAGTAGTAGGCAGCTCGAGCATGTCGTAAGGCTGTCATGTAGTTACTATGACTTTCCCGTTAAAGTATACGTGACTCCTCCCTTTTATTGGAGCGCCATATTCTCTCTAATTTACTGGATGCTTGTTTAAGTTCATGAGTTTCAGCAGTAAACCAAGGAGCCGCCCTCTGACGTTTAATAGTTTTTTGTCTCAGTGGGGCAATTGAGTCCAAAGTGGATCTTAGAAGACTGGCAGAGTCATCAACAAGCTGATCCAGCTGAGAGGGGCTATAGCTAATATCACAGTTATCAGTTGGCCAATTTATTGAGTTTAAGGCAGCAGGAATCGCTTCTTTAAATTTAGCCATGGCACCATTGGACAGATTTCTACTCTTCACTGTTTTGTTACAAAACACAAAATCCTCTAAGAAGATGTTAAAAGTTACTAAGAAGTGATCGGCTAACAAAGGATTTTGGGAAAAGACTTTTAGTTCCTTAATAACAAGGCCGTATGATTGAACAAGATTGAGAGTGTGATTGAAATGATGAGTAGCTTCACAAACAGCCTGAATAAAACCAACTGAGTCTATTGAGGACATAAAAGCTGAGCTCAGGCTATCACTTTCTTTGTCAACATGGATATTAAAATCAGCCACAATAAGTATTTTATCAGAGCTAAGGACCAAGTTTGATATGAACTCAGAGAATTATGATAAGAATTCAGAATAAGGGCCTGGAGGACGGTAAATTATCACAAATGGGACAGGCTGGCAGGTTTTTGAGTCAGTATGAGATCAATTTAGAGCAAGAGTTTCAAAAGAAGAGTAATTAGCCTTTGGTCTAGGATTGATTTGGAGACAAGAATGATAAATAGCTGCTACACCACCACCACGGCCTGTGTCGCGGGGTATATCAGTATTTGAGTGACTGGAGGAGTGGATTCATTTAAACTGACATATTCCTCCTGGCAAAGCCACGTTTCTGTTCAACAGAATAAATCAATGTGATTTTCTGATATAAGGTCATTCACTAGTAAAGATTTGGATCTCAGTGATCTAATATTTAAAGCTAGGGTCGGTAATTTTGGAAAACTAGCATGAATTTGAATGTTGCATCTCCTCAGGACTCCGCCTAGCCCCCCCCCCCCCCCCCCCCCCCCCCAAAACCACGCCCCCCGCTCACATGCACGAGCGCAACTGATTCATGACCGTAAGACTGATTCAACTCAGCACATCGTTTTAGTTTTGCACTACACCAAGTCATGTCTCAGTCAGCAGTAAGAAAACACCAAAACGTGATCATAGCAAAGTTAAAAAACAAACAAACATGGCACGTTAGTTAGTACTCACAACCCGATGTTCACTCAAGTTTTTGTCCTGGCTTTGTCCAAATCCTTTTTTCTTTCGGCCTTCTCTGGCTCCATCTTTCTTCTCTTCCTCTGTTAAGCAGGAGGAGCGGTAATCGGGGTATAGGTAGTTTCTCTGCCATTCTCCACATCGCTGTCAAGTCTCCCATTTTGGCCAGGACAACACTCCTCTGCCTCTCCAAACTGAACTCTGTCATTAGCCGAATGGGGCGGTAATGCACCAAAATGATGGATGCCAAGTGCCGTAAAACCGAAGAAGAAGAAAAAGCCTCGCGAGAGCTGCCACCTGCAGTAGCCTGGGTGGCAGTTGTCGTGAGATTAGAGCCCACAGCGGCAACAAACCAAGAAAAACAAAGTGTTTATTTCAGATTTCTTGTAAACCTGTCTTAAACGTGAGGGATACTGGAGCTTGGTTGGGGTTGTGGGACGGCTCGCAGTGGACTTCCCTTATTTTCAAAGCCAAAACCTGACAGGTCAGCATTCTCCAGCGTACTTGGATCCCTCTCAGCTCGACTACAAGCATTGAATCAGGGTCAGTGCACGCCGGCAGAACAACAGTACAGGATTTGATTGGTTTAATAAATTCTGTCTGAGTCGCTGTGTTGGTTGGTTTTTTCCCGGTTTTACTCCTGCTGTAGACAGTGGCTGTTTTTCACTGTTGTTTAAGAACACATCATGCATTGATGCCATCAGAACATAACGATTATTTTAACCAGTATAACAAAAAGTGTATCTAAATCAAATTACCAACCCGAGCTTTAAGAGACCACATCTAATTATCTGATATTTTGAAGCTTCTTCATTTGAGGGTGTAATTTTAATCAGATTTGTATGATTGACGCCTCTTTTATTTGTTTTTGTGCTAACATCTATGTGGCGTTTGGGTCGGGGGACAGACACAGTCTCTATAGAATAATATTCATCACTACTACAACTGTCATAGCAGTAATGGGTGGATAACTGTCCTAAAGCAAGCGCAGAGGAGCGTGGAGGACTGCAGCTCTGCAACATGGTCTCATCTCTGAGAGGTCATAGGTCAGACTCTGCCATGTTCCAGCCAAAGTAGGATGGATGCCATCTCTTTCTGTCAGACCAGGTTTTTCCCAGAAGGATGTCCAATTATCAATGAAGCCCACATCTTTTCCTGGACATCACCTAACACCATAATAACCCCATAACATCCTGATAATAAAAGCATAATAACCCCATATTAACACTATAGTAACACCATAGTAACCCCTCTGAGTTTGTAATGTCTACAGGTTCAGACTTCATCAAAACGTCCACAGGTAAAGAGGCCGTCAACGCTACCTACCCTGTTGCCATAGTGATGGTTAGAGCCATCAGGGACTACTTCCTGTCTACAGGATACAAGGTAATGTCACCACACCTGGACAGGGATTATGGGTATTAAATCTAATCAGTTATTATTTAAACACATAAGATGTTATTACAGTGTTAATATGATTAATAATACTGATCTGATTAATGTCTGTACCTGCTGTAGAGCAGCTCTGACTCAGGTGTGTGTTCAGGTTGGCTTTGGGGGGGCTTTACCTGCTGTAGAGCAACTCTGACTCAGGTGTGTGTTCAGGTCGGCTTTAAGCCAGCGGGGGGCATCCGGACAGCTCAGGAGTCTCTGCTGTGGTTGGCGCTCATGAAGGAGGAGCTTGGAGACGAGTGGCTCCGCCCACATCTATTCCGCCTCGGAGCCAGTAGCCTATTGGCTGACATAGAGAGACAGGTGGGGTGGGGTGCGGGGCTTGTATGATAATATTATATGAACAGATTTTAGATATGAGCTGACTTGTTTTTTGTGATCACGTCCGTATTTGAGTCTCCAGTTGTTACCTGCTATTCTTCGTGACGCTGTCCTGCAGGTGTCTTCTGTCTCTGATTTAATTTATTGATTATTTCAGATCTATCATCATGTGACTGGACAGTATGCAGCCTATCACGAGCTGCCCATGGCCTGATAATGTGACCTCCTACAGCGACCTTAGAATAAACACAGGACTTCTGATACTCTCAGGTTGGGACCATAAACACACACCTGTAAACAAACACTGTGTGTTGTTGTTGTTTGTGTGGAGGATGAGTGCAGAGTATCACCTGACTACAACTGAAGGAGAATAATAAAGACTTACAAACACACTGTGCTCTCTGTTATTATACTCTGTTATTATACTCTTACTATGAAATTCTATAATACTCTATTATTAATATACTCATTGTTATCAAACTGTAATCATTAAATTGTTGTTAAAAACTATTATTATACTGTTATTAAACTCTTCTCTTATTCTCTATGATCATTATACTCATTATTAAACTGTTATTATTAAACCCTATTATTATGGTTATTATTATTAAACTTAAATAAGTAAATTTTAAACCCTATTATAATTATACAATTTTTCCCAAACTGTTATTATTTAATTGTTATTATTAAACTCTGTTATTATACTGTTATTAAACTCTTCTATTATATGATCATTGTACTCAATCAGACTTTATTTGTATGGCGCCAATTCATTACAAATGTTATCTGAAGACACTTTACAATAGAGCAGGCTGAAGACTAACTCTTCATTTTATGGATACACATAAATGTATAAATACTTATAAAAATTCATTCATACATACATAAACAAATATATACATCCAACACTCAACATGAATCCATATAGCCAATCATGAATCCCTCCATCATGGCTCAAGAAAAAACCTTCTGTTAAGCAGCAGGAAATCTTGAATGTGGACCCCAGTCTCATGATGAACAGCAAATCCACACCATGCTGTGTTGGGTGTGTGGGCAAAGGGAGGGAGGTAAGTGGAGACAAGTGGACTAAAGTAAGAACTAAAGCTAGTGACAGATCAATGGACCAATCATAGACCTGTCTTCATCATATTTGTCTCTGCTGAATATAAATTTATTAGAGGTTAGCCTCTTGAGATGCAACATGTGGTTTTCAGGAGGGTCCTCGTGTCTGTGTGATTGTAAGTATAATCAATAATAATCATGAAAAGAGAAATAATCTAATATTTACATAAACATCTATAATGATTGTAAGGTAGAGATGACTGATGTTAAATAATACAACAGCATCAAAATAAAAATGTATAAGTGATTTATTAACTATTGATAATTGGGGGGGGACTTCGATATAAATAACATGCAGCCGTACAATTCTGCCCAAAGGGACAGAGGAATAAAATAATATTGATTATTCATCACATTTGATTGAGTTGAATATTAATATGCTAATTACTTCATATAAAGATTACAAGATTTATACGAACAGAAAAAAACGAAAACTTCTGTCTTAAATATCTTTAAATATATATATACACACATATATGTACATATATGTGCATATATGCACATATATATGTATATATATGTATATATATATTCATACATATACATATATGTATGTATTTATGTATGTATATATATATATACACACACATACATACATATACATACATATATATTTGATATATGTGTATATATATGTGTGTACATATATATATATATATATATATATAGAGAGAGAGAGAGAGAGATAGATATAAATTTTCACTTAGAGTTACTTTTATTCAGCAGCAAGTTTTTTTTTTTTGGCAGGAAATGACACAGGCTTTTCCCAAAAGATAAGACTTTGTACAAGAGGCGTCAGTGTGGAAATTTTTTTTCTTAGTTTTTATTTACATTTCAACAAAAAGTGGAATGTCCAAAATTATTCATGCCCTTTGCAAACTGTCACAGTCTATGGGAATTCATAGCACTATCCAAAGTTCTATATCATTCCAAATAGTCCAAGCTGTTCCAACGCATCCTTATTACCCTGATTCATTGGGAACAGCTGTTTTAATCAACCCAGCAGGTGGAAAACAGCAGCTCTCTGCAGCTGGGTTGTGGACAGTCATGGCTAAGATGAAGGAGCTCAGTGAGGACCTGCGGCTGCTCACAAATCGGGAAAGGGCTATAAAGCCATCTCAAAATGTTCTGAAGTGGCAACAGTGCAAAGTATTATTAAAAAATACAAGACGTGGAACCCCAAAGTGACCCCTGTGCTGGCCAGGAGGAGAGCTAGAGAGGTGAAAAAGAATCCAAGAATCACCACCAAGGCCATCCTGGTGAATCTGGGCCCTGCTGGTGGCAACATCTCAAGGCAGACAGTCCAACAGACACTGCACACTGCTGGGTACCACGGACGCAGACCAAGAGGACACCACTTCTCCAGACAAGGCACACCAAAGCCTGCTTGACCTTTGCAAATGCTTATCTGGACAAAGAAGAAGACTTCTGGTCTTCTGTTTTATGGTCAGATGAAACAAAAATTGAATTGTTTGGCCACAATGACGAAGCCTTCATTTGGTGTAAAAAAAAAGGAGAAGCCTTCAACCCAAACAACACCTTCCCCACTGTCAAACATGGTGGTGGGAACCTCATGCTCTGGGGATGTTTTTCAGCCAGTGGACCAGGGAACCTAATCTCGGTAAACGGCACCATGAAAAAGGAGCAATACATCAGACAGTCTGCAGAGAAACTTGGCCTTGGTCACGGTGGACATTTCAGCACGACAACGACCCAAAACACACGGCAAAAGTGGTGCAGAAATGGTTGGCGGTCAAAAACATTAACGTTTTGCAGTGGCCCAGCCAGAGTCCGGATGGCAAGGAGACCCTTCAACCTGAAAGAGTCGGAGCTCATTGCTAAAGATGAATGGGCAAAAATACCAGTGGAGACATGCAAAAAGCTGCTCAGCAATTACAGTAAACGTTTGATTGCTGTAATAGCCAATAAAGGCTTTTTCATTGATTACTGAGAAGGGTATGAATAATTTTGTACACGCCACTTTTTGTTTAAATGTAAATAAAAGCTGAGGTTTTTTTCCACACAATGACGCCTCTTGTACATCATCTTATTATCTTCTCGGAGAAGCCTGTGTCATTTCAGGTCAAAGAAATAAACCTTTCTAGTTGAATAAAAGTAAACTTTAAGTTAAAATTTACCAGGGGTATGAATAACTTTGGGCTTGACTGTATATGTAGAGGAGGATGCAGTCCAGGCTGTAGGACATCATGGACAACACCTCCCACCCCTCCACAGTGAGCTGGACAAACACAGGAGCACATTCAGTGCCAGACTCATCCCCCCACCATGCACCACAGAGCGCCACAGGAAGTCCTTCCTGCCTGTGGCCATCAGACTTTATAACCCCTCCCTCTAATATCACTGCCTCATCAGGTCCTAGAGAATAAACTTTTCACTGTTTTACACCTCTGATATTTTTTAATAAGTAAATACACAAATGTAATTACGCAGAGAAATATCCTTACTGACAAACTGTACCTTTCAGACAAACGGTGCTGTCATGTATATATTCATATTCTTATTGTAAAAATAAATAAATAATTATGTGTATATATATATATATGTGTGTGTGTGTGTATATATATATATATATATATATATATATATATATATATATGTACATATATGTATATACATATATAAATATATAAATATATATATATATATATATATATATATATATATATATATATATATATATATATATATATATATAGCCAGGAGGATAAGGATTAAATAATATAATTATCACATTTGTTAAAGATCATAAACTGGAATCACGTGTTAAGGTGGGACGGTGCACTGAGTCGTTTGGCATCCGCATGTCAGATAATCTTACGATTAATTGCTTTTAAAGCTCGATGTTCTGAAAAAAACAAACAAACAGGAGTCCACTTTCCAAACGAAACAGGTTTTTATGTCAAGTCAAGGGCGCTCCAGAGAGACAAGACAGACGGTGATACAATGAGAGGCTGTCTGGCGTCCAGCTAAAGAAAGCATGGGAGACAATGGAGATCCACCTGCCTGGGCAAAAGAGCTGCTGACACAGGTTACGTCCATGAAAGACTCCCTCCAACATAAGTTTGATGAATTAAGTAGGCCTGATTCAATGAAGGAGATCAAAAAAGATACCCGAGCCACTGTGAACAGAGTGGGGAATACAGAAAATCATATCGGGTCATTGGAGGACAAACAAGCCAGTCAGCAGCGAGCCATACAAGATAGTGCTGAGGAGAGAAAACATCTAAAAGCCAAAGTGTCTTACCCGGAGTCACACAGCAGAAGAAACAACCTGATCATCGTGGGCCTGGAGGAAGGCTTACTGGAGACCGGTGATCCTGCTAAAGATCCAGGCAAAGAGTTGGCTGCAATTTTCCGCTATATTCTTGACCGGCATGAGAGTGAACCAGCGCTGGAGGTGGACAGGCACCACAGGTCTCTTCGCCCGTGCCCCGATCCAGGAGAACCACTGAGGCTGGAGATCGTACGGTTGTTGAGATGGAGCGACCGGCAGCTCATTCTGGGGGCCGCAGTTAAGAAGAAAAAGTTGTCTTGGAAAGGTAAAACTTTCTGGGCGTTTCAAGATCTCCCAGCTGATATCCAACAAAGGCGAGCGGAATATACAGGCATCAAGAAAAAGCTACGCGAAGCCAGGATCCGCCATGGCTTGTTATTTCCTGCAAGACTTATTGTGGCTATAGGTGAAGACCAATTAATTTATGCTGCACCAGATAAAGCTGACGAGGACCTGACAGCTCGGCTTTCGTCCGTGTTTGGATAAGGATCATGAGGTATGACCATGAGAACAGTATAAACATTTAAGTTTAAGTTTAAGGCAAAATGTGTGACGATAAGTTTACAACTTCTGGCTGCGGTGCGCATTAAGTGACTTGACATCTGACCATGTTGGTTCATGGATAGAGGGGGGGCAATGTTCTTTCTCCTGTTTTTTTGTTTTGTTTGCAGCCTTTTGGCATTTGTGTGTATATCTGTAAATGCATGTGTGTGTGTGTGTGTATGTTTGTCATCCCTTGTCACCTCCCCGGAGTTGCAGAGTAAGCTATGGTTGAAATTATGTATAAACTGTATGGGTCCTAATGCCATAAAGGTGGTTAGCTGGAATGTTAATGGAGTCTCAAATAAAGTTACACAATATAAGATAATTTGACATCTGAAAACCCTTGCATGTGATATAGCTATGCTACAGGAGACTCATCTGAATGAAACTGAATCCTTAAAATTCAAGCAAAGAAGGGCTGGGCAGGTGTTTTCTGCACCAGGAAATGGAGCATCAAGAGGCACAATTATCTTAATCTCAAAGAAAATATCTTTTCATCATACAGATGTGATCTCAGATCATAATGGCAGGTATGTCATAGTGTCTGGTTTTCTTCAACATAGAAAAATAACATTCATAAACATTTACGCCCCTAATCTCGGGCAAACTGATTTTTGTCAAATTTAGCTGTTTCTGTCTCAGAGTTTATGGGAGAGCCTATCCTGCTTGGTGGGGATGTGAACTTGGTTTATAATCCGGTATTAGACCGCTCTAGTTGTCCCCTCCCAGCAGATGCTGCTCTCTCTTCTGCCTCTGATGAACTTCAGAAGCTGAGGCGGTCACGGATGTTTGGCGGTGTGTAAATCCACTTTCCCGTGAATATACTTTTTATTCTAAAGTACATAACTCCTATTCCAGGATTGATTACCTGCTTCTATCGAATCCATTAATGGAAAATGTGATAAATTCAGAGATCCACAACATCTTAATTTCAGATCATGCTCCCATTTCAGTCACATTCTGTCCTTGCTTTAATCTATATAAAACAAAACAGTGGAAGTTCAATAACATGCTGCTGTGGGACAATTATGAACTCTGTGGCATCGATACAGACACTTTGGGAGGCTTTCAAAGGTACATGCATAGGTTGGTGTATTGGTTATGGCACAGCAAAACAGAGAGAAAGAAGCCAAAGAAAAAATAAGCTCTTGCTAGAGCTGAAAAACTTGGAGATGCAACGTATGAGAGATCCCAACGATAAGAAATGAAAGACTATGGTGCTAATGACTAGAACAGAGTTACTCGATTATACATGAAGAAATACAGGAGAGCAAGATGGCAGCAGCAGCTGTGAGTGGTTCTGCAGGCTCCACTCACGAGCAGAAATCTTCCGTCACTGGAAACGGCGCACCTGGTGACCAGGTATTCACAGGTGCTCTAGGAGAGCCCGCTGGCCTCCTGCAGCGGCTACATTCACATCCTCCGGCCTGGGAGGGACACACGGACTGTGGCACTGATACTGGGGTTAGTTCTGTGGCCCGCACTTACCAACAAAATACACTGGCTACGGATCATCATCCTCACGATAAACTGTCTGTAACACGTGACGTATGTCAACAAAGACCAAGTCCCGTAAGGGCCAAAAGACATTTAGCCAATCGCGCAACATCAAAACAGAGACAGTTAAAACTTTTCCGAACAGTGAATCATGCCCAAATCATCTGGAACTCTGAAACAAAACCCAGTGGAATTTTAGGACATATAAACATCAGAAGCATACTTCCCAAAATGGATCAGACACAGAAACTACTCACTGATTCTAACTTGGATTTGCTGTGTATATCTGAGAGTTGGTTGAATACTAATGTTCCCACTGACCTAATTAACATACCAGGATATTGTCAGGATTTTTCCTTCACAGTCCTAAGATTGCTCAGTGGTGCCTTTAATGGTTCTTTACCAACACCTGACATAATTCAGAATAAAGATGCAGAGAACAGCTGGGTGCAATCAAACAGAGTTTTACTTGCAGCAAGGAGAACAACAATACAGAGTGTCAAGCAGTCTGAGGTGTTGATCTGAAGCTAATACAAAAGTCTTCTCTCTATATAGGCATGTGTGTGCGTGTGTGTTTAACATGTAGGGGGGGGTGAGAGGTGTCGTGGCCTTCACGTCTCCTTCTTGGGTCTGTTTAGGCTGGTCTGGTGATGCACCGAGTCATAAACAATAGGTGATAAAAAGTAACAAGGAGAGGACTGCACAAGGCCATGTAGTATCTGTGTGTGTGGGGAAAGGATGAAGCTGCTAAAGAAAAGGTTATACAACGATCAGGATAGAAATGTTCAAATACATGAAAACACTAAATACAATATGTACAAAGTTCAAATCATTCTTAACAGATATACATGCTACAGGAGAGATAGGCCCAAGGAAAGGGGAGGGGGTGTTTTAATCTATATTAGGGAGCATTTTAAGACCTCAGAGCTTGAATTCAATGTGAATCTGGAGTGCCTAGGATTGAATGTAATTCTTTCCCCAAACATGAACTTTAGTACAGTAGTGCTTTATAATCCCTCATCTCATGATGTAAATTTCTACAAAGAGTTGAACAATCTTCTGTCTGCTGTTGACAACGGTTGTGAATGCAGATTGTTTGGAGACTTAAACATTAACTGGCTGTGTGAAAGTAGCAAAATGAAACTAAAATCAATTATGGAATAATGTAAATATAAACAGCTTATTGATAGACCTACACGAGTCACTAGAAAGAGGGAAACCCTTATAGATCAGATCTTTACAAACAGGCCAGAGAGAGTAACAAAAACATACAATCTTATTACCGGCCTCTCAGTTCATAACATGACACTTATTATAAGAAAGCTAACTAAAAAATGCCTAGTTCACCACAAACAAACAGAGAGTCAAGTTTTAACAACAGGAATTCCGAAATCAAAAATGTCTGACTTTGAACTTGATTTAAAGGAAGTAAACTGGGAAGGAATAACTAAAGAGCCAGATTTAAACCATAGTGCAAACAATTTTGCCTTGGACCCTTTGTGACTCAATAAGCAAACACACAAAAACCTGGAAAAATAAACCTAAGAAATACTCTCTTCCATGGTTTAACAGTGACGTCCTTCAGATCACCAAAGAGCGAGATTTTGCTCTGAAAAAGTCTTTAATAACTAAAACTAATACTGACCATCTTATTTTCACTGGCTTAAGAAACAAAGTGGTGTCTGAGCTGCGGAGAGCCAAGACTAATTATTTCATCAAACTCACTGAAGAGGCCAATGGCAACAGTTCTAAACTCTGCAACATATGAATAGACTAACCAACTCGAGTAAGCAAATGCACCCCAAAATAAACTGCCTCAAAGTTTGTGATAAAATTATTGATAGTAATGAGTCAATTGCAAATGGTTTTAATAGTTTTTTGTATCAAGTCTATGCAAGACTTAGCAAGCAATTTTAAATCTTCTGGTTCATTACCTGTTGAATTTGACCATGCTCACACAGACTCCTTTAACATGAAAGAGGTATCCCATGATAAAGTTAAAAAAGTGATTGCTAACTTGAGTAACTCCATGTCTAAGGATATCCATGACCTAAATGCTGTATTTATCAAGAAATATCTGAGCTTTCTGTTGGAGCCAATTACTTACATGGTAAACTTTTCAACACAAACAAAAATCTTTCCAGAGAGCTGGAGAATATCAAGAATTACGCCAGTTTATAAATCAGGTGACAAAGATTTAGCAAGTAATTACAGGCCCATTGCCATCCTCCCGGTAGTCTCAAAGGTTCTGGAGAAGATTGTAGCTGAATGGTTATTAGAACACCTAGGGCTCTAATTTCCTGGCGCAACTCAGGGTGGCGCAGGATGGTGCAGCCTGGCGCACCCCGCGCAGTGGTAATTTCATCCGGCGCACCGCTGTGCGCAGCCAATTCGGCAATTTGGTACACTGGCTGCGCCGAGATGGGTGTGACAGCGCACCAGGGGAGGTGTCGACAGATTCAGCGTGGCTCAGTGACAATTTTGTGCCAAAAAAACGCTCTGAAGGTGCGCTGAAAGCCCGCCAGCTCCAACCTGGTCTATTCTCGGCGCAGGCATGTGCACTCGGTGCAGTGGTAATTTGGCTGACAGGCGCACAGTGCGCACACGTCACCAAAACCTCACAGACAGGTGTCCAGAGTGTCAGGCACATTTCAATGCAATAAACAATCGCAACAACCACTATTTAATGTAACCGTCTGAACCAGCACATACATTTGTATCTATATTAATTGTCCTGTCACATCTGATGTCAGATCAGAGACGTTTGTCATAACTAACGAGTTCACATCTCTCAGCCAACCACAAACAGCCACATCATCCGATACGGAGTATCCGGCTTCTCTCATCTCATGAAATTCAAAAGAAAAGAAAAAAGAGAGAAACGCTCACTGAATAAATGTAAGTCACTCTGTGTCTTAAGGATTTACCTGTGATTGCCCATATTTCTCTGTTTTAATCTTTATTCTTAACGTGATCTAAAAAGATGGAGTACATTATTGCAAGGAGGATGAGGAGGAAATATATATTCACCTAAGGCGCTGCTATTTGGCGATGACAGACCAGTAATGCAGGTGGATCACAAGCATGATGAATGGATTAGCCTGCTGCTGTGTTTAAATGTAATTATCACTTAATTTTGTACTCCTATTATGACACAAAAACAGATTACGTCTGTCCCGCGAGGTGGTCCACATGGTGACACGCATCGTGGCCTCCAATGCGCAGCCCGGTGGCTCCTGCGCTCTCCCAGTTGCTGCAAAAGTGACAGCGGCTCTGACCTTATTCTCCACCGAGGTGAAATTGTCACTGCGCCTCGCCCGAGGTGCATTTAAAGGCAAGGAGAGGCGTTTATGTGATTGGTGAAGATCACACTTGGCTGTGTTAAACCCACTCAAGTCTTATCTCCTCCCTCTCTGCTACGTGCGCCGGTAGGAGAGACGGAGGCGTGGGTGCGCCTGCCTGCGCCAGACTGCGCCGTGCACGAAACTTGCAAAATGCCCTGGACACACCCTGTTGGCACGGCGCAGGGCAGGTGCGCCCCGCCTGCGCCTGGTCTACGAAATTAGAGCCCCTAGAGTCTAACCAACTGCTTCATCCACAGCAGTTTGGATTTAGAAAAAAATACTCCACGGAAACAGCAAACTGTTACCTGCTTGAGAAGATGAAAGCCTCTCTGGAGAAGGGAAATGTTGTAGGAGCAGTGCTCTTGGATCTAAAAAAGGCCTTTGACACCGTTAACCACAGTGTCTTACTCAGCAAACTAAATCAATTCAAAATGTCACCTGCAGCTCTGAAGTGGTTCAAATCATATCTGGGGGGGGGCAGCAATGTGTCAGGGTCAATGGGGTGAAATCACATATGAACGCAAACAGCATGGGAGTACCACAAGGGTCTGTTCTTGGTCCATTGTTGTTCACATTGTATATCGATGACCTACCAAGCTGCTTTCCAGATGTCAACTGCCAGATGTACACTGATGACACGGTCATCCATGTGTCCACTTAAAGATCCAGCCTGGCAGGTGAACATCTGACGCAGGCTTTATTTCACATCTCTGAACGGCTCCAGTTATCCCATCTCACTCTTGATGTAAAAAAAAGTGTATCCATGTGCTTCTCCATGCGTAACAGGCCTGCACATGATGTATTTAAGGTCAGGATTGAGATTGAAATCATTGATGAAGTGAAAAAAGTTCAGCACCTTGGCATCATCCTGGACAAGAACTTAAAGTTTGACAGTCAGGTTAAGTACATCTGCAAGAAGGTAGGACCAAACCTTCACTGCTTTCGTTTTATTAGAAGGAACCTGTCACATCAAGCTGCAAAACTGTACATGCATGCAATGATTTTTTCTCATCTGTCATAGTGCATCACATCATGGTCACAAGCTTCTTCAACCACATTAAACCCCATGATCTAAATATACAAGCAGGCAATAAAACTCATGGACAAGAAACCAATGAGACGGCATCACTGCCACACTGTAAGAAAACTTTCTTTCATTTTTGGAAATTGTATAAATTTTAGTACTCTTAAACTGTTTTTTTTTAAATGTCTAAATAATCATGTGTCTCTGCTGTTTTCTGAACTGGCCACCAGGCGTCAGAGCTCTCACAGAGCGGCCACTCGATCCTCCACCAGTGGTGATCGTCTTGTCCCGAGATACAAGACTTCACTGCGTCAGTCAGCTCTTTCTGTAAAAGGAGCAAAACTTTGGACCTCTCTGCCCGCTAAACTAAAACTGTAGACCAACAGTAATGCTTTAACAAAGGACTCAAACAATGTCTAAAATCAAAACAACAGTGCTTACATGAATAATTTTAACTGGTTGATTGCTTTACCATGTTGCCTTAGTTTTACAGCTGATGTACATATTTATTCTGGAAAAACTGCTTCTTTTTATTGTTGGGATGTTATTGTACACTGTACTTTGTCTTCGCTCTCTTCTCTTATTACTTTTATTATCTTATCATCTTAAAAGCCTCCTGTGGACAAGTGTTGCGAATTAGCACCTGTGCTAAAACACTCAAACAATGCATCTGGTTTGTCCAATGTAGTTGTGATGTCCACATCAAATAAACAATAAAAAAAACTTCTACTGCATTATATAGACTAAGGAAAAAATATTTTGAATCTGGCGACAAAGCTGGCAAAATGCTTGCACTTAGATTAAAACAACTAAAGAGTAACTCATCGATAACTGCCATATATGATAACAGTGGATCCTTAGTATATGAGCAGAAAGAAAGAAATATGGCATTTCAAAAATAGTACTCATAGTTGTATGAATCAGAATGTCACTACAATCCTAATTTGATTGATGACTTTCTCAAAACCGCACCTCTCCCGCACTTGAAAGAAGATGACAGGACATATTTGGAGACGGATGTCCAGGAAGTGGAGATCAAGGCAGCTGTTGGAGCTCTCACTGCTGGTAAAGCACCAGCTCAGGATGGTTTTAGTGCAGATTTCCATAAATGCTTCCAGGAAGTTTTATCTCCATTTTTGACATTGCTTTACAGGAAAAATATTGCCAATCAATCCATGCCTCATAGTATGTATGTAGCTGTAATCTCTCTGCTGCCTAAAAAACCATTTAGAAATGGGCAATTTGCGTCCACTCAGTCTGCGAAATAACGATTATAAAATCTTCGCTAAAATTCTAGCAATGCGTCTTGAGAAAGTCATCTCCTCATTAATTCATCTAGACCAGGTGGGTTTTATTGCTGGGCGTCATTCTGCTCATAATATGTGAAGACTTTTCCATGTAATGTCAGAGGCTGCATCTCTTCAACATCCCGCATCTCTCTTGATGCTGAAAAAGCATTTGACCGAATAGAGTGGTCTTATCTGTTTCACATATTGTCAAAGTTTGATTTTGGACCAAAGTGTCTACAATGGATTAAGGCCCTCCATCACGACCCGGCTGCCTGCGTCAAAACCGATGGATTAATATCTCCCACTTTTCAGCTTTTTAGATCTACTAGATGAGGTTGCCCAGCCTCTCCAGCCATCTTCACTTTAGCACTTGAGCCCCTTGCCTGTGCTATTAGAAAAAAAATCAGAATATAACGGGTATTATGTTGTTTAATCATGAATTAAAAGCCAACCTTTATGCAGATGACATTTTAATGACATTGTCTAGACCTGCACATGCTGGCGGGCTATCTGGATACAAGATCAACTGGTCCAAGAGTGAGGCCATCTCTTTAAAGCACTTCACACGCCCTGATCATCTGAGCTCTACTCCTATTGTATGGATGTCAGAAGGTATGTGATATCTTGGTATTAACATCGTATCTCCAATTGATAGAGTTTTTCAGTTGAACGGTCCAAAATTATTAAAAACTGTGCGGGATGATCTGAATACATGGACAAACTTCCCATTATCGTTGTGGGGGAGGGCGGAGGTGCTTAAAATGAATGTGCTCCCAAGATTAGCTTTTCTTTTTTCTGCTAGCCCCTTAGAATTTCTTCAGAAATGGCTCAAAGAGATTAATAAATTATTTTCTCTGTACTTATGGAAAGATACAAAAACAAGAATTAGCATAAAAAAATGTATGTCCCTAGGAAGAAGGGTGGACTAGGGGTACCAGATGTGTACACATATTATTTAGCATATAGTGGTGTATACCCCATATCCTGGGCGTATAAGAAAGATGAAGCAGATGTGAGTAGCTGGAGATGGCTGGAGCAGAAGATTATATCTGAAAACTGAAAAGGTCTCTCTTGCTTCTTTTTGGCATCACCCTAAATCTGATAAGCGCAAAAAAACCCTATTATCTTATTTTCATGTAGAATAGCTAAAGCAATACATAAACAACTTAAAATTAATGGTTTATCCTTGCCCTCTTGTCCTATATGGAAACCGATTAATCATGATATATGGCTGGACAAAAATGTTGCTGAGCTAGGCCACATACTCAGTAGTAATGGAGAGATGTTTCATTTTCATGAACTTCGGGTGGAATTTGGTTTGAACAATTTAGATATATTTCAGTGTTTGCAATTGAAGTCTGTAACAAGTGTTTGCTGGTTACTAAGTAGTAATACTGTAATAAAGGATAAATGTTGTAGGTTGGAAACAGAAGACTAGGAATGTCTGCTGGAGGGCAGGAACCAGTAAATAAAGACAATGAAGCCAGATATTGAATGACATGATGGTGTATTATACAAGAACAGTGTTAGTGGGTACCCAAATATAATATTTACAAGACTGCAGTAATAGTACTAGTTCAAGAAGATTGTCAAGTTAATGACTTGTCCGTGACAGAAAGTTCAAAGATCAATCAGCCAGCCTAATCCAAAGTTCATATTCTCCCGGGGTACAAAGGAAATCCAGGGTTGAAGTAACACCCCACGAATGAGTCTGTTATATTATTGTTTGTTGTGATTTGTCCAGAAAGCCCTAACATATCCGAGGAGATGTAGATGGAGTGGGTGTGTGGCTTCGAGTTGGAAGGAGGGTAAAAGTCAGGCAGCACAGCCTCCTACCAGACCATGGATCGATGCAGACAGAAAGGATCTGGGTCAGCTCCAGCCCAATTTCACTAGCTTGCCTTCAGGTTTCAACCCTCCATAGGGCACCTCGCCTGTATACACAAACAGGTGCTTTTAAAATCTCAAACATCATTCTATGGTTCAAAACATATACACAACATGACAACAACATGAAATGCTAATAGTGAGGCTAGTATTAGCATAGCTAAAACTACCACAAAATGTTCAGAATACAGAAGCTTATACTGATCCAACGCAGTTGACCACATGTTAACATGTTAGTATGCTAACTTAAGCATGCTAGTTAGCACTAGCATAATCTCATTATACCATCAACATCATTCACAATATACAAAGACAAATCAATTTGTACAGCATGTTAGCATTAGCATTGTGGCTAATGCTAAGGTCGACTTAATTTGGATTCAGACTCTCCAGTTCAGTTGATCAAAATGCACAAGACAAGGTTCCCTGTCACCAGAAGGTCTGTTTTGGTATCTACAGAAGGTTAAATGTACTTGGTAAATTTCAACCAGTTTAAGATGAAACATTGCCAATTGTTTGGAGGTGCTGACCTTCAGCTGCTGTCCCTGGGCTTCTCTCCCACACAACTGCAGGAAAGAAGTCAGAGAAGCTTAAACATTCCCTCCTAGGTTTGTGATTGGACCATGTGGACTGTGTGTTGTGCAGAGGTGGGGGAAACCAGTACTTGATTGAAGTGGATAGTGGACTGACACTTGAGCAGATGGAAAAACCAGGGCTATGGATTTCAACCCTTTGTTAACAGTCCATCATGCATAGTCATATCCTTAAAAACATTATGCTAGCTGATAATGAACCGGTTGATATAAAATTAAAAGAGGCCTTCTCTGACAGAGGTATAGTTTCTAAGATCTATAGATTATTATGTTGTACTTTTTCTAAATGTGGTGCATCCATAAAAGCACAATGGGAGAACAATTTGGGTCTACATCTAACAGCAGACCAGTGGGGAGCTATCTGGAGTCATTCAAATTATCTCTTTAAATGTGTAAGGTATAAAATTATGCAAATGAAAATTCTGAATAGGTCCTACATTACTCCACACAAATTCAAAAAAATGAACTGTAATGTTTCAGACAAGTGTTGGCATGGGTGTGGGATGACGGGTACTCTTTTGCATTTATTTATTACAAGCAGCTTCTGTTCTGCAAGATCTGGGAAGTGATCATGAAAATCTATTGAGTTTAATCATGTCACTCTTGAATAAGAAACAAACAGAGGGGGATACACTATAACACGTATTTATAATAAACTGTTGTCTAATTATTAATTTATATAATTTATATTATATATATATATACACACATATATATAATATGTGTGTGTGTGTATATGTAAATATATATACATATATGTATATATATGTATATATATACATATATATACTTATATACATATATATGTATATATATGTCTATATCTATATATGTGTATATATATATACATATATACACACACACACACACACACACACATATATATATATATTTTTTTTATATATATATATATAGATATGTATCTGTGAAGATCATAAACTGTTCTCCTTACCCCAGGAACAGGAAGTGGGCGGGGCTGTCAGAATCAATTCTCCTGACAGCTTCAGTCTCATTATTATTAAACTGTTATTATTATGCTGGTATTATTTAACTCAGGATGGCCACACTACAGACTCTACATGCTCATTATTTGATATTAAAGCTTACCTAATGAAACAAAGGAACGCTGCATCTTTTGGTCCAACAGACAGAGTAATCTGAGTACAGTACCTGAATACTCGATGATCGTTTCCTCTGAACGATGTCAGAGAGAGAGGAGCCTCAGCAGATTAAGGAGGGTTCAGGAACAGAGTGAGGAGCTCTCCTCATGTTCGCACTGAAACTTAATTCTCTGATCAACTTAAATGTCAGACTGACCTTGAACGCAGCACGCTCCGTGGAGGGGGTGTTAGTGGAAATGAGGGATTAACAAGGACTCCTGAGGGGGGTCAGGGTGGTTTAAGGAGACATGAAGAAGAGCTGAGAACCAGGCTGAGATCAGGAGGAGATCTGAGGGAGGAGGGATGAAGAGCCCTCAGAATAATGCTGATGATGATGATGGTCCAGACGGGGGGGTCCCCACATTAAATACTGCTCTTCACCAGCCACACTCTGAGGAACATCTATGATCTGCTGTTGAAGAAGTCCACATGAAGAGCATCAAGTCAGAGCTGTCTGCAGCAGAGGACATCTCCATGACTGATGTCCTCAGGAGCTCAGCCGACCACAGGGACCATGGGACATCCATTTACTGCTGACTTTATACCCTCACCCAGCCTCTTCCTAAATCTCTGAACTGTCCCTTTAATGCTGTCAGTGTGATGTTATTGTGTTAGTTTAGATGTTAAAGTATAATTATATTAGTTAGTATTAGTTAATCTGCTCTGTCTCCTGGTTATAAACTCTGTGGGCGTCTCGCTCAGGGAGGATTTCTGCAGTCATCCTTTCAAACTCTCTCAGACTTTCTCTCGCTTGTCTCGTGGCACAGGAATAATCTGAGGAGAGATTTCACTCTGAAGATGCTGCTTTAGTTTCATCAGCTGCTCTGACTGATGTGCATCATTATGGATAAAATTATCGGGCTAATTATCCTGCCCACAGGAGGCTGAGGCTGGGAGCAGAGCGCTGAGCTGTCTTCACAGAAATGAAGGAAGAAGAACCACTTTGTTAAAACAAGGACATAATGAGGCTCAGATACACCGAGATCTCCCAGAGTGCTTTGCTCCTGTTCTGAGGAACAGGCCCTGGCCGCTCAAACTGCAGGGCGTCTGCGGGTTTGTCTGTTTTAAGGGTTAACTTGGATCATACTCACATCATAATTCAGTGGTTTAGATCAAATTAAGGATAAATGAAGGCTCTGGTTATCTTTACGGTTCTCAAACTTCCTTCAAACAAAACAAAGGTTGAATTCAGGGTTCATGTTTAAAAATGTGCCTTAATCAGGGTTATTAACCCTTACAGAGCCACAGAGCAATCATTAACTGAAGAAGGATTTAGATGGACAGCTGACCCAGCAAGAGGGTTTGTAAATTTAAATACAAAACAGACTGAAACACTTTAATATAAAACTGAGTGATAAAAAGACATTAAAACATAAAACAAAGACACTAAAACATGAATCAGAGAAACACAAGACATGTTATTATTACATATGATCATGTGTTGTTATTATCATGTTATTATCAAATGGACATATGTTATTACCATGTTACTGTGTCACATATATCAGCATGTATTCTGACTGAAAACACGCCTCAGGACAATCACTGAACATGTCTGCATCAGTCCCACCCTGATGTGTGCCCCCTCCCTGACGGGCGTACCTACACAGAGGGCTGATCGTCAGCTGAAATAACGACCTGTTGTCTGAACATCAGGTGATTCTCTCCTCCGACTCTTTTTGTTCTTGTCAGACGGTGAATCAGATGGCCCTCTACCTGAGGCTTTGCTGATTAAAGAGAGATGGTGGAGATGTTTGAGACCAAACAGGGACACCAGAGTCTGGGCTCAGCCTGCAGATGCCACCGTGTTCCTGCTGTGTTCACATCCCGATCACGCCTTTAGGAACCACAGAGGGCTGATGTTTCTGAGGGAAACAGATAATAGTCACATCCATCATGAGTTCATCAGGTCATGACCTCAGTGATGCAAACATCAAACTGTAAAAACCTGTAAATCCTCAAAGGGTGAGCCTGTGAACACCTACAGCAGGTCTGTCACCCTGTGGTGATCCTGCTACCCCTCTGACCTCTGACCTCAGACGTGCAGGTGACCCCTTGACCTTCACTGCGATGTTTAAACTGTCTGAAGGTCTCAGGTTCTCATGACACCATCAGCCTGTAGAAACACACACACACCTCTAGCCCCTCCCCTTCAGGAAGTAGTGAGTGAGTGCTGAAGCTCCGCCCCCTCTGTCTCTGGGTGAAGGGTTGGAGTTTTTATGTAACAACACGGAGAGAGAAGCAGAAACAACACTTCTGCAGAGTCATCGCCTCAGGTAAGACCAGCTCTGGATCCTTCTGGATCCTTCTGTCAGAGATGATTTCTTTTTGAGTCTTTTAGAGACGAAGGATTTAAAACTTTTCAGTGAGTTTGTGAGCCTGCTGCAGGAGTGAGTCTGATCTGTCTGATCATCTCCACTCACATTAACTCATGCGGGAGAACACGAGGACAATCATGTTCTTCAAAATGACAAGAATAAAGTAAAAAAATGATTAAAGAGGACCAAGAAATACTGAGGATACTGACGATATGATTCAGATTCAGAAGGTCCGGGCAGGTTGAAGATCAGAGCAGGGTAAAGGTCAGAACAGACTGAAGGTCCGGGCAGGTTGAAGATGAGATGGACACCAGAGGACAGAGGTGGACAGAGTCTGCTGACAGTTGACGGCGTGGACGCTGCTGGTGTGACAACCTGGTTTAGATGATGGATGAGGTTTCGTTTGTCTCTTGGTAGATCCTCGATGTTCCTCCCCTGTAACATCTCTGCACAGAGGAGGATGGATGGATCCATCTCTGTATGGATGTATGTGTATGTACAAATATGTGTTATATATGTGTTTGTATATATGTGTATATGTGTATCTATAAATGAAGAGTATGGCTTCAGTCTGCTTTATTGTCAAGGGTCTTGAAATAACACTTGTTAAGAACTGGAGCTATACGATTGACTGATTGACTTGATTGACTGACTGACTGACTGACTGACTGACTGACTGATTGATTGATTGATTGATTGAATGATTGATTGAGTGACTGATTGATTGACTGACTTGATTGATTGATTAACTGATTGTTAAGTTGAAGCGCAGTCAACTTATACTGGGTAACTCACATCTATCCAGGGTTGACTCACCCCAACAGTGGCAGTCAGGATAATCGATAGCACGATGCGGATTATCACCAGGGTAACTCAATCCAGGTTTGTCTCATCAAGAGCTGTGAAAGCACACGTATAAGGGGAGGGCTCAGAGGCAGTTGACCAATAGTAATCATGAGCAGCAAACACGCTGAGAGGCTCAGGGAATACACTGACAGAGCTCCCTATTTCACATGTGAAAGCAACGTCTGATAATGTTAAAATGTGAGGGTGACAAAGCCAGTTTAATGGAGAAAGGAAACACTGTAGTGGCTGTCAATCATAGGCAAAATGTGGGGTAACGCATAGCGGGCTGTGTAAATGCGTATGTTACTCGTCAATTTCTCAATCTGACACTGATCACACTCAGGAATCTCATGAAACAATATACTGTGCAAATGAACTGCATGTCTGACAGTTATCATTCAGATGTAATCCCTCTGGAGTGAGGAGGTCGTGGGAGCAGATAAAAAATAAATACAAAAACATCATTGCATCTGTAGCTAAGTTAGTCTGTTTCATGTCATATCATGCTTCAATTAAGATTTAAGTCATCACTACAATGAAATCATGCCAACATACCAATCTGATGTCTGACCCAAACTAACAATTTAGAAATCAGCAGCTGGGCTAAAACACACCCCCTCTTTGAAGAAAAAAGCCTCAAACACAATGAATAAAGTGCAGGAATGACATGATAGAATAATGTGCTGTTTCACATCAGCATTACATCCCTTTTATTTGTCAAGTATGTTGCATTCGAATGTATGAAAGGGGCTATATAAATGAAGTTTATATAGCAGGGCGGTGCACAATGACTGCGGGACAGTCAGTCGGGTCGCACGGGCAATAAACAGCTCCGATATATCACACAGGTGAGTCTGGGCCGCGAGAACGGGTACGGCTCATATAGCACATATCAGGTTGATCTAGAGGGTCAGATCGGTCTTGGGACGCCCTTTCTCGTCTTAATGCTTGTCTCACAAGTTGTGCCTCTGTCAAACCGGGTTCGGGAGAAGAGGGCAGGCCATGTTTCGGAGTAGCTGATTGGCTGGTGCGAGGGGCATTTTACAGGATCAGATTCAACCTCCAATTTATCCTGCTCCAGAGCAGGTTAGCCGTTCAGAGTAAGTCACCATGGTGATCAACCCCGATAAGAAATGAACCGGCTTTGTGCTTTCGATGAACCAGGCTTAACCCTGAAGTTACCTTGCTAAGACATTAATCCTGCTTCGTGCTATAGGCCCCAGCTCCTCTGATGGACCAGGTCCTGGATCACTCCGAGCCTCAGACTGACCTCCCATCTCTTCTTCTTTGGTGTTTCACAGTACACAGCAGATATGGTTACACTGATGGAGGACGAGGTGTTCAGGGCGTTCACCACTTACGCCGCCGTGGTCATCGTGAAGATGATGCTGATGTCTCCACTGACCTCTTTCTACCGCTTCAGGAGGGGAGTACGTACCAACATTTAAGATTTATGGACAGGAAGTCACTGTGTTTGTTTACATCTGAACAGGAAGTTATAATAACTGAGCCTCCCAGGACTTTTAGGTCTTTATGTACAATCAGCATTAATGAACATGTCTGTTATTACGCCATAGTTAGTCAAAGGTCTTGATTCCCTCTGTGGTGAACAGTGTGAAAGACCATCATTCACTTAGAACCAGAATCCTGACTCACTGTCATAACAACATGCAGGCATCAGGTCAGAGGTCATAAGATCATCTAGACCATAGACATAATATACGTAGACGCCTCATAGACTGACGCTGCCTATTGGAGCTGACGTATTAGCTTGGCCGCCATCTTGGATGGGTCCTTCATGCGACCCCACTGCATTTATATTTATTGAGGAAGGTGTATAATGCCTAACTTTAATCATCATAACTCCCTGAATTGTTACCAGATTTTCACACGGTTTGGTTTGTTACAAATGGCAGAGATGTAGTTATGATCCAGGACGCTGTCACACATTAAAAATACCTGCTAATTCATTAATTAATTAATGAACAGAGGAGGAACAACAACAGCATTAGCGGCAAATGATATGACGGTGGGGGGAGTGTCATTGGTATGGCTGTGGTTGTAAGGAGAGAAGATGTAGGGAAATGGGGCAATGAATAAGTAAGTAAATAATAAAATATAGTAAAATATGGATAAAAAGAAGTAGAGGAATGAGGAATAGATATGACAAGGAGAAAAGGGGAAAGGTATGTTAATAATAATAATTGTTATTGTTATATAAGAGGGGGATGAGTAAATAATAAGGGTAATATAGTAATGATAATAGTGATAGTAAGAATAGTAATATTATTTTTAATAATAATGATAGTAATAATAACAATAATACTAATTCTTTTTTTGTTTTATTTTATTTTATTTTCAAAATCATCATCACTGTCATTGTAGTGTAACCCAAGTTTTATAATGTTTTTTTATTTGTGATTTAAATTGTTTTGATTGTACTTTGTGATCCCCCTCTGTGTCTGAGTGGCCCTCGTGAACCTCCATAGACCAGAATCTGTTTAAATTATTTTAGGTTAATCTGCTTTTGATTTGTATTGATTTATTTTACTAAATTCCACTTCCAAACACTCACCTATACGCCGTTGATCAGTAAACCAATCAGGACACACCCCACCATTCAAAAGTATCCGGTTCTTCCTTTTCCACTTCTGATGAAACAGCGGACACAGCAGGGGAAGACTAACGCCACACGTGTACCGAGCAAACGCTACACATGTGATTATTCACTACAACGGTGAGCTGCATTTTCTTTGTCTTTCTTTTCCTTTGTGTTTCTGTTCTGTTTAAATCTTTATGTACCGTGCCGCGGTAAGCGCAGCACGCAATTCTTTTTAAGAGTAATTGTTTCCGTTCATCTTTTATGATACAATGATTTTGACCTGTTTTAGGTCAGGTTTTTTATTACCCCATGAAAAAACGAAGAATGAAGACGACGATGGCGAGCTGGACCACGGACTTTTGATTTCTTCCTCCCTCCCTGGATCACAGTTGACTCCACATGGTCCTCATCCCGGTACCCTGAACACGTTTTTTTTTTCTTTATTGAACAAATAGGATTTCATACAAAGTGCAAAAACATGAACAATTGAGTACTGCAAACCAGAAAAAATATGTACTCATAAGTAGCAATCCAACATCGGAATTTGATGAGTTATCACACCTCATAGAAACAATTCACAACATTATAGTGCAAAACTGTGGTTTCATGTTTGAAATAATGAACCAGGAGAAAATGAAAGAAATACATATTGAATAAAACTTGGACAAATAAAGGAATATAAATAAATAAAATAAAAATAAAATTAACAAGGGGTCAGGATAAATCAAGATTTTCTAAAGCCATATATAGTTTATTAGCTTGGGGGCTATCAACTTGCTTAAGGGACTGTTTGAACAAAGATAGGTCATTTTTTAAAGCGGACCACGAAGGGGGGGATTTTGCATAGCGACACTTATGTATGAAGTATTTTATAAGAATTATCAGATTGTTGACTATTAATTCAGATCTCTTTTCCTTCAAAATTACACCAACTTGAATATGTCGATATGACCAGAGGTTGATATTCATGGAATCAGATGAAATTAAGTTATATAGAGATTTCCATAGATTTTTAATAGTATCACATTCAAAGAACAGGTGTTCTGTTGTTTCTACGTTTGTTTGGCAAATATAGCAATTTTCTACCGCTAGTTTAAATCTTTTATTAATGAATTCATTAGAGGGGTAAATGTTATTTAGCGTCTTGAAGTGTACTTCCTTGCACTTGGGAGGGATTGGGAATTTTAAGTATTTTGTTCGAATAGATGCTCTTTTAGATCTGTCATACTCTCTAAGGGAGAGTGTACTTTTAACTAAATTTGGATTAAAAATGTTAACTAAGTACTGTCTTAAAAATGTATTATTACAGTTTTCAGAGATCAGGTCCATGTTCTCAATTTTAATTTTGTGTAGAACTGGAGTATGAACATTAGGTAAATTATTTCTGATCAATTGAATAAGGGCTTCTGGGATATTTTGTGTAACTTTTCTATAGAGTTCATTAGAGCAGTTAATGTTATATTTCGCTATGAATTCATCTCTTTCGAATAAGTACCCGGTACTGTCCATTAAATGTGTCACAGACCAGATCTGTCTATCGAACCAGTCCTCCACAAACATAGATCTCCCTCTGTTCAGTATTACTCTATTATTCCACAATGGGACATTGTGGGGGCTGAAGTTATGTTTAAACATCAATTTCCATTGTAATAAAACTTGTTGATGAAATTTTGAAATTTTAATTGGTAGTTTTGATAATTCATAGTCACATACTAATAAAAATTCAATACCTCCAACTTTATCAAAAATAAGGGTGGGTAAGCAGAACCACATCTCATCAGCATTTTTTAGACAGGATTTGAGCCAGTTAATCTTTAACATTCCATTCATAATTTCAAAATCAGTAGCATTTATACCACCGTCCTCATGGTTCTTTACCAAATCTCCATTTCTGATGTAGTGATGTCTATTTTTCCATATGAAATTGAAATTCATTCTATTAATTTCTTTTATGATCCTTGGTGGGATTGCTAGGGAGTATGCTGGATAGATTAACCTGGATAATGACTCAGTCTTGGTTAGTATTGATCTTCCAAACAGTGTTAAGTCCCTTTGTAGCCAATTATTTAAGTTTTTTTTGCATTTCTCAATGTTATTTTTAATATTCTTTGTTTCACTAGTGTCAGAATTTTTAGTGATCCAAATTCCTAAATATTTTATCTTGGTTTTGACAGGCATATCATATAATAAGGAATCAGAACAATTATGTATGCTCATAAGTTCACACTTGTCCATATTCAAATGTAGACCTGAGGCTCGGGAGAAGACTTTAATAGTCTCTAAAGCTAATGGAATTTGCTCTTTGTCTTTGAGAAATATTGTTGTATCGTCAGCAAGCTGACTAATGATCAAATTATGGTTATTAATTTGTAATCCTTTGATGTCTGAGTGCTTAACAGTAATAGCAAGTAGTTCTGCAGCTACAATAAATAAGAGTGGTGAGATGCTGCATCCCTGCCTAATGCCTCTTTTAACATTGAATCTAGAACAAGTGCCTTCTGACAGAGAAACACAACTATTTATGTCAGTGTATAACATCCCAATCATATCAAGGAATGCATTACCAAAACCAAAATGTTTAAGTGCATGGATAATAAAAGCATGTTCAATTGAATCAAATGCTTTCTTAAAATCCAAAAACAGCATAAATCCATTATCCTTGATTAAGAAGTTGTAATCTATTAGATCCAGAACCAGGCGGATATTATTATGGATGGATCGACCTTTAAGAAAACCTGATTGTGTTGAACTGATTATTTTGGAGATACCTGTTTTTAATCTTGATGCCAAGACTTTTGTAAAAATTTTATAGTCTGTGTTTAAAAGTGTTATTGGTCTTAGGTTACTGAGAATTTTCTTATCTTTTCCGGGTTTTGGGATTAATTTAATCACACCTTGTTTCATTGTTTCCATCAGCTCTTTTTGATTAATACATTCAGTCAAAGCTTGAAATAACATACATTTTATGTCTTCCCAAAAATGTTTATAGAAATTTGTTGTTAATCCATCTGGCCCTGGTGATCTGTTAGAAGCCATGTTTTTAATTGCAGAATCAAATTCTTCTATGATTATTTCATCATTACAGAGTTCTTTAAAATTGTCATCAATTTTGGGAATCAAATGACTAATTTTATAAAAAAAAGCTGTGGCGTTTTGTTCTGATAAAGAAGATTTATACAGGTTACTATAAAAGTTAAAAATTTCTGTTTTAATGCGTGTGGGGTCTGTACATTCTTCTCCATGAATTAATAAACTATCTATTGAATTGTATTCTTGTCTTCGTTTCTCTAAACTGCAAAAATAAGTCGTAGTTTTTTCTCTGTCTTCTATCCACCTGGCTCTGGATCTTACATATGCACCTCTAGCTCTGTTCAAATACATCACATCTAATTTGGATTGCAAGTGGTTGATTTTTTCTTTTTCTTCCTCGGTCCAGACAAACTTTGTGTAAAGCTCCATGAGTTCTTTAACCAGATTTGTTTCTTCTGCTCTTCTTTCCTTTTCCAGCTTTTTTCCAAATACTATTGAGAGTTTTCTGACACTAAATTTGAAATATTCCCATTTAAGTATTGATGTACTGATGGTATCATTGTTTTTAATATCCAGAATTAATGCTTTAATCAAGTTACAGTATTCTACATTTTTTAATAGTTGTGAATTGAATTTCCAGTAATCTTTAAACTTACTGCTCTTTTCATTTTTTCTTCTTAAGTTCAAATTAATAATACAATGATCACTTAAAGGGGCATTAGAGATAGTTGACTCTGCAACGTGGTCTGAAATTGAACTTGAAACCAACCAGAAATCAATACGTGATCTAATATGATCATTAGGTTTATACCAAGTATATTGTTTGGTGTCTCTATTCAAAGTTCTCCATATATCAATTAAATTATTGTTGATAATGAAGTTTTCCAATAATGGGTTTCTATGTTTCCTTGACAGTCTTGGAGGCCATCTATCCATCACTTCATCAGGAGAAATGTTGAAATCACCTCCGATGACAATGTGATCAGTGGGGAATTTGGCTCTAAGTTCTTCTATAATCGAAGATATCTGCAGTAATAAGCACTTATTCTTATGCTCATTATTATACCCATAAATGTTAATCAAAATAATAAAATTGCTGTCAATGTTCAAAATTCCAGCCACCCAGTGTCCATCTTTATCTGCCGTATCATATAAAATTTTTCCAGGACATCTGTTAAAGCAAATGGCAACTCCAGCTGAACGATTCGAACCATGGCTGAAAAGGATTTTATCCCCCCATTGTTGCGACCAAAACTTAACATCAGCGTCATTGGAATGGGTTTCCTGAAGAAAAACACAGTTTGCTTGTTGTCCCTTGCAAAAAAGAAAAACAGCTTTACGCTTAATTGAGTCTTTGAGTCCCCTTGTATTAAAGGAAAGAAAAGAAATATCTGTATTTAACTGGAACGTAGAACACATAACCAAGTCTAAAGAAGTTTTGTTGAGGTGGAGTAGAGAAACCTTGAGTTAAGGTCCCATTTTCAGAAATGTGTTATGTAATCCTTGACAAAATCTGAAAACAGTCTAAAGCTGGGGTTTATTCAACAATACGCCTGCCCTCGATGTATCCAAATGGGCCTTTGAAGCCCGCAGCCTTGCCCTCCTTTCTTGCCTGGTCGATTTTTGGCCATAGTGCTTGTCTGGATCACCAGTCCTCCTGGATCAAATCCTCGGCAAAACGGATCCCTTTCTCTTTGCATACTGGTGATGCTTTTGTGCGTCTCCAGATGTCGTCCCTCACTGTACGTCTTGTAAACAGGATGATGATTTGTCGTTGTTTATTCTCCACCATTCGGCCGACCCTGTGTACCACATCAATCCCTTCATTCATTTTACCCTTCAGGTCCGGTGCGATTCTTCCCAGAAGTTCTACCACCTTTTCTCGGATGTTTTCATTGACTTCTTCTTTCCAGCCTTTAATGCGGAGGCACCATCTTCGTTTGTATCTTTCTTGATTTAATAAACAGTTCATCATATCATCTTTTTCTTTTGTGAGTAACTCGATTTGTCTCTCCATGTGTTTAATTTTTGTCTTGCACTCTTTTACCTCTTCTGCATTTAGCTGCACAGATTTAGCAATGGATGCTAGCATGGAGCTGTGTTGTTGCATCTGTTTGCTAACTTCCTCCATGCGGTCGTCAACACGTCTACCAAGAGAGTCTATAGCCTTCAGTATGGTGCCAGTTGACATGTCATAATCATCTTCCTGGGACGTACCTTTCTGTTTCTTGCCCGGGTTCACTTTTTCTGGGGTATTAACTGGCGTTGTTTCCCCTCTCTCTCGTTTGCCACCGTTAGCATTAGCTCCATCCATTGTTACTTGCATTGAATAGCCATGCTCGTTCGTGTTCACTTGGCCGGGAGCTTTTCCACAACTGTAGATTTCATAGTGTTCTTTTTGTTCATGTTCGGGCTTACTCTTCTATCTTCTGTGAAAAATTAAAGTTGGATTACAAGCTTCAAAAACGTTCTATTTCGGGACCGTAGTTAGAGCTCGTGAAGAAGCGACTAGTCAGTTCGCCATCTTGAGGATGCCTCCCCCTGAACACGTTTCCTACCCCCACCAGAGAAAAGACTATTTCCCTCCCATTTTTTTTCCTTCTTTAAAAGATGCATTATGGTGTTGTTATGATTGTTTGACTTGTGTTTATTTTATTTGAATCTGAAAAATAACATCATTTACTTAATTGAAGTCATTAATTGTCTGTCTTGATTTCACACATTCAATAATTTTTTTTGAGCTTCATGGGACGAACCTTGGTTATTTAATTTAGTTATTTTTCTGTTACACCTACTTTAATCCTGAATATTTGAGTCAAGTTAATAAGTTTAAGAGTGAAGCTTAAGTAAAACTATTTCTAATTTGATTTCCTTTAATTTAAAGTTGAACAGAACTAAGTTATCAGAACTCAAAATAATTTTCTTTACATTTCTTTAAATGAAATTTAGAGTTTGAACTAGCCCTTAGTTTAAAAGAAAATTGAATTAATCATTATATATCTCTATATTTTTTTTTTCCCTAAAATTAAATAACGTAATAAGTTATTCTTTAAAGAATATATATTTAAGTTGATTACAATCAAAGTTAACCTCAAATTGTTACAGTAGCATGTGTTAGTTATGGGTGGGTGAATTATGTATTATGCTGTTTGACAAAGAGATGGTTTGGCATATTAATAAATGTATAAATGAATTAATTGTATATTAATAAAGAAACAGTTGATTGTTCATTTGAATTTATTTCTCTCTCTCTCACACATACACACACTCAATCATGACCCTTCTTTACACCAAAAACACAAGAATTTCTTCATATTTTTGTTTTTTTGTGCTGTGAGTGTATTCAATGCAACCTTTTCAGACACATGCACATGTACGTGCACCCACACACACACAAACCAGACATCTCATTCAACCTGTTGACATGCGTATTAAACTTTGAGTACGTTTTTTACGCAGTTGGGCTGGAATAAAACTAAAACACATGATCTGCTTCCAATACTGCGCTGGTTACTGTAACCTTAGGCTGCACAAAATACGGGCACAGATGCTCGCTCTGCGTGGACTCCGGTTGGCCCTGGTGCTAGACTGGAGTGAAGAAACCCATCCAATATGGCGGCCATGCTGGATTACGCTCCAGTACCTAATGAGACGTCTACGTATGTTATGTCTATGTTCCAGACAGGAAGAGCATAAGGTCAGAGTTCAAAGTGGATCAACGATCAGAATCAGAACCAGACTGGAGTTCCTGGTTCCTGGTCCTGCCTGGTCTCCTGGTCCCTGTGGGGCTGACTTAGACCTGCTGTTGTGTCTTTATCTTCTCACGCAATCTTGTTATCTTTTCTGTGTCAGAGTTTAATGATCAGTCTCTGAGTTAATGGTTTATCTTCTGTCAGGCATTTGCTAACGAGGAGGACGTGGCCCTGAAACCTCTAGAGGAGAGGAAGAAGCTGCTGAGGACTCACCCTGATGTGGAGAGGGTCAGAAGGTCAGGTCAGACCAGGACATCAGGATCACTTAAACTTTATAAGAACAGCTGTTCATGTTCACGTCTGTGTCGTTGTGCAGGTGCCATCAGAACGACCTGGAGAACATCATCCCCTTCGTGGTCATCGCTCTGCTCTACACGCTGACAGGCCCCGCCCACTCCTACGCTCTGCTCCACTTCAGGGTGTTCGCCGGCTCCAGAATCTTCCACACCCTGGCCTACGTGGGCTGCTTTCCTCAGCCCTGCAGAGCTTTGTCCTGGATGATAGGCCTGGCCGCCACCCTCTCCATGGCCTACAGGGTGCTCAGCACTGTCCTGGTCCTGTAGAGACCAAACAAGACCACTGCCATCATCCCAAAGACCTGCAAGGTTCCCAAGACCACCCTGGTCCTGTAGAGACCAAACAAGACCACCGCCATCGTCTCAAAGACCTCCAAGGTTCCCAAGACCACCCTGGTCCTGAAGAGACCAAACGAGACCACCGCCATCGTCTCAAAGACCTCCAAGGTCCCCAAGACCACCCTGGCCCTGTAGAGACCAAACAAGACCACCGCCATCGTCTCAAAGACCTCCAAGGTTCCCAAGACCACCCTGGTCCTGAAGAGACCAAACAAGACCACTGCCATCATCTCAAAGACCTCCAAGGTCCCCAAGACCACCCTCGTCCTGAAGAGACCAAACAAGACCACCGCCATCGTCTCAAAGACCTCCAAGGTTCCCAAGATCACCCTGGTCCTGTAGAGACCAAACAAGACCACTGCCATTGTCTCAAAAACCTGTTGGTGTCTGTCTTCCTCTTGATAACCAGGATCAGTCCACATCCTGCAGGGAACTTCGTCATGTTTCCGTGTCCTCATGGCCTTCAGTAAGCCCAGCATGGTCCTCTAGAACCAGGACCAGTCCTTGTCTGTCCTCTCTCATTCCTACAGAGATTTAATTTTTCTGCTGATCAGTCTGAAAGTCTTAAAAGTTCTTCTTGGTTTGTTCTGTTTGGTCCCTCTGAGCTGCAGAGCTGCTGTCACTGATCATTTAAATAAAGGTTTTTACCTGCTCTCAGTCTGGTTATTGAAGTCTGCTGCTGGAGCTCTGCAGTCAGTCTGAACAACAATAAAAATACAGAAAACGCCAAGAGTTTCTGCACGTGTTACAGACAGATCAATGGTGCAATACAACTATCAGGTACTTGATCAAATGAATTAAATTAGGTTAAAAGAAAATAACATAAAATAAGAGATTTAATAGGATAAAACAAACTAAGCTCGATTAAATTCAATGATAGTTAAACTAATAAAATAAAATTAAAAGTTAGATGAAATAAAATGACATAAAATATGAGATTAAATAAGATAAAACAAAATGTATAAAGAAACAAAACATAGAAAAACAAAATGCAATCAAATCAAGGATAAAAAAATAGGTGTAATAAATTAAATAAAATGAAACAGAATAAAATAGAAAAAATAGAATAAAATTATATGAATTAAAAAATTAAATTAGATCAAAATCAAATAAAATTAATCACAACAAAATAACATGAAGATAGAAAATAAGGAATTAAGATAAAACTATAGAGTGTGTATGTGACACCTGCGGACAGCCATTAGGATCTGGGCGTTTCCTCTTTGATTTCACTTCTTTACACTGAGGGTCGTTACTTTAATTAACCATCTGTCCATTTTATATACTACTTATCCTGAGCAGCCTCTGGGATTCACACTCCTCTGTGAGGCAACAGCACTCACTGCACCACCGCGCAGCTCTGGAGTCAAAATGTTAAGAAATGTTAAACTAAAGAAAACAAAGCCTTGTATTCTGTTTAAAAGAGACTTAAAGCACCTTAATGAGCAAGGCTTCATCCATGACTTATCTCTTATTGAATGGTGTAAGGTCTCTCTTTTTAATACTGTGGAGTTGGCATGGCAGTGCTTTCATGAAGAGTTCTCAAAATTAATTCATAAACATGCACCTCCACGTAAATTTAGGGTTAAAGGGTGCAACAGTCTCTGGTTTACACATAACATCAGTAATCTACTTAAAGAAAGGGATGCTGCCTGGGCAGCAGCAAGAAAAAACAAGACTGAGGGTGCTGCGCAATAAATGTGCTTCTTTAATCAGGAAGACAAAATCTGAATTCTACCTCTGTCAAACGACAAAAAACCTAAATGATACTAAGAAGTTTTGGAAAACAGTAAAACCCACGTCTGACTCTGCGCCAACAAATGACCTTCCACATTTCTTAGCTAAAGAGGCTGAAAACATAACGGATAAATCTGCGATGTTAAGCTATTTTAAAGAACATTTTATCTCTGCAGGATTTTTATTTGAGTCCTTAAATCCTGTTTTAACCAAGCCTGCTTTAAATTCTGAAGCCTGGGGAATGAGAAACTGCTCTAACACTCCCCTCTTCAATTTTACACCTGTGTCTGTTGCAAGAGAAGACGAGCAGCAATAAATGACGGTGTCATCAGCATAAAAATGATAAAAGGCATTTGATAAGTTATCACACAAGTTGTTAACATATAAATAGTGAATAAAATTGGTCCCAGGACTGAAGCTTGAGGTACTCATGCTCATGTCCTTAGTGCTTGAATAAATTGGACTTAAGTAAGGCAGCTGGTCCTGATAACCTGGACCCCTCTTTTCCCAAAGTGGCTGCTGATTATATTGCAGAGCCACTGTCCTGCATTTTTAATTGAAGCCTAAAATCTATCAAAATTCCCAAAGTCTGGAAATCAGCCTTTGTGGTCCCACATCTGAAGGGTGGTGACCCCTCAGAGGTGAATAACTACAGACCGATTTCTAAACTTTGTGTCCTGGCAAAAATGTTTGAAAAGATTGTTAGTGAGCAATTAAAAGTATTTTTAGAAGCTAAGGGCCTTTTAACAAATTTTCAGTCTGGTTTTAGAAAGCAGCACAGTACTTTTACTGCTGCCTTATAGGTTTTAAATGATTTTATTCAGGTTTTAGACCGTAAAAGTATTGTGTGGCACTTTTATTGACTTGTCAAAAGCATTTGATACTGTTGATCACACACTTTAATTGATGCGCTGCATAAGATTGGCATCTCAAGCCAGGCTTCCACTTGGTTTGCAGATTATTTAACTAACAGAACACAGTGTGTCCAATTTGCTGGTTCCTCCTCCTCTTTTCTTAACATCACTAAAGGAGTACCTCAAGCTTCAGTCCTGGGACCAATTTTATTCACTATTTATATGTTAACAACTTGTGTGATAACTTATCAAATGCCTTTTATCATTTTTATGCTGATGACACCGTCATTTATTGCTGCTCGTCTTCTCTTGCCCAGGCTTTAGAATTTTTACAAACAGCTTTTAATACAGTTCACTACACTCACTTTTTTCTTTATTTTTCCATTTAATAAAAACAGGAATGAAAACACAAGAACAATAGTACAAGGGGGACAAACACTACTTTGTCACATCGAGATGCCATTTTGTCCATCTCACAGTATAAAGCTCTGTTTTAATTCGTAGACTGTAGGTCATTTGTTCCATTGATCGGATTTCTTCTACAATGTCCAGCCAGTGACTCAGTCCAGGTGGATCAGTTCTCAGCCAAGTTCTTGTAATGGTTTTCTTAACTGCAAGAGATAGGATCTTAAACAGGTATATGTCTTCTTTACCTATTACATTGTCTGGTATCAGTCCTAGATATATATACCGGGGATCATTAGGAATATTATATCCAAAAATTTCGCCAATTGCTCTTAAAACCCCATCCCAAAATGTCCGTATTTTCATACATGACCAAAATATATGAGAGTGGTTGGCACTCAGTTGCCCACATTGTCTCCAACAGTATTGTTGTTGACCTAATTGTTTATCTTTAATTTTTGGTGTAATAAAAAAATTTGTTAAATTTTTCCAAACAAACTCCCTCCATCTTTTAGAGCTAGTTGATGTATGCTGGGTCTTAAACACGGACTGCCAATCACTCTCAGACAACTCAACGGTAAATTCCTTTTCCCATTTCATTTTTATATACACTGTATTTCTTCCCTGTTGGTTTAACAAACCTCTGTACAGTTTAGAGACAATTCTTGAAGGAGTTTGCTTATATGCACCTGTCAACACCTCAATCACATCATTCCCTTCCACTGAGATTTCCCTCTTAATTACTGTCTTGTAAAAGTGTCTTAATTGAAGATATTATTTATAGCTGTCATTCCTTTGTCTCTCCACTTTTCAAAGGTCTTGTCTAACGTTCCTGGTCTGAACCTGGAGGTGTGAAAGGGCCAAATCAGCAGCTTACTGTCTTCTGCTAAATTATATTTTTTAACCACATCATACCATATTTCAAATGTTTCTCTCATAATCAAGTTTTCACCTTGAAGATATGCCCTTTTCCACTTAGCCTTGACTGTGGGGGGCCCAACCCAGGCCCGTCTCAATGGCCTTCCATTTGGCTTGATAGCTCAGGGAGCACCAGTATGTTACATATCTTAACTGGGCTGCATTATAGTACTCCCTAAAGTTTGGCAATGCCATTCCTCCATTCTCTTTGTCTAACTGAAGGGTCTTGAGTCTTATCCTTGGCCTTGCTCCCGCCCAGATTAACCTGGATATTAGCTTGTCCCACACTGAGAATTGTGAATCTGGTACTCTAACTGGAAGCGATAGAAAAAGTTATAACAACCTAGGCAAGAGGTTCATCTTGACCACCTCAATTCTTGAGCAAAAATCCATTATTCGTGTTGACCACTTTGCCACATCTCTTTGAATATTATCGTTTATTAGTTTGTAGTTTATCTCGTAAGTGCTGTCAAGAACCCAAGTTGTTATTACTCCTAGGTATTTTATTGACTTAGCATTCCGATTAAAATTATGTCCCTTCCTGATTTCTTTATTTGGCTTGTAGTTAAAAGTTAAAACCTGAGTTTTAGACATATTTAATTTGTAGCCTGACATCAATCCATATTCTTCCATTATCTTTACTAATTTAGTAATTGTTAAATTTGGATATGGAGGGAAGGTAATTATATCATCAGCAAATAGACCTACACTATATTGCCAAAAGTATTCGCTCTCCCCTATAAATAATCAGAATCAGGTGTTCCAATCACTTTCATGGCCACAGGTGTATAAAATCAAGCACCTAGGCTGACTGCTTTTACAAACATTTGTGAAAGAACTGTCAGCTGTATTATAAGAACGTGGAAGTGTTTGGGAAAAACTCAGCCACGAAGTGGTAGGCCACATAAACTGACAGAGCGGGGTCAGCGGATGCTGAGGCGCATAGTGCGAAGAGGTCGCCAACTTTCTGCAGAGTCAATCGCTACAGACCTCCTAACTTCATGTGGCCTTCAGATTAGCTCAAGAACAGTGCGCAGAGAGCTTCGTGAAATGGGTTTCCATGGCCACATGCATCCAAGCCATACATCACCAAATGCAATGCAAAGCGTCGGATGCAGTGGTGTAAAGCACGCCGCCACTGGACTCTAGAGCAGTGGAGGCGCGTTCTCTGGAGTGACGAAACGCGCTTCTCCATCTGGCAATCTGATGGACGAGTCTGGGTTTGGCGGTTGCCAGGAGAACGATACTTGTTGGACTGCATTGTGCCAAGTGTAAAGTTTGGAGGAGGGGGGATTATGGTGTGGGGTTGTTTTTCAGGAGCTGGGCTTGGCCCCTTAGTTCCAGTCAAAGGAACTCTGAATGCTTCAGCACACCAAGACATTTTGGACAATTCCATGCTCCCAACTTTGTGGGAACAGTTTGGAGCTGGCCCCTTCCTCTTCCAACATGACTGTGCACCAGTGCACAAAGCAAGGTCCATAAAGACATGGACGACAGAGTCTGGTGTGGATGAACTTGACTGGCCTGCACAGAGTCCTGACCTCAACCTGATAGAACACCTTTGGGATGAATTAGAGCGGAGACTGAGAGCCAGGCCTTCTCGTCCAACATCAGTGTGTGACCTCACAAATGTGCTTCTGGAAGAATGGTCAAAAATTCCCATAAACACACTCCTAAACCTTGTGGACAGCCTTCCCAGAAGAGTTGAAGCTGTTATAGCTGCAAAGGATGGACCGACGTCATATTGAACCCTATGGATTAGGAATCAATCAATCAATCAATCAATCAATCTTTATTTGTATAGTGGCAATTCATAACAAGTGTTATCTCAAGACACTTTACAATAGAGCACAAAGCTCTTCATATTATGGATACACATATATGCATAGATACATATATACATATATAAAATACACATATACATATTTATACAAATATATACATCCAACACCCAACATGAATCCATATAGCCAATCATGAATCCCTCCATCATGGCTCAAGAAAAAACCTTCTGTTAAGCAGCAGGAAATCTTGAATGTGGACCCCAGTCTCATGATGAACAGCAAATCCACACCATGCTGTGTTGGGTGTGTGGGCAAAGGGAGGGAGGTAAGTGGAGACAAGTGGACTAAAGTAAGAACTAAAGCTAGTGACAGATCAATGGACCAATCATAGACCTGTCGTTGTCAAATTTGTTTCTGCTGAATATAAATTTATTAGAGGTTAGCCTCTTGAGATGCTACATCTTGTTTTCAGGAGGGTCCTCATGTCTGTGTGGTTGTGGTGATAATTTTATAGAAGTATAATCAATAAAAGTCTGACTGAAAATAAGAATTTATGGTAGTGACGAACTCATGGGTGCCCAGACCACAAGTGCATCCCTACCATATTTGTCTCCATTAAGTATAAATGTATTAATGGTAGACCTCTTGAGATGTGACACCTCATTTTCAAGAGGGATCTCATGCTCATGTGGAGCTAAAGATAGTTACTATAAATGTATCAACCACGGACTGAAAGATCATGTTAATATCAACATTAACAGCTATAATGATTATGAACTGGAGTGAGATGGCCAAATATGTGTTGTGTCTGTAATTGTAGTTATTGAGGCTTCGTGACTCCACAGCAGCAGGCAGTCTACACCAAGGATCCCAGACCACCTACAAGACCAGAGCCAGAGACGAGTACAGGAGCAAACAGGAGGGGCAGAGGCAGATATGGAGAGAGAGTGTGAGAGAGAGAGGGATAGAGCCCAGTGTGCCAGATCCCCCCGGCAGTCTAAGCCTATTGCATCTTAACTATGTGTCTAAACTATGGACTATGAGGAATGGGATGTCACTTAAGTTCATATGCGAGTCAAGGCAGGTGAGCAAATACTTTTGGCAATATAATGTATCTTGTGTTCTTGTGAGGAGGCTCATGCTGCTGTGACTCGAACTCCCGTGAGACAGTGTGAGATCCAAGATGGCGGCGACCAATACAAACTTTTTTCACCCAACTTAAAACTTTACTTTTTTCCCTCTTTCACACTTCCCACTCTACCATACAAATAAAACTGGATAATCAAAGTGTCTCCTCCGAACAACTGCAGGACCAGCTGGTGGTTTGGGACAATCAGACAGGTCAAAGAAGACACAGAGATGATCAGACAGAGCAACAACAACCACACTGACATCTGAAATATTAACCCCCTTTGTAATGAGCAGGTCCAGAGTGTGCTGTGCTCTGCTGTGGGTGGGATCACACACATGCCGAGTCAGGCCGAAGGTTTCAAGGACAGCACTGAGCTCTTTAGCATTTCTGTCACAGACATTATCCACATGTACATTAAAATCACCTGTAATGACCAAACCATCGAAGTCTGTGCATAAAACTGAAAGCATCCTGGTAAAATCATCAATCAAACTTTGACCATGCTGGGGAGGCTTGTGTATAACTATATAGAGTATGGATGGAGATTGTTTTAGCTCCATTTTAAAGGACACATACTCAAATGATGAAAACACCCCAAATGACAACCTGTGCGTAGCCAAATGATCTCTAAATACTGCACAGACACCTCCACCCTTTCTGTTTTCTCATGTTTCAGATTCAGATGTGAAGTTGGGTGGAGCTGACTCCATTAGAACTGCATTACCTGTGTTTTTGTCAAGCCGTGTTTCAGTTAAAAACATTAAATCAAGATTATAAGAAGAGATCAAATTATTAATTTAAAAGGATTTGTTAGACATGGATCTAACATTGAGCACAGCAAGTTTCAGATTAGTTGCAGTAGGACTGGACATTATCTTCTTACAAGCGATATGGATTAAATTTCTCTGATCAGATGTTCTGACTGTCCTTCTGTAATCTACTCTATGTGGTGTGACTGTAGATATGGCACTAGGGGAGAATGTTGTCTCACAGGGCCCCAGCTTGATATTACCTTCATCATGACTGTAAGTCCTGGGACAGCAGAGGCCCTGTACATCCTAGCTCTTAGGGATACCAGCTCTAGGGGGGAAGCAGGGGAGGACGAGCAGGGGGGAGTTTGGGTGATGGACCAGGTGAAAAAGGAGGAGGGGGGGGGGGGAGTGGCGGGGGAGCTGGGGGTGCTGCTGGGTCTGAAATTTCTGCTGGAGCCGTCACAGACGAGTCCAAGGCCTGTGATGAGGGCCCGGGGGGAGGTGGAACCGATGGTGGGCCTGAATCCTTGGCTGGGGGTGGTGGAGGCTGTTGTGGTGCAGCTGGTGCTGGAACACTGGCTCGGTCTCTGGGTTCTGCGACAGAGATGCTTCTCTCATTCGTCCTTTCTCTCACTGGTTGCTCAGGACCCTGTCCCGGCCCATTCTGATGCCTCAGAGCGTGGTGGAGGTGCTCCGTCAGCACTCTCCTCCCACCTCTGCATAGGTGTAGGCCCTTTCCCTTGAACAGGTCCTTTCGTTTCTAGAACAGATAAAAGTTCTCAATGTAGTGCAGTCCTCTGTGCGCACACTCTTTGGACAGCCATGTGTTCAGCTGAAGCAGCCGGCTGAACTTGTTCATCTCCCTGTTGATGTTTGGAAGAGGTCCACTAATGAATGCTTTGACCTCCACTTTATCAAGCTCCTTGAAGAGCTCAGTGAAATCCCTTTTCAAGACTTCAGTCTGTTGCTTTCTGATGTCCACGGCACCCACATGCACGATCAGCTGTTTGACTCCTTGGTGTGTCGACCAAACTTTTGGGAGGAGAGTTGTTATCTCAGAGACGCCACCAACAACCGTCCCCGTCCAATAGTCGCCAAATTCGAACATTTCAAACAGAAACAACAGGTGCAGCAGCAAGGCAGGCAGCTCAAAGGCACGGACTATGGACTCTATGATCAATTCCCAAAAGAAATTGTGCTCCGCCGTAAACAACTCCATCCCATCCACAAACTCATGATCCAACAAGGAAAAAAGGCTGTCATCTCCGTTGATAAACTCTACATAGATGGACAGTTATACCGTGATGAGGACAGACCCCCTGGCTTTTCTAACCCCCCCTCATGCTCGCCTATACTCTCTCCCCCACCTCATTAGTCTGACACACACACACACACACACACACACAGGACAGCACACACAGCTCATCCTGACAAACAGCTCCCCTTCCTCCCCCCTGCCCCACTCTCTAATGACAAACTTTACCATTCCCATTCATTCCATTCCCATATGTGCCCTGATCAGCACTGGACTCTCCCCGAACTTTTTTTTTGTTGTTCTTCATCTTAAATGTTTGTACACACCATTTATGTATTTGTGTTGCAATGTGCACGCTTTCTTTTTCGTGTTTTATGTGTATAGCTTCACCTCCTGGAGCCACCACCTTATCACGGTGGAGGAGTTTGCATGCCCCAATGACCCCAGGAGCTATGTTGTCGGGGGCTTTATGCCCCTGGTGGGGTCACCCAAGGCAAACAGGTCCTGGGGGAGGGACCAGACAAAGCATGGCCCGAAGGCCATTATGGAGAGACACAACAATGGATCCCAGTTTCCCTTGCCCGGACGCAGGTTACTGGGGCCCCACCATGGAGCCAGACCTGGGGATGGGGCTTGATGGCGAGCGTCTGGTGGCCGGGCCTGCGCCCATGGGGCCAGGCTGGGCACAGCTCGAAAGGCAAAGTGGGACCCCCCTCTCATAGGCTCACACCCGTGGAAGGGGCCAAGATGGTCGGGTGCAGTGTGAGCTGGGTGGCAGCCGAAGGCGGGGACCCTGGTGGTCCGATCCCCGGCTGCAGAAGCTAGCTCTAGGGACGTGGAATGTCACTTCTCTGGTAGGGAAGGAGCCTGAGCTGGTGCGTGAGGTCGAGCGGTTCCGACTAGACTCACCTCGACACATAGCTTGGGCTCCGGAACCAGTCCTCTTGAGAGGGGCTGGACTCTCTTCCACTCTGGAGTTGCCGATGGCGAGAGGCGCCGGGCAGGGGTAGCAGTACTTATTGCTCCCAGGCTCGGCGCCTGTACGTTGGGGTTTACCCCAGTAAGCGAGAGGGTAGCCTCCCTCTGCCTTCAGGTGGGGGGACGGAACCTGACTGTCGTTTGTGCTTATGCACCAAACGGCAGTTCAGAGTATCCACCTTTTTTAGACTCCCTAGAGGGGGTGCTGGAGAGTGTCCCTTCTGGGGACTCCCTTGTTCTTCTGGGGGACTTCAACGCTCACACCGGCAATGACAGTGCAACCTGGAGGGGCCTGACTGGGAGGAACGGCCCCCCCCGATCTGAACCCGAGTGGTGCTTTGTTACTGGACTTCTGTGCTCGTCACAGACTGTCCATAACAAACACCATGTTCAAACATAAGGGTGTCCATATGTGCACTTGGCACCAGGACACCCTAGGCCACAGTTTGATGATCGACTTTGTAGTCGTATCATCGGACTTGCGGCCGCATGTTTTGGACACTCGGGTGAAGAGAGGGGCGGAGCCGCCAGCTGATCACCACCTGGTGGTGAGTTGGCTCCGATGGTGGGGGAGGATGCCCGTCAGACCTGTCAGGCCCAAGCGTGTTGTGCGGGTCTGCTGTAAACATCTGGCAGAGTCTCCCATCGGAAAGAGTTTCAACTCCCACCTCCGGGCGAAGTTCGACCATGTGGCGGGGGAGGCAGGGGACATTGAGTCCGAGTGGGCCTTGTTCCGGGCCTCGATTGTCGAGGCGGCTGATTGGAGCTGTGGCCGTAAGGTCGTCGGTGCCTGTCGTGGCGGCAACACCTGAACCCGCTGGTGGACACCGGCGGTGAGGGATGCCGTCAAGCTGAAGAAGGAGTCCTATCGGGCCTTTTTGGCCAGTGGGACAACGGAGGCAGCTGACAGGTACCGGCAGGCCAAGTGGAATGCAGCTTCGGTGGTCGCCAAGGCAAAAACCCGGGCATGGTTCAGTGAGGCCATGAAGAACGACTTCCGGATGGCTTCGAAGAGATTCTGGACCACCATCCGGCATCTCAGGAGGGAGAAGCACTGTGCTGTCAACACCGTCTATGGTGCGGATGGTGCGCTGTTGACCTCGACTCGGGACGTCCTGGATCGGTGGAAAGAATACTTCGAAGACCTCTTCAACCCTACCAGCACGTCTTCCAGCGCGGAAGCAGACCTGGGGGACTCTGTGGTGGACTCTGCTATCTCTGGAGCTGAGGTCGCCGAGGTGCCAAAAAGCTCCTCGGTGGCAGGGCTCCCGGGGTGGACGAGATCCACCCGGAGTTTCTCAAGGCTCTGGATGTTGTTGGGCTGTCATGGCTGACACGACTCTGCAACATCGCGTGGACATCGGGGGCAGTACCACTGGATTGGCAGACTGGGGTGGTGGTCCCCCTTTTCAAGAAGGGGGACCGGAGGGTGTGCTCCAACTACAGGGGGATCACACTCCTCAGCCTCCCTGGGAAGGTCTATTCAGGGGTACTGGAGAGGAGGGTCCGCCGGATTGTCGAACCTCGGATTCAGGAGGAGCAATGTGGTTTTCGTCCTGGCCGTGGAACTATTGACCAGCTCTATACCCTCCACGGGGTCCTCGAGGGTGCATGGGAGTTTGCCCAACCAGTCTACATGTGTTTTGTGGACCTGGAGAAGGCTTTCGACCGTGTTCCTCGTGGGGTTCTGTGGGGGGTGCTCCGGGAGTATGGGATAGCGGACACCCTGATATGGGCTGTTCGTTCTCTGTACAACCGGTGTCAGAGCCTGGTCCGCATTTCTGGAAGTACATCAGAACTGTTTCCAGTGAGGGTTGGACTCTGCCAGGGCTGCCCTTTGTCACCGGTTCTGTTAATTATTTTTATGGACAGAATTTCTAGGCGCAGCCAGGGCGTTGAGGGGTTCTGGTTTGGTGACCTCAGGATCGGGTCGCTGCTTTTTGCAGATGATGTGGTCCTGTTGGCTTCGTCAGACCGAGACCTACAGCTCTCACTGGATCGGTTTGCAGCTGAGTGTGAAGCGGCTGGGATGAGAATCAGCACCTCCAAATCCGAGTCCATGGTCCTCACCCGGGGGAGGGTGGAGTGCCCTCTCCGGGTCGGGGATGAGATTCTACCCCAAGTGGAGGAGTTCAAGTACCTCGGGGTCTTGTTCACGAGCGGAGGAAGGATGGACCGGGAGATCGACAGGCAGATCGGTGCGGCGTCAGCAGGGATGCAGACTCTACACCGGTCCGTCGTGATAAAAAGGGAACCGAGCCGCAAGGCGAAGCTCTTGATTTACCACCCGATCTTCATTCCTATCCTCACATATGGTCACGAGCTTTGGGTAGTGACCGAAAAAACACAATCGCGAGTACAAGCGGCTGAAATGAGTTTTCTTCGCAGGGTGTCTGGACTCTCCCTTAGAGACAGGGTCAGAAGCTCGGTCATCGGGGAGGAGCTCGGAGTAGAGCCGCTGCTCCTCCACGTTGAGAGGAGCCAGATGAAGTGGCTCAGGCATCTGGTTAGGATGCCTCCTGGACGCCTCCCTGGGGAGGTGTTCAGGGCACATCCCACTGGTAGGCGGCCCCGGGGAAGAGCCAGGACACGCTGGAGGGACTATGTCTCTCAGCTGGACGAAGTAGCTGGGGAGAGGGAAGTCTGGGCTTCCCTGCTCAGGCTGCTGCCCCCGCGACCCAACCACGGATAAGCGGAAGAAGATGGATGGATGGATGGTGTATAGCTTGCAGGTACAACTTTATTATATGTGCAAACATATAGGGCTCTAATTTCATAGACCAGGCGCAGGCGGGGCGCACCTGCCCTGCGCTGCGTCTGCGCCGTGCCAACGGGATGTGTCCAGGGCATTTTGCAAGTTTCGTGCATGGCGCAGTCTGGCTCAGAGAGGCGCACCCACGCCTCTGTCCCTCCTACCGGCGCAAGTAGCAGAGAGGGAGGAGAGAAGACGTTAGTGGGTTTAACACAGCCGAGTGTGATCTTCACCAATCAAATGAACGCCTCTCGTCGCCTTTAATATGCGAGTCAAGACAGGTGAGCGAAAACTTTAGGCAATATAGTGTATGTCTATATATCTATATCTATAGATCTCTCTCGCTCTCTCTCTCTCTCTCTCTATACATGCATATATATATACATATGAATATATATATATATATATATATATACACACACACTGTGATGGCCACAGCCACACATGGGTAATACTCACCTTCACCTCATCATCAGTTGCTCACCTCATAGGTTTGACACATATTTTGCAGTTAAAAGAACACATCTACACATTATTTTGATTTAATATTAGTTTATTAGTTGCTTTATGTTTTACACTGTTTAAATTTAGTGCGCACAATTTACTCATTGTAAGATTTAGATCAATTTTCTGTTATTAATTCTGGTCTCTTTTCTTTGAGTTACCTGGATGTTGGGGGAGGGGAACTTCCTGGTTCAGAAGCGAAAGGCGTGGCCAAGGGCTGAAAGGACTTTTATGCCGGAGCCAGCTCATTGGGATGGACCAACTCTGCTGACATCATGGGGGGGATTTGGGTTAAGTTAGTTTTGATTTGTGTTTAGTTTAATGTGGCAGCAATTTTGTTTACCCCCTTTGTTTCCTGCGGTTTGGCCAAACCCCTATATATGTGCTCCCTTTGTCTCATTTTGGCAGGTCTGTTTGTTGAGTTGACACTTATTGTTTGTTTAGTTTATTTAGTGTTATATTAAGCTGACCTCTTTTATAGGCCTAACTCTTAACATTTTGGTTTGTAATTTTGACCAACTTTCTTTGGGTAAAATAAAAACCCATCTCCCTTTAAATTAATCCTGTGTCTTGAGCCTTTACTGCTTGGTCCATGACTCCCCCCCCCCCCCCCGCGCACACACACACACACACACACACATATATATATGTATATATATATATCACAGCAAGGTCGCCCGTTTGATCCCCGGGTTGGGCTGGGCCTTTCTGTGTGAAGTTTGCATGTTCTTCCTGTGCATGCATGGGTTCTCTCCGGGCACTCCGGCTTCCTCCCACAGACCAAAAACATGCTCATTAGGTTAATTGGTCACTCTAAATTGCCCTTAGGTATGAGTGTGAGCGTGAATGGTTGTCTGTCTCTATATGTTGCCCTGCAATCGACTGGCAACCGGTTCAGGGTGTACCCCGCCTCTCGTCCAATGACAGCTGGGATAGGCTCCAGCCACTGCAACCCCGAAAGGGATAGTCGGTATAGAAAATGAATGAATGAATGAATATATGTATCTGTGAAGATCATAAACTGTTCTCCTTACCCCAGGAACAGGAAGTGGGCGGGGCTGTCAGAATCAATTCTCCTGACAGCTTCAGTCTCATTATTATTAAACTGTTATTATTATGCTGGTATTATTTAACTCAGGATGGCCACACTACAGACTCTACATGCTCATTATTTGATATTAAAGCTTACCTAATGAAACAAAGGAACGCTGCATCTTTTGGTCCAACAGACAGAGTAATCTGAGTACAGTACCTGAATACTCGATGATCGTTTCCTCTGAACGATGTCAGAGAGAGAGGAGCCTCAGCAGATTAAGGAGGGTTCAGGAACAGAGTGAGGAGCTCTCCTCATGTTCGCACTGAAACTTAATTCTCTGATCAACTTAAATGTCAGACTGACCTTGAACGCAGCACGCTCCGTGGAGGGGGTGTTAGTGGAAATGAGGGATTAACAAGGACTCCTGAGGGGGGTCAGGGTGGTTTAAGGAGACATGAAGAAGAGCTGAGAACCAGGCTGAGATCAGGAGGAGATCTGAGGGAGGAGGGATGAAGAGCCCTCAGAATAATGCTGATGATGATGATGGTCCAGACGGGGGGTCCCCACATTAAATACTGCTCTTCACCAGCCACACTCTGAGGAACATCTATGATCTGCTGTTGAAGAAGTCCACATGAAGAGCATCAAGTCAGAGCTGTCTGCAGCAGAGGACATCTCCATGACTGATGTCCTCAGGAGCTCAGCCGACCACAGGGACCATGGGACATCCATTTACTGCTGACTTTATACCCTCACCCAGCCTCTTCCTAAATCTCTGAACTGTCCCTTTAATGCTGTCAGTGTGATGTTATTGTGTTAGTTTAGATGTTAAAGTATAATTATATTAGTTAGTATTAGTTAATCTGCTCTGTCTCCTGGTTATAAACTCTGTGGGCGTCTCGCTCAGGGAGGATTTCTGCAGTCATCCTTTCAAACTCTCTCAGACTTTCTCTCGCTTGTCTCGTGGCACAGGAATAATCTGAGGAGAGATTTCACTCTGAAGACGCTGCTTTAGTTTCATCAGCTGCTCTGACTGATGTGCATCATTATGGATAAAATTATCGGGCTAATTATCCTGCCCACAGGAGGCTGAGGCTGGGAGCAGAGCGCTGAGCTGTCTTCACAGAAATGAAGGAAGAAGAACCACTTTGTTAAAACAAGGACATAATGAGGCTCAGATACACCGAGATCTCCCAGAGTGCTTTGCTCCTGTTCTGAGGAACAGGCCCTGGCCGCTCAAACTGCAGGGCGTCTGCGGGTTTGTCTGTTTTAAGGGTTAACTTGGATCATACTCACATCATAATTCAGTGGTTTAGATCAAATTAAGGATAAATGAAGGCTCTGGTTATCTTTACGGTTCTCAAACTTCCTTCAAACAAAACAAAGGTTGAATTCAGGGTTCATGTTTAAAAATGTGCCTTAATCAGGGTTATTAACCCTTACAGAGCCACAGAGCAATCATTAACTGAAGAAGGATTTAGATGGACAGCTGACCCAGCAAGAGGGTTTGTAAATTTAAATACAAAACAGACTGAAACACTTTAATATAAAACTGAGTGATAAAAAGACATTAAAACATAAAACAAAGACACTAAAACATGAATCAGAGAAACACAAGACATGTTATTATTACATATGATCATGTGTTGTTATTATCATGTTATTATCAAATGGACATATGTTATTACCATGTTACTGTGTCACATATATCAGCATGTATTCTGACTGAAAACACGCCTCAGGACAATCACTGAACATGTCTGCATCAGTCCCACCCTGATGTGTGCCCCCTCCCTGACGGGCGTACCTACACAGAGGGCTGATCGTCAGCTGAAATAACGACCTGTTGTCTGAACATCAGGTGATTCTCTCCTCCGACTCTTTTTGTTCTTGTCAGACGGTGAATCAGATGGCCCTCTACCTGAGGCTTTGCTGATTAAAGAGAGATGGTGGAGATGTTTGAGACCAAACAGGGACACCAGAGTCTGGGCTCAGCCTGCAGATGCCACCGTGTTCCTGCTGTGTTCACATCCCGATCACGCCTTTAGGAACCACAGAGGGCTGATGTTTCTGAGGGAAACAGATAATAGTCACATCCATCATGAGTTCATCAGGTCATGACCTCAGTGATGCAAACATCAAACTGTAAAAACCTGTAAATCCTCAAAGGGTGAGCCTGTGAACACCTACAGCAGGTCTGTCACCCTGTGGTGATCCTGCTACCCCTCTGACCTCTGACCTCAGACGTGCAGGTGACCCCTTGACCTTCACTGCGATGTTTAAACTGTCTGAAGGTCTCAGGTTCTCATGACACCATCAGCCTGTAGAAACACACACACACCTCTAGCCCCTCCCCTTCAGGAAGTAGTGAGTGAGTGCTGAAGCTCCGCCCCCTCTGTCTCTGGGTGAAGGGTTGGAGTTTTTATGTAACAACACGGAGAGAGAAGCAGAAACAACACTTCTGCAGAGTCATCGCCTCAGGTAAGACCAGCTCTGGATCCTTCTGGATCCTTCTGTCAGAGATGATTTCTTTTTGAGTCTTTTAGAGACGAAGGATTTAAAACTTTTCAGTGAGTTTGTGAGCCTGCTGCAGGAGTGAGTCTGATCTGTCTGATCATCTCCACTCACATTAACTCATGCGGGAGAACACGAGGACAATCATGTTCTTCAAAATGACAAGAATAAAGTAAAAAAATGATTAAAGAGGACCAAGAAATACTGAGGATACTGACGATATGATTCAGATTCAGAAGGTCCGGGCAGGTTGAAGATCAGAGCAGACTGAAGGTACGAGCAGGCTGAAGATCAGAGCAGGGTAAAGGTCAGAACAGACTGAAGGTCCGGGCAGGTTGAAGATGAGATGGACACCAGAGGACAGAGGTGGACAGAGTCTGCTGACAGTTGACGGCGTGGACGCTGCTGGTGTGACAACCTGGTTTAGATGATGGATGAGGTTTCGTTTGTCTCTTGGTAGATCCTCGATGTTCCTCCTCTGTAACATCTCTGCACAGAGGAGGATGGATGGATCCATCTCTGTATGGATGTATGTGTATGTACTAATATGTGTTATATATGTGTTTGTATATATGTGTATATGTGTATCTATAAATGAAGAGTATGGCTTCAGTCTGCTTTATTGTCAAGGGTCTTGAAATAACACTCGTTAAGAACTGGAGCTATACGATTGACTGATTGACTGATTGATTGATTGATTGATTGACTGATTGAATGATTGATTGAGTGACTGACTGACTGACTGACTGACTGACTGACTGATTGATTGATTGACTGATTGATGAGGAGCAGGCCTGGGAGCTCCTGGGAGCTGAATGTCCTCCTTGGAGGAGACCAGCTCCTCTGATGGACCAGGTCCTGGATCACTCCGAGCCTCAGACTGACCTCCCATCTCTTCTTCTTTGGTGTTTCACAGTACACAGCAGATATGGTTACACTGATGGAGGACGAGGTGTTCAGGGCGTTCACCACTTATGCCGCTGTGGTCATCGTGAAGATGATGCTGATGTCTCCACTGACGGCTTTCTACCGCTTCAGGAGGGGAGTACGTACCAACATTTAAGATTTATGGACAGGAAGTCACTGTGTTTGTTTACATCTGAACAGGAAGTTATAATAACTGAGCCTCCCAGGACTTTTAGGTCTTTATGTACAATCAGCATTAATGAACATGTCTGTTATTACGCCATAGTTAGTCAAAGGTCTTGATTCCCTCTGTGGTGAACAGTGTGAAAGACCATCATTCACTTAGAACCAGAATCCTGACTCACTGTCATAACAACATGCAGGCATCAGGTCAGAGGTCATAAGATCATCTAGACCATAGACATAATATACGTAGACGCCTCATAGACTGACGCTGCCTATTGGAGCTGACGTATTAGCTTGGCCGCCATCTTGGATGGGTCCTTCATGCGACCCCACTGCATTTATATTTATTGAGGAAGGTGTATAATGCCTAACTTTAATCATCATAACTCCCTGAATTGTTACCAGATTTTCAGACGGTTTGGTTTGTTACAAATGGCAGAGATGTAGTTATGATCCAGGACGCTGTCACACATTAAAAATACCTGCTAATTCATTAATTAATTAATGAACAGAGGAGGAACAACAACAGCATTAGCTGCAAATGATATGACGGTGGGGGGAGTGTCATTGGTATGGCTGTGGTTGTAAGGAGAGAAGATGTAGGGAAATGGGGCAATGAATAAGTTAGTAAATAATAAAATATAGTAAAATATGGATAAAAAGAAGTAGAGGAATGAGGAATAGATATGACAAGGAGAAAAAGGGAAAGGTATGTTGATAATAATAATTGTTATTTTTATATAAGAGGGGGATGAGTAAATAATAAGGGTAATATAGTAATGATAATAGTGATAGTAAGAATAGTAATATTATTTTTAATAATAATGATAGTAATAATAACAGTAATACTAATTCTTTTTTGTTTTATTTTATTTTATTTTTAAAATCATCATCACTGTCATTGTAGCATGTGTTAGTTATGGGTGGGTGAATTATGTATTATGCTGTTTGACAAAGAGATGGTTTGGCATATTAATAAATGTATAAATGAATTAATTGTATATTAATAAAGAAACAGTTGATTGTTCATTTGAATTTATTTCTCTTTCTCTCTCACACATACACACACTCAATCATGACCCTTCTTTACACCAAAAACACAAGAATTTCTTCATATTTTTGTTTTTTTGTGCTGTGAGTGTATTCAATCCAACCTTTTCAGACACATGCACATGTACGTGCACCCACACACACACAAACCAGACATCTCATTCAACCTGTTGACATGCGTATTAAACTTTGAGTACGTTTTTTACGCAGTTGGGCTGGAATAAAACTAAAACACATGATCTGCTTCCAATACTGCGCTGGTTACTGTAACCTTAGGCTGCACAAAATACGGGCACAGATGCTCGCTCTGCGTGGACTCCGGTTGGCCTGGTGCTAGACTGGAGTGAAGAAACCCATCCAATATGGCGGCCATGCTGGATTACGCTCCAGTACCTAATGAGACGTCTACGTATGTTATGTCTATGTTCCAGACAGGAAGAGCATAAGGTCAGAGTTCAAAGTGGATCAACGATCAGAATCAGAACCAGACTGGAGTTCCTGGTTCCTGGTCCTGCCTGGTCTCCTGGTCCCTGTGGGGCTGACTTAGACCTGCTGTTGTGTCTTTATCTTCTCACGCAATCTTGTTATCTTTTCTGTGTCAGAGTTTAATGATCAGTCTCTGAGTTAATGGTTTATCTTCTGTCAGGCATTTGCTAACGAGGAGGACGTGGCCCTGAAACCTCTAGAGGAGAGGAAGAAGCTGCTGAGGACTCACCCTGATGTGGAGAGGGTCAGAAGGTCAGGTCAGACCAGGACATCAGGATCACTTAAACTTTATAAGAACAGCTGTTCATGTTAACGTCTGTGTCGTTGTGCAGGTGCCATCAGAACGACCTGGAGAACATCATCCCCTTCGTGGTCATCGCTCTGCTCTACACGCTGACAGGCCCCGCCCACTCCTACGCTCTGCTCCACTTCAGGGTGTTCGCCGGCTCCAGAATCTTCCACACCCTGGCCTACGTGGGCTGCTTTCCTCAGCCCTGCAGAGCTTTGTCCTGGATGATAGGCCTGGCCGCCACCCTCTCCATGGCCTACAGGGTGCTCAGCACTGTCCTGGTCCTGTAGAGACCAAACAAGACCACTGCCATTATCTCAAAGACCTCCAAGGTTCCCAAGACCACCCTGGTCCTGTAGAGACCAAACGAGACCACCGCCATCATCTCAAAGACCCCCAAGGTTCCCAAGACCACCCTCGTCCTGAAGAGACCAAACAAGACCACCGCCATCGTCTCAAAGACCTCCAAGGTCCCCAAGACCACCCTGGCCCTGTAGAGACCAAACAAGACCACCGCCATCGTCTCAAAGACCTCCAAGGTTCCCAAGACCACCCTGGTCCTGAAGAAACCAAACAAGACCACTGCCATCATCTCAAAGACCTCCAAGGTCCCCAAGACCACCCTCGTCCTGTAGAGACCAAACAAGACCACTGCCATCATCTCAAAGACCTCCAAGGTTCCCAAGACCACCCTGGTCCTGTAGAGACCAAACAAGACCACCGCCATTGTCTCAAAGACCTCCAAGGTTCCCAAGACCACCCTGGTCCTGAAGAGACCAAACAAGACCACCGCCATCATCTCAAAGACCTCCAAGGTTCCCAAGATTACCCTGGTCCTGTAGAGACCAAACAAGACCACTGCCATTGTCTCAAAAACCTGTTGGTGTCTGTCTTCCTCTTGATAACCAGGATCAGTCCACATCCTGCAGGGAACTTCGTCATGTTTCCGTGTCCTCATGGCCTTCAGTAAGCCCAGCATGGTCCTCTAGAACCAGGACCAGTCCTTGTCTGTCCTCTCTCATTCCTACAGAGATTTAATTTTTCTGCTGATCAGTCTGAAAGTCTTAAAAGTTCTTCTTGGTTTGTTCTGTTTGGTCCCTCTGAGCTGCAGAGCTGCTGTCACTGATCATTTAAATAAAGGTTTTTACCTGCTCTCAGTCTGGTTATTGAAGTCTGCTGCTGGAGCTCTGCAGTCAGTCTGAACAATAATAAAAATACAGAAAACGCCAAGAGTTTCTGCACGTGTTACAGACAGATCAATGGTGCAATACAACTATCAGTTACTTGATCAAATGAATTAAATTAGGTTAAAAGAAAATAACATAAAATAAGAGATTTAATAGGATAAAACAAACTAAGCTCGATTAAATTCAATGATAGTTAAACTAATAAAATAAAATTAAAAGTTAGATGAAATAAAATGACATAAAATATGAGATTAAATAAGATAAAACAAAATGTATAAAGAAACAAAACATAGAAAAACAAAATGCAATCAAATCAAGGATAAAAAAATAGGTGTAATAAATTAAATAAAATGAAACAGAATAGAATAGAAAAAATAGAATAAAATTATATGAATTAAAAAATTAAATTAGATCAAAATCAAATAAAATTAATCACAACAAAATAACATGAAGATAGAAAATAAGGAATTAAGATAAAACTATAGAGTGTGTATGTGACACCTGCGGACAGCCATTAGGATCTGGGCGTTTCCTCTTTGATTTCACTTCTTTACACTGAGGGTCGTTACTTTAATTAACCATCTGTCCATTTTATATACTACTTATCCTGAGCAGCCTCTGGGATTCACACTCCTCTGTGAGGCAACAGCACTCACTGCACCACCGCGCAGCTCTGGAGTCAAAATGTTAAGAAATGTTAAACTAAAGAAAACAAAGCCTTGTATTCTGTTTAAAAGAGACTTAAAGCACCTTAATGAGCAAGGCTTCATCCATGACTTATCTCTTATTGAATGGTGTAAGGTCTCTCTTTTTAATACTGTGGAGTTGGCATGGCAGTGCTTTCATGAAGAGTTCTCAAAATTAATTCATAAACATGCACCTCCACGTAAATTTAGGGTTAAAGGGTGCAACAGTCTCTGGTTTACACATAACATCAGTAATCTACTTAAAGAAAGGGATGCTGCCTGGGCAGCAGCAAGAAAAAACAAGACTGAGGGTGCTGCGCAATAAATGTGCTTCTTTAATCAGGAAGACAAAATCTGAATTCTACCTCTGTCAAACGACAAAAAACCTAAATGATACTAAGAAGTTTTGGAAAACAGTAAAACCCACGTCTGACCCCTCAAAATTCCCAAAGTCTGGAAATCAGCCTTTGTGGTCCCACATCTGAAGGGTGGTGACCCCTCAGAGGTGAATAACTACAGACCGATTTCTAAACTTTGTGTCCTGGCAAAAATGTTTGAAAAGATTGTTAGTGAGCAATTAAAAGTATTTTTAGAAGCTAAGGGCCTTTTAACAAATTTTCAGTCTGGTTTTAGAAAGCAGCACAGTACTTTTACTGCTGCCTTATAGGTTTTAAATGATTTTATTCAGGTTTTAGACCGTAAAAGTATTGTGTGGCACTTTTATTGACTTGTCAAAAGCATTTGATACTGTTGATCACACACTTTAATTGATGCGCTGCGTAAGATCGGCATCTCAAGCCAGGCTTCCACTTGGTTTGCAGATTATTTAACTAACAGAACACAGTGTGTCCAATTTGCTGGTTCCTCCTCCTCTTTTCTTAACATCACTAAAGGAGTACCTCAAGCTTCAGTCCTGGGACCAATTTTATTCACTATTTATATGTTAACAACTTGTGTGATAACTTATCAAATGCCTTTTATCATTTTTATGCTGATGACACCGTCATTTATTGCTGCTCGTCTTCTCTTGCCCAGGCTTTAGAATTTTTACAAACAGCTTTTAATACAGTTCACTACACTCACTGAAATTGGTTTTAAACGCAGAGAAAACTAAAATCATTTTTTTTTCACACAAACATGAAATAACAGAGCTAGTCTGGTCCATCACAACGATCAAGGCAAACAGATAGAGCTGGTCTCCAGTTATCAGTACTTAGGGTTTCTGCTTGACCAGGAGCTCTCATTCCAGACTCACATTGCCAACCTGGTCCATAAACTGATGGTAAAACTGGGATTTTATTACTGGAAAAAATCCTGTTTTTCCCTCAGAGATTGGAAATATCTTGTCTCTGCAACATTTCTGTCGTTGATTAATTATGGTGATGTGTTGTCCATGAGTGCCTCGACCAAATGTCTCCGGACTCTGGACACTGTCTATCACTGTGCACTGCGTTGTGTGACTGGCTGCGGTCGCCTCACTCACCGCTGTGAGCTCTGTGCCAAAGCTGAGTGGCCCTCCTTCAGCTATAGGAGGTTTACCCACTGGATGATGCTGATCTATCAGTCTCTCCTTGGATTGGTTCCATCCTACCACTGTTCTCCTCTGCAGAAATCGGGGAGCACCTATGCCTTACGCTCTTGTGCTAGTCATCACCTAAATGTGCCCAGTGTCCGAACTGAACTGGGGAAACGGGCTTTTTCTAATGCTGCCCCCACAGCCTGGGACACAGTACAGACAGAACTGAAAATGTCTGAACTGATTTCATTTAAAGCTTTTTGTTCCATTTTAATCACCAGGCAGCGAGAATCCTATAAGCAATGTCTGTTTTTACATTTTTACTGTCCCTAAAACCGTTGCACCTTCACTGTAAATTTATTGAATCATTTGCCATATTTACTCATTGCCTTGAACTTTTATCTTGAATTTGTATTTATTATGATGTGTGCTGCTGACCTCTTGACCCTTGTTAATGAGATCATGATCTCAATGGGAAATTACCTGGTTAAATAAAGGTTAAATAAAAATAAAACAAAAAAATACACAAATTTATTTAATAATAACAACCTTAAAAAACAGATAGGCCTTATTCTTACAGAATATTTAGAAAAGACAATAAATAAACTTAAATCACAGGCTGTGTTCATTTAGTCAACATATCTCTGCGAACATCTGAAAAAAAAAGTAGTTTTTAATTAGTGATGCGTCTGCTGTCTATTCTATTTAAAAAGTCGATGTTAGAAATTTTATTTTGTTTATCTCTCAGAGTAATTATTCATATTTTTAAGCCTAAAATGTCCAAACGTTAAAATATGTAATGATAAAGACATACCTTCATTTGCCCATGTAATATATATATATATAAATATAAATATATATATATATGTATATATATATATATATATATATATATATATATATATATATATATATATATATATATATATATATATATATATATATATACATATATATATATATATATATATACATATATATACATATATATATAGACATATATATATATACAGGTGTATATCCATATATATAACACATTAATAAGACCAGTAAGTCCCTGCCATAGATCTCTATAAATAGGACTAAGTAAATAAAGCTGTGTACAGTCTTAATTAATCTTGAGGTGCAGCACTCTCATTATCTCTTAACTGTAAAATGTGACCTAGCAGGTGTTACCTGTGGTCAAAGCTCCGCCCACTGGATAAATCATCCGGTTAAATTCCAGGTATTCATTCCCTCTGCCCTGTTACCTGCTTACAGTGACTCAGCAGAAAACAGATAAGAACACACCTTAGAGGGTTCAGATGTCAGCATGACTTACATCAGAGTAAAAGAATCATGTTATATATATATATATATATAACAGAAAAACTCTTCTCTCACCCACCCCCCTCTCCCCGGTGGGGTAAGTGGCTGTTCATCCTCTTCAGCTCGGGTCCTCTACCAGAGGCCTGGGAGCTTGAGGGTCCTGCAGTATCTTAGCTGTTCCTAGGACTGCACTCTTCTGGAGTGAGATGTCTGATGTTTCTCCAGGGATCTGTTGGAGCCACTTCTCCAGTGTGGGGGTCACTGCCCCGAGTGCCCCGATGACCACAGGCACTACTGTTGCCTTCACCTTCCAGGTTTTCTCCGGCTCTTCTTTGAGCCCTTGGTATTTATCTAGTTTCTCGTGTTCCTTTTTCCTGATGTTGCTATCACTTGGGATGGCTACATCAATCACAACGGCTTTCCTCTGCTGCTTATCCACGATTACAATGTCCGGTTGGTTGGCCATTACCATTTTGTCGGTCTGTATCTGGAAGTCCCACGGGATCTTTGCTCAGCCATTCTCAATCACCTTGGGAGGTGCTTCCCATTTTGACCTTGGGGTCTCCAGTCCATATTCTGCACAGATGTTCCTGTACACTATACCGGCTACTTGGTTATGGCGTTCCATGTATGCTTTTCCTGCCAGCATCTTACACCCTGCTGTTAGGTGCTGGACTGTTTCAGGGCTCTCTTTGCACAGCCTGCACCTATATATATATATATATATATATATATAGTTTTAAATATATATTCTGAGGGCCCTAGTCTGTGTGGTTATGACTGAGGGCCTTGGTTTGTGCAGTAATGATTGAGGCCCTGGGGCCTCATGTACAAAGGGTGCGTACGCACAACAACGTGGTGTACGCTCTTTTTCACGGCAAAGTTCAGATGTATCAAGAGTCAAATGACCGTGGAAATGTGCGGTGTCAACTTCATGGCTGGCATACGCACATTTCTTCAGCATTTGTTCCTTTGGCGACACTTAGAGGTGATGCTGGGAAACTGTTATAATAAATAAATGTGAAAACAATTAGTCCTCAGACTGAGCGATGTGCACATCAGAGACAAAACAGTTAACACTGATGAACAATTAACACACCCACGTGTCTGCAATGACATGAAAGTATATAAAAGCACGCGCAAAGAGGTGGAAAATACCGTTAAACACAATGGCTGCTTTAGCATGATGAGAAGACATTGTAAATGGTGCAATACGAAGAGAGCGTGTGTTCAGAGACAGAAAAGATTGACTGGCACATGATGATGACTGGATCATCAGCTGCTTTAGGTTCCTGAGGAAGATCCTCCTGAAACTGTGCGCAGAGCCGCGGCCGGGATTCAACATTAAAGCACAATTTGCAGCAAGAGCCGGTTTTCCTAATGTGATCAGAGCTATGGACTGCACACACATTACTAAAAAAGGGCTCTCACATGATGAATTTGTGTTTGTCAACAGGACACATTTTCATTCGATCAATACACAGATCATATGTGATGGTCAAATGTAGATAACCAACATTGTGGCGAGGTGGCCTGGTTCAACGCACGATTCATACATTCTGAGTAACAGCGTGAGTGGGAACAAACTACAATCTGGCACTGTGCATGATAGGGGCTTCTTGGTCAGTAAATTTATTTGTGTAATTGTCCTAAAATAATGCCCGTGATGCGCAGTGAGCATGTGCGCCCCCAATTCTAACCCGTCTTCACAGCATCATTAATAATCAGTGGTTGAAGTTAGTGACGTGCTGTTTTTTGCTGATTAAACTGCAGCTTAAGATCTTTTAACAAGCCCCTGATTGTCTCTGTGTGTGGTGTAGTCATCTTAATAAACCCGTGTGTAAAGGTGTGACATGTCTTAACCAGCCTTTTCCCCGACGCACTTCTGCGCTGATTTGCAACAACAGTGTTTGATCCATGTTAGCAGTGTATAAAATTAACAAATGGAAGCTGTGAGTCAAATTTACTGTGATATCCTCTCTGATATGCTGGCATGTTAAAATTTTAATTCAGAAGATTTCAAACCAAATAAAACCACACATACAGCATTTACACATGAACCTCTGTCCGGGGGGTCGGCAATTAAGTTTGACCTCGGGCTGGAATTTTCAGTCACTTTATGTCGGGCCAGAACATAATCAGAGGTTAATATATAGAGTGTTAGGATATGATCCTCTCTACGTTTGTTGTAGGACCCAAAAGCTCAAGGAAGGAGGCTGGTAGCACGTTTACAGTGATTTTGTTGATGACACACAAAGTAGCACTGAATGGGGGGCAAGGGGAATCTTCATGCCAGCGAAGGACTCCAGTGACTCAAGCGAGTGACATATGATGCAGTGAGGTGAGGGCTCGTGGCAGACACTGTGGAGAGAGGAGCAGAGAAGCAGGTAAGATTCACAGAGTCACAAAAACCCGTCATCACAAAAAACACCAACGAAGAAAAACAACTCCCAATCAGGGAGGAGGAAAATAAGGCTTAGAGCCAGAGTAATCTGCAGAGGCAGACAGAAAAATGATCGCTGGGAACAAACCATGGTAGTAGCGGAAATCCACCGACGCTGTAGTCATGTCCATAGCCGGCTTCAATAGTGGTGTGCAGGTAGAGAGCGGAGAAACCACACCTACTCCAGGAGCAGCAGGAGAAAACAGGAAGGGAGGAGGGAGAGCAGGGCAGAGGAGGAGGACTCCTCACATAGAGATGATAATCGTTAATTAATGCATAAACAGGAGTGAGGAGAGAAAGTGAGAGATCACTGGGGAAATCGACTGGACTCTCCATTACAAAATAAGAGACAAAAAACATGAATCATACGTCTTTATGCTGTTTGTATTATAATATCTGATAAATTTTGTTTATAAACACTGCACCAACATCTTTAATGGGGTTTATCAGGTGGAAATGACCGTTTTCAGGACAAGGAAAGTCAAGTTATTGGAATATTCATGTTGAAAGCGGCTTTTAACAGCTCTCCATAAAAGTCAGAGAAATAATTCACAGACAGCGTTCATACAGACGTGTTCCTGAGCTTTGATAATGAACAGATCACTGATGATCCACTGTTGGACATTTCAGCTCTACATTATGTTTCTGAGACAGCGTGAGTGAGTGAACAGTCTGCTCCTGTCTGATCTGCTCTCAGATAAACGAACAGACATCAGAACAGATGATTAAAGTTTTTGTCTCTTTTTTCACCTGCTCTGTGGCTCACTCCGTGTGTTATGGCTCTGTGACGTCTTATTTGTTTTCTGCAGCATCTCTCATCGGGAAAGAGCGGCCGCCTTTAGGTTCATAAGAAATAAACAGCCCGGGGGGGGGGTATTTACAGACCCCTGCTCTGTCTTATAGGGCTGTAGCTGCTGTATGAACACATTAGTTGTGAGTTACACAGACACACAGGTATTTACCTCGGGGTTAATCAGAGTCACCCACATGTGCTCCCACCCCTGAGGGAGCAGTGTTGGGGGGGGGCCTTCTCCTGCGCCCCCCCGCCTGTTTCTGCCACATCTTGGGTGGTGGGGGGTGGGGGGGCAGCCAACCTCCGCTTCACATCCACGTTGATGTCAGACCACTTCTTTTTAACCTCTGCTTGTGTGCCCTTTGACCCCATGGCACTGACAGCCTCACACACTCTCCCACTCACCCCTCTGGTGTTCACTCATTCTTATTTAATTTTCTGATGGTGCAGAGAGGAGACTCTCAGGCGCAGCGCTCATTTAAATAAGATTTGTGTATTTAAAGGTGGGCGTGGACAGGGAGGGTCGGATACTCCAACATGTGCGCTCAATTCCACGCTGATTAGGATGTACAAAGAAAAATGCGCTTGGATTCATGCATGCGAACAGATTTGTACATCTGGATATTTTTGTGCGTACAACGTTTTCTGGATTTGATCATACGCCATGTTTTAGTAGGAAATCCACGCAACTCTTTGTACATGAGGCCCCTGGTCTGTGTGGTAATGTCTGGGTTTTTCAACAGGACAATGCTGCAGTTCACAATGTCCGCCTGACAGAGGACTTCCTCCAGAGGAATAACATCACTCTTTTGGACCGTCCTGCGTGTTCCCCTGATCTCAGTCCAGCTGAGGACATTGGGGATGGGGGCTGAGGGGAGTTTACAAACATGGACATCAGTTCCAGACAGTGGACGCCCTCCGTGAAGCCATCTTCACCACTCAGAGCAACATTCCCTCTAGGCTCCAGAAACACTGGCATCAAGCATACTCAAATGAATTTTTGAGGTGATAAACAAGAATGGCACAGCTACTCATTACTAAGTCCTTTTTTGACATTTTTATTTCTATTTCAGGGGGTTTCCGTTTTTTTTGGTATTTTTTTTAGCTGTGGTCTTAAACATTTGATCAGCTGATGAACAGTCTATTTCAGTTTAATGGTTGTTTGCAAGAAGTTGCTTGCTCATTTTTTCTTTTTTGTCTTACTCCCATTTCTCCTTTTGGCATTTTAATGCTCTACTTAGAACCTTCTTCAGATCCAACAGTGCAAAATGCAAATTCTTGCAATTTTTCAACTGATCTTAAAATTTTGATCAGAAGTATATATGTATATATATATATATATATATTCTCACTCCAGAAGAGTGCAGTCCTAGGAACAGCTAAGATACTGCGCAGAACCCTCAAGCTCCCAGACCTCTGGTCGAGGACCCGAGCTGAAGAGGACGAACAGCCACCAACCCCACCGGGGAGAGGGGGGTGGGTGAGAGAAGAGTTTTTTATTTTTTTTTAATATATATGACAGAAAGAGATAGCATCCATCCTACTTTGGCTGGTGCATGTCTCCTATCTAAAAACATGGCAGAGTCTGACCTATGACCTCTCAGAGATGAGACCATGTTGCAGAGCTGCAGTCCTCCACGCTCCTCTGCGCCTGCTTTAGGACAGTTTTCCACCCATTACTGTTATGACAGTTGTGTTCATCACTATGATAACTGCTATGACAGTTGTAGTAGTGATGAATATTATTCTATAGAGACTGTGTCTGTCCCCCGACCCAAACGTCACATAGATGTTAGCACAAAAACAAGTAAAAAAGGTGTCAATCATACAAATCTGATTAAAATTAAAACCTCAAATGTAGAAGCTTCAAAACATCAGATAATTAGATGTGGTCTCTTAAATATTAGATCACTGAGATCCAAATCTTTACTAGTGAATGACCTTATATCAGAAAATCACATTGATTTATTCTGTTGAACAGAAACGTGGCTGTGCCAGGAGGAATATGTCAGTTTAAATGAATCCACTCCTCCCAGTCACTCAAATACTCATATACCCCGCGACACAGGCCGTGGTGGTGGTGTAGCAGCTATTTATCATTCTTGTCTCCAAATCAATCCTAGACCAAAGGCTAATTACACTTTTTTTGAAACTCTTGCTCTAAATTGATCTCAAACTGACTCAAAAACCTGCCAGCCTGTCCTATTTGTGATAATTTACCGTCCTCCAGGCCCTTATTCTGAATTCTTATCATAATTCTCTGAGTTCATATCAAACTTAGTCCTTAGCTCTGATGAAATACTTATTGTAGGTGATTTTAATATCCATGTTGACAAAGAAAGTGATAGCCTGAGCTCAGCTTTTATGTCCTTAATAGACTCAGTTGGTTTTATTCAGGCTGTTTGTGAAGCTACTCATCATTTCAATCACACTTTCAATCTTGTTCAATCATACGGCCTTGTTATTAAGGAACTAAGTCTTTTCCCAAAATCCTTTGTTATCCGATCACTTCTTAGTAACTTTTAACATCTTCTTAGAGGATTTTGTGTTTTGTAACAAAATTGTGAAGAGTAGAAATCTGTCCAATGGTGCCATGGCTAAATTTAAAGAGGCCATTCCTGCTGCCTTAAACTCAATAAATTGGCCAACTGATAACTGTGATATTAGCTATAGCCCCTCTCAGCTGGATCAGCTTGTTGATGACTCTGCCAGTCTTCTAAGATCCACTTTGGACTCAATTGCCCCACTGAGACAAAAAAACTATTAAACGTCAGAGGGCGGCTCCTTGGTTTGCTTCTGAAACTCGTGAACTTAAACAAGCATCTCGTAAATTAGAGAGAATATGGCGCTCCAATAAAAGGGAGGAGTCACGTATACTTTAACGGGAAAGTCATGATAACTACATGACAGCCTTACGACATGCTCGAGCTGCCTACTACTCCTCACTAATTGAAGAAAATAAAAACAACCCTAGGTACCTTTTCAGCACTGTAGCCAGGCTGACACAGAGTCAGAGCTCTGTTGAGACTGTGATTCCTCTAGCTCTCAGCTGTGAGGACTTTATGAGCTTTTTTAACGATAAAATTCTTAAAATTAGAGATAAAATTAGCAACTCCCTGCTTTCACCTGAACCTGCCGTACCATTAAAGCAGCACTCAGTAAGATTCCGGCTTTCAGCTCTCTAGGGGCCTCTATGGTCGTTGAGTGTAACTGCACTGTTGTAAAACACCAACATGCATTTGTTGACATACGGAGGAGAAGTGAGCCGACAGGACGTCCCGAGAGACAAATAAACCATGTGGACTGATAAGGTACAGTCTGATCATGTTTCTATTTGAATAAATCATCATGTGCCTACAAGTCCAATAGTAGCAGGGCTAAATCAGCATCGGTCGGACATCCTGCCTCGTCTTTCCAGCGAGTGAACGCTGGGCCAGTGTTTATCCCTGTCCGGGCATTTAGCTTGTTACTCTCCAGCTTTCTTTATTTCGTCTCCTCCGATAAACTTTTCTTTTCTTTGGGTTTTTCTCTGCTTCAACCATGATAACAACTCTACATGTAGCTTTCTTCTTCTTGTTTAACGGCGGGTGGAATCCAGCGTCAGAGGAGCATTAGCGCCACCTTCTATGCAGGAGTGTGAGCCAGAGGTCCCTATTTCCATCAGGAAAATAAGTGCATATTTACTTTAAACTAAATTCTGTTCATTAAATCTGTTTTAAAAATTCATAAACTGCTTTATATTCTCCTTTTCCCAACGTCTAGCTTTCACCTCGAGGGGGAAGTGTCTTATGCCGTAAAGCAGTCAAAGCAGTAAGCATTTGTAGTTTTTTAGTGTGGAAGTGTTCCTACCATCCACATCGGAGTTACTTTGTGCCAGTGAAGGTGATACAGACCCCCTCAGACCATGACAGAGGTGTCATTCAACCTGTTGTAAGGTGATGTACCATCACAATGACTCTAGAAATGTTATATTAGGGTGGAGAAACTACGTAGTGTTGGTTTAAATGTAGTTAGACCTGCCTGAAACTGTTTTTCTACAATTAGCATTCAGGAGCTAAATTCTCTTGTCTCCTCCTTCAAACCATCAACCTGCCTTTTAGACCCGATCCCAACTTCGCTGTTCAAGGAGGTCTTTCCCTTAATTAGTCCATTCTTGTTGGAGACAATAAATATATCTTTATCAACAGGCTACGTGCCACAGTCCTTTAAAGGCAGGGTTGGTAATCTTGGAAAACTAGCATGAATTTGAATGTTGCATCTCCTCAGGACTTCGTCTACCCCTGGAGCTCCTCCAAAACGATGTCCCTGCTCACATGCACGGGCGCCGCTGATTCACGACCATATCACTGAGTCAACTCAAAACCGGTCCTCAGCACATCGTGTTTGTTTTGTACTACACAAAGTCATGTCTTACACCAAACATTATCATAGTAAAGTTTAAAAAAAGAAACAAACAAACAAACATGGCACGTTAGTTAGTACTCACAACCCGATGCTGACTCTCATCTTTGCCCTGGCTTTGTCCAAATCCTTTTTTTTTCCTGCCTCCTCTGCCTCCATCTTTCCTCTCTTGCTCTGTTTAGCAGGAGGAGCGGTTACCAGTAATCAGGGTATAGGTAGTTTCTCTGCCATTCTCCACATAGCTGTCAAGTCTCTCGTTTTGGCTGGGAAACTACTGCATTTTACCCCTCTTTCCTGCCGTCCTCCCGTATTAGTAGCCGTAAAACAGAAGAAGAAGAAAAAGCCTTGCGAGAGCTGCCACCTGCAGTAGCCTGGGTGGCAGTTGTCGTGAGATTAGAGCCCACAGCGGCAACAAACCAAGAAAAACAAAGTGTTTATTTCAGACTTCTTGTAAACCTGTCTTAAAATGTAAGGGATACTGGAGCTTGGTTGGGGTTGTGGGACGGCTCGCAGTGGACTTCCCTTATTTTCAAAGCCAAAACTTGACAGGTCAGCATTCTCCAGCGTACTTGGATCCCTCTCAGCTCGACTATGCGCATTGAATCAGGGTCAGTGCACACCGGCAGAACAACAGTACAGGATTTGATTGGTTTAATAAATTCTGTCCGAGTCGCTGTGATTGGTTGGTGTTTTCCCTGTTTTACTCCTGCTGTAGACAGCGGCTGTTTTTTGCTCTCTTTTAAGAACACATCATGCATTGATTGCCATCGCGACATAATGATCACTTTAACCAATATAACAAAAAGTGTATCTAAATCTGATTACCAACCCTGCCTTTAAAGTAGCTGTAATCAAACCTCTCCTGAAACAACCTACCCTCGATTCAGGCACATTAGCTAACTACAGGCCTATATCCAGGGCCACCCTGGTCGACTTTGGGGCCCTAAGCAGAATTTTATTTTTTACCTAATTTGTACACCGTGCAGTGAAAACAGCTCTGGGCCTCCACCTACAGGTTGAGAACCACTGCACTAGTAGATTATATTTGGAGCTTGATCTTTCAAAGAATGTTCTTATATCATGGAGAATAAGTGATGGAGGATACCTCAGGATGAATTTTTCATTTAGAAAACAGTAAGTGAGTGAAAACAAGAGCTGGACTGATGAAGAATGTTGAGTTTTGATTCATCTAAAGGCTGACTCGTCATTTTTTAAGTCTTTGTGTTCACTTAAACAGTGCACATGAGCTGTCAAGACACCATTTATATTATAAAATCACACAAAGTGACTGATGATCCCTCACTGTCCCCTGTGATGCGCATCTATCTGCGACTTTACGCTCACCAGCACACGTGTGCGCAAAGACACCGATCGATTCAGGAGGGATTTGGATTAAATATTCACATGTACATGGGCTGCACTGCAAAATGACATAACTGACAGACAGCAACGGTAACAGCCACACTTAAAATGAAAAATATCAGGCCTGTAGTCCACAGTGTGGATCGTGGCTGCATCAGACAGTGGAGAATGTGTCCCCTTGCGCAAAATAGGCACAACAGCCTGTTTGAGGACTTTCAGTCAGGGTTTAGAGCTCATCACAGCACAGAGACTGCTCTAGTTAAAGTAACTAACGACCTACTCTCAGCTTCAGATGAGGGACTTCTCTCTGTACTTGTTTTGCTAGACCTTAGTGCTGCTTTCGACACCTTGGATCATAATGTTCTTCTACGGAGATTAGAGGAATTACTCGGGATTACAGGGAAATGGTAAATGGTAGATGGACTTGAGCATATAGCGCTTTTCTACTCAAAGCAGCTTTACACTGCAGGTCACACTTACCCATTCACACCCATTCACTCTCATGGTCTCTCTGATGGTTCTGAGTTTCTATGTTAGTTATCCATCAGTATCAGCTAACATTTACACGCCACTGACGCAGCAATGGGGTTACATATCTTGCCCAAGGACACATCGCCATGTGTTCACCAGAGCTGGGCTCGAACCTGCAACCTCCCGATTGCTGACCAAGTGCACTATCCAACTGCGCCACCAACGTCCCAGGGACTGCCCTGAATTGGTTTAAGTCCTACTTATCTGATAGATACCAGTTTGTACACGTGAACAATAAGTCTTCTGTGTACACTTAAGTAAGTTAAGGAGTTCCTCAAGGCTCTCTACTAGGTCCAATTCTCTTCTCCATATATATGCTTCTCCTCGGTGATATCATGAGAAAATACTCCGTTAATTTTCATTGCTACGCCTATGATACTCAACTGTATGTATCAATGAAGCATAGGTGTCAGTTTAGGGGGGGACAGGGGGGATGTGCCCCCCCCCCACTTTTTGTCAGGGGTCATTTTCTCTCCACCACACACAAGTCCATCACGTGTAGGCCTTTGTAACCCCAGTTATTTTCAGTAGTATAGGAAATTCCAACACTCCTGAACGCACCATCCGCATTCGACCGAGAGTTGCAGAGAGACGCAGCAGACCTTTGCGAGGATAAAAAAAACATGCAGCTAGTATAACTCTGCGTCTGTGCCAAGTTGAAGCTCCGACCCAGAGTGTGCAATACTTTATTTTTCCTGATATAATAATACAATAATAATATCCAGTTAGAATATGGGATGCCAGATGAGTTTGAACACCTTTGGAACAACATTTTGAAGCTGTTTGGCCTTGCCTTAGTGGTGCCTCAGTCGGGATGGAGCAGAGCTAACGTTAATTATCACTAATAGACTTCCTGTCTCTGGGGTGATATATTTGACATGCTGATTTCAGCATGAAGTTCAACATTGTTGGGGATTCGTACGTAGTTCATATAAAAGTGTTGGCCCAGCTCTCAAATGGTTTTTATTCAATACATGACAGTCACTTAAAACACGAAATAGTCTACGCATTTTATAGTAGTCATACCAAAAGCAAAATAAATTATAGTCATCATCCCAAGCACTTCTCAAAAGTCACTTTTGCCAGTAGGCCCATGAATGACAGGGATCCAGAGGCCCCTAATACAATTATAATTCTGACAAAAAATATCACACTCAGTAACAGACTTATATTCACACATATATTTTATATAACTCTTCACAGACAGCGAGTGGAGGCAGAGACGGCAGGATGCCTCAAAAATCTGGGAGCAAGAAACAAAAGGACAAAAGGCTCCAACAGGAGAAGGAGGCGAGGGGTGGACAGTGGGTCACCCAGTTCTTCCACAGGCGAGGTGGGTCTGTTAGTGGTCCATGTGATGGACAGTTCTGGAGCATCAGCCTGTTGTCTAATCCTAACTTTGTCCATAGTTTATGAACGAGCTCACTGTTCTCCCAGATTAGCTCATATTTCTGAAGGAAACTCTGGACATTTCACTGTTGTTTCAGTTAAATAATCAGTGCAGGCAAACATTTAACAAGCTGCTCTGCCCATAGTCAATCATTCCCCCCACAGACACGTCCAGAGGAGCAGCAGCTGTCTGTGAAACCTAAAGTTTGGTCAGTAGTTTGGGACTCTGCTCTGCAGCAGGAACAGAGGACGTGTAGTTCATGCAGACCGGGCGACTGCTCTCAGTCCAGCCAGAGAAATGTTGACATTTTCTGGAAATCAGAAGATTAAAATGCAACAACCACATCGCCTCATATATGTACTTTCTCACCACAAATCTACAGTTTTGGAGATAAATTAAACCTGCACGTGGGGCTACAAGCGGGAGACGGTGAGCAGTGGAGCATTGGGAGCAAAATCACATTTTCCTTTGTTAGTTTTGGACAAATCACTGAAACACCTTTCCCCTACCAAGTAACTGTCATGTTCTTTTCACAAATATGGCAATGATAGTCAAAAACGTCATTAAAATGCAGTTTTATGTAAAACGGTAAAATTTTCCACCAGCCTTATGGCCGGCTATGCGGGGGCCAGAAAGATTTTTTTCACAGGCCCAAAATCCCTTCGAGCGCCCCTGGTAGGGAGTGTGACATGATTTGTGTCATGTGCAGGTGCGATAGATCACGCACCAATAGGGTGTCAGAATGTTATTATGTTTATACTTCTCATCCAACCACAATCAGATTCACTCTATCTGGATGGTGCGATGTATACTTAAGGTAACAGAGTATTTGTACTTCTTTACTTGACACCTCTGAAAATTAAAAGTTTGTTCTACCAGCATCCTTTTGTCCTCAAGTTTTTAATTTTTGTTTTGTCCAAGAAATTTTAAAGATTTAATATGAAATATAAAGATTACAGTCCAGCACGAGCTGGATAGTTCCTAGGTTCAAAGGATTTTATGAAAAATAATTATCTAATCAGAAATACTAACACATGCTCAGACTGAATTATTAAATAGTATTGTCTGCAGTTTTAATTAGAAGAATTCTGTTCAGATACTCACATATTTGATTCAAACTTTTAATTACAGTGGAACAAAATCGAACCATGAGCCTCATTTATCTTTATTTTCCTCATATTTTAGCCATATTTAGGTTTATTAATAATGTCCTTTTATGTGAATAATCAATAAGACGGTGTGAGCAGCTGATCTGAGGATGAATAATATTTAATAAAATCTGATTAATCAAAGAAGGGAGATGGTTTAATTTATGTGATGATCCAGTCTTCAGTCTCATTATTGCTCATTCATCAGTTTTCTGCAGCATCTGATCACACTTCTGCAGCATCGTCTGATTGGTTTGTGTCTCAGAGCTGCAGTGAAGCTTCCCTCCACCAGGGGGCGCCGCACTAAAGCTCCTGCTCCTCCACATCAGGATTCAGAGACTAACTCCACCATCAGAGCTGAGACCTTCACTTGGATCTTCCATGGTGCACCTCTGAGGTCCTACAGACTGTCTCCATAAAAAAGATCACGAGGAGGCTCCTCTGAAAGGACGAGGTTCAGCTTCCTGTTTTTCTGAGCGATGTGAAGAACGAACATGAATGATGATGAAGATGATGATGATGATGATGATGTTTATGATGAAGATGATGAAGATGAAGAATGACAGCTGGATGATGACTGTGTGGACCAATATATGTTAAATAACTAATGGATCATATGTGTATGATAATATATATTATTTCATATTGTATATAAAAAATAATGATACCTGATAAGCTCTGTTAAAACAGAAGTTTACAAAGTAATTGACAAATAAACAAACAAACAAACACAATGTCAATAACCATTAAGCATTGTGAACTAAACCTTTTCTAGACTTAAAGGTGAGGAGGACGTCATATTAATCTGATTAATAAAACACATTTCAGAAAAATTTAATGCAACTCAAACTGATTCATGCAGAGGCAGAAAAAGATTGTTCAGTGATAAAAATATAATTATTCTAATTCTGGATTTTTAAAAAAATAAATATTTATCAAACAAACTCCCTGCAGAGGTCCATCAATTGAGTAATATTCTTTTGTAATAATAAAAATAAAAATAAAAATAATAATAGTAATAATAACGATAATAATGAAGGATTTGGAGGCTAACAAAATCAAGATGTATTCATCTGACACTAGTTTTACTGAGAAACTTGAGAGCAGAGTTCTGGCTCAGAGTATAGGGCCGGGTAAAAAGAATATTAATTAAAAATCCATCTAAAGAACCTGTAACAATGGAAATGTTCAATTAAAGGACAGGGTGATCAGGAGGCGTCTCCTTTCCTTCAGTCTGATAACAAGGCTGTGTGCAGATAAGCTTCGGATTTATTTAAATAAAGATAAAATTAACCGTTTCAATTAAAGTGTTGTCTCATATCTGCCTCTTTAGCACAGACTCAGGATGGAGCAGAGGCCAGCATCACCTGAGCCGTCCAGTCCACATTCCAGACCACAGACCATGTCCCAGATCCCAGAACGCGTCCCAGACCACATCCACATCCAGCAGGGTGCTCAGATACAGCTCTGTGTCTGTCTGAGACCTTCAGCGGGACTGATGGGTCATGTAGATTGAGGGTGGACCTGGACTGGAAGGAAGACCTCTCTGGCCCCTGGTGATGTGTTGATATTTTAATATTTCAGTGTTCTAAGTTAAGCTGCAGGTGAAGCTCTTCATCACAGTGTCTGCTGTAAGTGCTTTTACTCAGCCTGTTAACATCATTTATAGATCTGACACACTGATTTATGCTCAGCTCGAATTCAGAGACCTCACCTTCATCCATCACACTGCTCACCTGGACACCTGGAGGCTCCGCAGTCTGGAAGACGATTTTGAAGATTACATTTTTATATTTGTGCTAAAACACATTAATGACAATGCTGAGATGATCTACCAGACCAGAGACAGGAACCAACAGGACCTGTTCAGAGGGTCCATCCTGCAGCAGAAAAATGATCAGCATGGATCAGCACAGAGGGTCTGGAGCTCTGATGGACCAGCACAGAGAGTCTGGAGCTCTGATGGATCAGCACAGAGGGTCTGGAGCTCTGATGGACCAGCACAGAGGGTCTGGAGCTCTGATGGACCAGCACAGAGAGTCTGGAGCTCTGATGGACCAGCACAGAGGGTCTTGTGGAGTTCTGGTCCCCCTCTCTCCTGATGGTGGTTAAATCATGTCCCAGAGCTCTGTAATTTCATGTCCTCATCCTCATCTTTTAGACCTGAAGAAGCAGCCCCCCCGTCCTCCTCCCCCTCAGGCCTTTCTCCTCCCTCTCTCCCCTGGCGATGGATCAGATCACCTCCTGGGAAATCATTACTCTGCATCATTACCATTCTGCACTTTCATCTCTGAGCGGGGGTGGGGTGGAGGGGGGGTGTAGATGAAGGTTTGGTATCAGGCCCAAAGCCCAGACCTTCGAGTTAGAGGCCGACACGTAGTGGTCTTTACGGCGGTCGGCTCTGTCTCCCCACAGACAAAGGTTGTTGGTTCGACTCCTGGTCAGTCAGGTGCTTTCTGTGGAGCTCACATGTTCTCCCCGTGCATGTGAGGTTTTTCAGGTTCTCTGGTTACCTAGAGACCAAAACCATGCCTGTGTGAATGAATTGTTGTCTGTCTCAACGTGTCAGTCTTGTGATTTACTGGTGCACAGGCCTGGGTGTACCCTCCCACTCGGTGTCAGCTGGGGTGGGCTCCAGCCCCTCTGGACCCCAAACAGGATGGGCCAGTTTAGATGATATGCTGGATGTTGGTAATACATCCATTGATCTATCTGTCTATCTATCGGTCCGTCTGTCCATCTGTCCGTCCGGCCGTTGATCCCTTTCGGTGTCACAGGGGACTGGGGCAGATGCTGGAGAGGGGCTACAGACCTGCTGCTGTTTCCCATCAGAACATCTCAGCTCCTCCTTCAGAAGCTCCTGAGGACCAACAGCAGTAAAGAACTTCATCATTTATCTCAGTTTGACTGCAGGTCAGTCTCTGTTCCCCTCCAAAAGCTTCACAGTGAGTCTGCTGAGAGCTCTCATGTTCTCATGTGTATTCGTGACACCCTCCCACCCCCACCCCCAACCCTCCCCACCTGGGACTCTGGGCCACCATGTGGTTCAGGTTTCTCTGAGGCTTCAAAGTGGATCAATGAGATCCTAAACTCAAAGCCCCAGAATGCTTCTCCATCTATGAGAACATCAGCTCCAGGAGCTCTGAGGCTGATCTGAACCTGATCTAAAGCTGTCTGGAGGCAAATTAAAGGCTAAAGTGAGGCTAATGTGAGGCTAACGACACCCAGATTACACCCAGATGATGAAGTCTGATGTGATCTGGTTTTTAAAGCTGACCGGCTCTGGTTAAAGCCAAAAGACCTTCAGATACAATCACACAACATTTTAATAAATTCACAACCAGATGGGTGAACTGCAAAATAAAACAATGACCACCAAATAAATATAAGCAATAAAAATGATTTACTCCAACAATTTTTTTTATTTTTTATTGTTTATTTGACGTGGACACACAGTAACATTGATGCTGTGATATTTGAATATACACAGGTCCCAAATGCACTGCTGCAAGTGTTTATAGCACAGTGCTAATTTTCAGCACCAGTCCATGGGAGGCTTTTAAGGATTAAAATTGTACAAAGAGAATTTGTAAAAAATAACAGAGATACCCAAGACACAGTTCATTAGAAAAAATATCAGAATTAAAACGTAAAAGTTCAATAAAAAGGTGAATGAAAAAGTTCCTTCAGGTAAACATGTATACAGGCAAATGTTTTATGTGTGGGAACAATATTGTTGCTCTTTCAGCCATGATTTAATACCTTTGTTGAAGCCTTTGAAGTTAGTTTGCATTTTCAGCTCAGTAGGTAGAATATCCCAGAGTTTAGCTCCTGTGACAGAGAAGGCTGATCGTCCAAAGGACGTTTTACGCATCGGAATTCGACAATTACCATTAACAGAAGCCCGTGTGTTCGCTCGACTGGAGTTCTGATTCCTGCCAGCAAATTCACCAAGCATAGATGGAACGAGACTATGTTAGCATTTGTAAAATATTTTAAGATTACAGTAGCTAATGAAATTTTCAAAGCTAAGCATGTTATGTTTCTCTAAAACGAGACCATGATGCCATCGGAGAGAAACATAGATCAGATAAAAACACGATCCAAAAATCAGAATACGTAAATTCCTGTCCCTAAAACCTTCAGAGTGTTGATATTAACTCATTAGCTGTTGCTCCTGATCTTTTCTAAAATGTTCCTGTCACTTTCTGAAGACACAGTTACAGGTCCATTAAAGACCTTTTCATAGGTGCAGAAATATGAAAGTTTTGACAAATAATGAGCAGAGATGTCAAAATGAAAAACAGAGATCACCCTGCAGAGAGGTCACCAAGCAGAGAGGTCACCAAGCAGAGGGGTCACCAAGCAGAGGGGTCACCAAGCAGAGGGGTCACCAAGCAGAGAGATGACCCTGCAGAGAGGTCACCAAGCAGAGAGGTCACCTTGCAGACAGGTCAGCAAGCAGAGAGGTCACCCTTCAGAGGTCGCCAAGCGGAGAGATGACCCTGCAGAGAGGTCACCCTGCAGAGATGTTCTTGCAGAGAGGTCTCCATGTAGAGAGGTCACCAAGCAGAGAGGTCACCCTGGACAGAGGTCTCCATGCAGAGAGGTCACCCTGGAGAGAGGTCTCCAAGCAGAGAGGTCACTCTGGAGAGAGGTCACCAAGCAGAGAGGTCACCTGCAGAGATGTTCTTACAGAGAGGTCTCCAAGCAGAGAGGTCACCCTGCAGAGAGGTCACCAAGCAGAGAGGTCACCCTGCAGAGATGTTCTTACAGAGAGGTCTCCAAGCAGAGAGGTCACCCTGGAGAGAGGTCACCAAGCAGAGAGGTCACCCTGCAGAGATGTTCTTGCAGAGAGGTCACCAAGCAGAGAGGTCACCTGCAGAGATGTTCTTGCAGAGAGGTCTCCAAGCAGAGAGGTCACCCTGCAGAGAGGTCACCAAGCAGAGAGGTCACCCTGCAGAGATGTTCTTACAGAGAGGTCTCCAAGCAGAGAGGTCACCCTGGAGAGAGGTCACAAAGCAGAGAGGTCACCCTGCAGAGATGTTCTTACAGAGAGGTCTCCAAGCAGAGAGGTCACCCTGGACAGAGGTCTCCATGCAGAGAGGTCACCCTGGAGAGAGGTCTCCAAGCAGAGAGGTCACCCTGGAGAGAGGTCACCAAGCAGAGAGGTCACCCTGCAGAGATGTTCTTGCAGAGAGGTCACCAAGCAGAGAGGTCACCTGCAGAGATGTTCTCGCAGAGAGGTCTCCAAGCAGAGAGGTCACCCTGCAGAGAGGTCACCAAGCAGAGAGGTCACCCTGCAGAGATGTTCTTACAGAGAGGTCTCCAAGCAGAGAGGTCACCCTGGAGAGAGGTCACCAAGCAGAGAGGTCACCCTGCAAGGGTTCATGAAGCAGAGAGGTCAACAAGACGAGAGTTCACCCTACAGAGAGCTCATGTCAAGCAGAGAGGTCACCCTGGAGAGAGGTCTCCAAGCAGAGAGGTCACCCTGCAAGGGTTCACGAAGCAGAAAGGTCAACAAGACGAGAGTTCACCCTACAGAGAGCTCATGTCAAGCAGAGAGGTCACCCTGGAGAGAGGTCTCCAAGCAGAGAGGTCACCCTGCAAGGGTTCACGAAGCAGAAAGGTCAACAAGACGAGAGTTCACCCTACAGAGAGCTCATGTCAAGCAGAGAGGTCACCCTGGAGAGAGGTCACCAAGCAGAGAGGTCACCCTGCAGAGATGTTCTTACAGAGAGGTCTCCAAGCAGAGAGGTCACCCTGGAGAGAGGTCACCAAGCAGAGAGGTCACCCTGCAGAGATGTTCTTACAGAGAGGTCTCCAAGCAGAGAGGTCACCCTGGACAGAGGTCTCCATGCAGAGAGGTCACCCTGGAGAGAGGTCTCCAAGCAGAGAGGTCACTCTGGAGAGAGGTCACCAAGCAGAGAGGTCACCCTGCAGAGATGTTCTTACAGAGAGGTCTCCAAGCAGAGAGGTCACTCTGGAGAGAGGTCACCAAGCAGAGAGGTCACCTGCAGAGATGTTCTTACAGAGAGGTCTCCAAGCAGAGAGGTCACCCTGGAGAGAGGTCACCAAGCAGAGAGGTCACCCTGCAGAGATGTTCTTGCAGAGAGGTCACCAAGCAGAGAGGTCACCTGCAGAGATGTTCTTGCAGAGAGGTCTCCAAGCAGAGAGGTCACCCTGCAGAGAGGTCACCAAGCAGAGAGGTCACCCTGCAGAGATGTTCTTACAGAGAGGTCTCCAAGCAGAGAGGTCACCCTGGAGAGAGGTCACCAAGCAGAGAGGTCACCCTGCAAGGGTTCATGAAGCAGAGAGGTCAACAAGACGAGAGTTCACCCTACAGAGAGCTCATGTCAAGCAGAGAGGTCACCCTGGAGAGAGGTCTCCAAGCAGAGAGGTCACCCTGCAAGGGTTCACGAAGCAGAAAGGTCAACAAGACGAGAGTTCACCCTACAGAGAGCTCATGTCAAGCAGAGAGGTCACCCTGGAGAGAGGTCACCAAGCAGAGAGTTCACCCTGCAGAGATGTTCTTACAGAGAGGTCTCCAAGCAGAGAGGTCACCCTGGAGAGAGGTCACCAAGCAGAGAGGTCACCAAGCAGAGATGTTCTTACAGAGAGATCTCCAAGCAGAGAGGTCACCCTGGAGAGAGGTCACCAAGCAGAGAGGTCACCCTGCAAGGGTTCATGAAGCAGAAAGGTCAACAAGACGAGAGTTCACCCTACAGAGAGCTCATGTCAAGCAGAGAGGTCACCCTGGAGAGAGGTCTCCAAGCAGAGAGGTCACCCTGCAAGGGTTCACGAAGCAGATAGGTCAACAAGACGAGAGTTCACCCTACAGAGAGCTCATGTCAAGCAGAGAGGTCACCCTGGAGAGAGGTCACCAAGCAGAGAGGTCACCCTGCAGAGATGTTCTTGCAGAGAGGTCTCCAAACAGAGAGGTCACCAAGCAGAGAGGTCATCGAGCAGAGATGTTCTTGCAGAGAGGTCTCCAAGCAGAGAGGTCACCCTGGAGAGAGGTCACCAAGCAGAGAGGTCACCCTGCAGAGATGTTCTTACAGAGAGGTCTCCAAGCAGAGAGGTCAACCTGGAGAGAGGTCACCAAGCAGAGAGGTCACCCTGCAGAGATGTTCTTACAGAGAGGTCTCCAAGCAGAGAGGTCACCCTGGAGAGAGGTCACCAAGCAGAGAGGTCACCCTGCAGAGATGTTCTTACAGAGAGGTCTCCAAGCAGAGAGGTCACCCTGGAGAGAGGTCACCAAGCAGAGAGGTCACCCTGCAGAGATGTTCTTACAGAGAGGTCTCCAAGCAGAGAGGTCAACCTGGAGAGAGGTCACCAAGCAGAGAGGTCACCCTGCAGAGATGTTCTTACAGAGAGATCTCCAAGCAGAGAGGTCACCCTGGAGAGAGGTCACCAAGCAGAGAGGTCACCCTGCAAGGGTTCATGAAGCAGAAAGGTCAACAAGACGAGAGTTCACCCTACAGAGAGCTCATGTCAAGCAGAGAGGTCACCCTGGAGAGAGGTCACCAAGCAGAGAGGTCACCCTGCAGAGATGTTCTTGCAGAGAGGTCTCCAAACAGAGAGGTCACCAAGCAGAGAGGTCATCGAGCAGAGATGTTCTTGCAGAGAGGTCTCCAAGCAGAGAGGTCACCCTGGAGAGAGGTCACCAAGCAGAGAGGTCACCCTGCAGAGATGTTCTTACAGAGAGGTCTCCAAGCAGAGAGGTCAACCTGGAGAGAGGTCACCAAGCAGAGAGGTCACCCTGCAGAGATGTTCTTACAGAGAGGTCTCCAAGCAGAGAGGTCACCCTGGAGAGAGGTCACCCTGGAGAGAGGTCACCAAGCAGAGAGGTCACCCTGCAGAGATGTTCTTACAGAGAGGTCTCCAAGCAGAGAGGTCACCCTGGAGAGAGGTCACCAAGCAGAGAGGTCACCCTGCAGAGATGTTCTTACAGAGAGGTCTCCAAGCAGAGAGGTCAACCTGGAGAGAGGTCACCAAGCAGAGAGGTCACCCTGCAGAGATGTTCTTACAGAGAGATCTCCAAGCAGAGAGGTCACCCTGGAGAGAGGTCACCAAGCAGAGAGGTCACCCTGCAAGGGTTCATGAAGCAGAAAGGTCAACAAGACGAGAGTTCACCCTACAGAGAGCTCATGTCAAGCAGAGAGGTCACCCTGGAGAGAGGTCTCCAAGCAGAGAGGTCACCCTGCAAGGGTTCACGAAGCAGAAAGGTCAACAAGACGAGAGTTCACCCTACAGAGAGCTCATGTCAAGCAGAGAGGTCACCCTGGAGAGAGGTCACCAAGCAGAGAGGTCACCCTGCAGAGATGTTCTTGCAGAGAGGTCTCCAAACAGAGAGGTCACCAAGCAGAGAGGTCACCGAGCAGAGATGTTCTTGCAGAGAGGTCTCCAAGCAGAGAGGTCACCCTGGAGAGAGGTCTCCAAGCAGAGAGGTCACCCTGGAGAGAGGTCTCCAAGCAGAGAGGTCACCCTGCAGAGATGTTCTTGCAGAGAGGTCACCAAGCAGAGAGGTCACCAAGCAGAGAGGTCACCGAGCAGAGATGTTCTTGCAGAGAGGTCTCCAAGCAGAGAGGTCACCCTGGAGAGAGGTCTCCAAGCAGAGAGGTCACCCTGGAGAGAGGTCTCCAAGCAGAGAGGTCACCCTGCAGAGATGTTCTTGCAGAGAGGTCACCAAGCAGAGAGGTCACCAAGCAGAGAGGTCACCGAGCAGAGATGTTCTTGCAGAGAGGTCTCCAAGCAGAGAGGTCACCCTGGAGAGAGGTCTCCAAGCAGAGAGGTCACCCTGGAGAGAGGTCTCCAAGCAGAGAGGTCACCCTGCAGAGATGTTCTTGCAGAGAGGTCACCAAGCAGAGAGGTCACCAAGCAGAGAGGTCACCGAGCAGAGATGTTCTTGCAGAGAGGTCTCCAAGCAGAGAGGTCACCCTGGAGAGAGGTCTCCAAGCAGAGAGGTCACTCTTGTGAGAAGTCACCAAGCAGAGAGGTCACCCTGCAGAGATGTTCTTGCAGAGAGGTCTCCAAGCAGAGAGGTCACCCTGGAGAGAGGTCACCAAGCAGAGAGGTCACCCTGCAGAGAGGTCTCCAAGCAGAGAGGTCACCCTGCAAGGGTTCACGAAGCAGAAAGGTCAACAAGACGAGAGTTCACCCTACAGAGAGCTCATGTCAAGGAGAGAGGTCAGCCTGGAGAGAGGTCTCCAAGCAGAGAGGTCACCCTGCAGAGATGTTCTTGCAGAGAGGTCTCCAAGCAGAGAGGTCACCCTGGAGAGAGGTCTCCAAGCAGAGAGGTCACCCTGCAAGGGTTCACGAAGCAGAAAGGTCAACAAGACGAGAGGTCACCCTGCAGAGAGGTAACCAAGCAGAGAGGTCACTAAGCAGAGTGGTCAACCTGATGAGAGGTCACCCTGCAGAGAGTTCATCCTACAGAGAGCTCATCTCAAGCAGAGAGGTCACCTTGCAGACAGGTCAGCAAGCAGAGAGGTCACCCTTCAGAGGTCACCAAGCAGAGAGGTTGCCAAGCAGAGAGATGACCCTGCAGAGAGGTCACCAAGCAGAGAGGTCATCCAGCAGAGAGATCACCAAGCAGAGGGGTCACCTTGCAGAGGGGTCACCGAGCAGAGAGGTCACCCTGGAGAGAGGTCACCAAGCAGAGAGGTCACCCTGCAGAGATGTTCTTGCAGAGAGGTCTCCAAGCAGAGAGGTCACCCTGCAAGGGTTCACGAAGCAGAGAGCTCACGAAGCAGAGAGCTCACGAAGCAGAGAGGTCACCCTGCAGAGAGGTCACCAAGCAGAGACGTCCCTCTGGATAGAGGTCATCAAGCAGAGAGGTCAACGCTCCCAAATATGATTGACTCTACTCTGCTTACTTTTATTAAAGGAATAGTCATAATAATAGAAATAATTTTTGTTTTTATTGTTATTATGACTATAATACTTTCAATAGTTTCAATCATGATAATAACAATAATAATACTAAAAAAAAAAGCACTCAGAGAGCGCAGACCTCCATCAAGCAACTTCGGTCCACTTTGGCGAAAATGGTCCTATCTGGCAATGCTAAAGAATCCTTTAAAAACTTCCTGGATCCAGTTGGTGATCCGGATCACCCCCAAAATTTAATCAGTTCTTCCATATCCCATTTTTGACAATTCCTGAAAATGTCATCCAAATTCTTTCAGAACTTTTCAAGTTATTTTAGACACAAGCAAACAGACAGACAGATGAATGCTGGCAAAAACAAAACCTCCTTGGCAGAGGTAATAATTTTAATAATCACAATAATAATAAGAGTAATTATCAGAATAAAAATATCAGTTATAATGTTTTTTTCTGGGCTCCACCAGATGTCTGATATGAGAGAAGGAATCATTAAATTCTGCTGACTAATATTAAGGAAATATTAATTATCATATCAATAAAGATAATAATAAAAATTAAAGCTTCAAGCAGCATTTGTCGGGTCCTCGCTCTGTCACACATCTCTCATGCCCATTTCACCTCCACTTTGAGGGTTTCATCACTTTCCGACCCCTTTAGAGGTTTCACAGTTGAAGTGATGTATTTCTTGCTCCTCCTCAGTCTTTATAATGGGTGTGTATTACACTCTCCATTTTCCAGCCTTCAGCGAGTCACATGACCAGCTGCACTGAGCTGTCAATCAGTGAGTGACATCATCTGCCCTCATCCTGAGAGAAATTGGGCCTCTGAGCAGCAGAGCAACCAAAACTGTTGAAACATGCCCTCACAGATGCCCCAATTTTCATCAATTGTCTTGAAAATTAAGACATTTTATGGTAAATTTTGTCAGGGATCCATCCATGTAATTTTTTATAGCTGTAAGACGTTTCTTTTTTTTCCGTAGAGGCTTTTCTTCCACAGGTTGTCTGGAGCTGTATTTTCATTCCCCATTCATTTGAATTGGAGGAGCTGGGAGGGCTGCATTGGGGTTCACCAAATTTGAGGGCTTGTCATTCGGAAACCGTTTGAGAAACAACAAATTCCCTCAGAACTTTTGATCACCAATGCCTAGTGTGTTATCTCTGCATGTTTCAAGCTGATACCATTTACAGGCTAGGAGGAGATACAAATTTGTTATTGGACAACAATTCGAGGGTAGTTTTATTTTGAAAGGCAGATTTCCGGCTTCCTGTTTGAGATACACTACTGGTCAAAAGTTGGACACCCCGATTTTTCCACTTATTTCATGCAACTCAAGTCCTGCAAGTCAAATGAATAGCTTGAAATGTCACAAAGGTAAGTGCTGTACTGCCATAGCTGAAAAGAATAGGTTAGGTTACTCAAAACTGACAAATTATGTACATTTCAGAGTTATTGTCATGATTTTGCTGGTTCTGTTCATTTTGTATGCCTTTTTCTTGTGTTCTGGTTATTCACTCCTTGTCCTGTTTTATTTTGTATTATCTACTCCTTATTTCCAGTTTTGATCTCTTGTCCTGTGTCTCTTGACTTCTTCTCTTGGTCCTTGTCAAGTTACTCGTTTTGTTCATGTTTCTAGTCTTGTCCTGGTGTTTCCTGTTTTATTTTGAAAGTCCTCCTGTCTCCCCTTAATGTCAGGGGTTTTGCTTCCTGTCTCGTCCTGTCACACCTGATCCTTGATTGTTCTTCCCCAGCTGCTTCTCGTTTACCCCAATCACCTCATGTATTTAACCCTCGTGTTTTCCCCTTGTCTTTGTGGGCTCATCCTGTTTCTTCTGCCATGGCTTCATGTTTCCCGTTTCTTCTGCGTTGGATCTTTGTCTTCAGCGTCTCTCTGTTTCCAGTGTTCTCCCGTGTTCTTCCGAATTTGAAAGGTATTTTTCATTGGGACTTTGTTTTGTATTCTTGAGCTTTTGTAAAGGACTGTTTTTGCGTTTGGACTTTTTGTTAAGGATTTGTTTTTGGAGTTTTTGATCCCTTTAGTTTTGAATAAAGCTAGTTTTTGTTTATCTGCATTTGGGTCTTCACCGTTGTTTTTTGGGTATACAAACCGTGACAGTTATACAACAGGCCCCTTTCAGGGAACAATTTACAGCTGCCGTGCAGCGATGAAGGTTGATCAAGCCTTGAAAGCTGGCTCTACTAATTCCTACAGGTGTCCCAACTTTTCTTGATTGATTAAAACCCCCTCTGTCTGCAAAGCATACCCTGTGGTACCATACCCTTGTGAGCATCAGTTCAACAGCATCATACTGCAGAAAGTCGGATGGCAAGAAAAAGGCAGTTACCAATGGAAGAGAGACAGACCATCGTAACACTTCAAAATGTAGGTCTTTCTTACAGACAAACTGCAAAGAAAGTCAAGGTGTCAGTGAGTACAGTTTTCTTTACCATCAAAAGGCACTCAGAAACTGGGGAAACTCTGACAGGAAGAGGTCCGGCAGACCCAAAGCCACAACTAAACCAGAGGACAAGTTTCTGAGAGTTAACAGTTTGAGTGACAGGCGGCTCACAGGACAACAGCTTCAGCACAGCTTAATAGTGGTCGTAGTAAACAAGTCTCAGTTTCACCTGTGAAGAAAAGACTTGAAGCTGCAGGTTTGACAGGACGAGCTGCAGCAAGAAAGCCATTGCTAAGACGTCAGAATAATACAGAGAGGCTTGGCTGGGAAATGAAACACAAACATTGGACTACTGAAGACTGGAAGAAGGTATTATGGACTGATGAATCAACATTTGAAATCTTTGGTTCATCACGCAGGATCTTTGTACACCGTCGAGTAGGTGAAAGGATGGTCCACACTGTGTGACATCAAATGTCAAACATGGAGGAGGAAGTGTGATGGTCTGGGGCTGTTTTGCTGGATCCAGGGTTGGTGACTTGTACAGAGTGAGGGACACCCTGAACCAAAATGGCTACCACAGCATTCTGCAGCACCATGCACTACCCTCTGATATGAGCCTAATTGGTCAGGGGTTCATCTTACAGCAAAATAATGACCCAGAACATCAGTCCAAGCTCTGCCAGAACTACCTCAGGAAAAAAGAACAAGATGGTAAGCTTGAAAACATGGAGTGGCAGCACAGTCTCTAGACCTGAACCCCATGGAGCTGGTTTGGGATGAACTGGACAGAAGAGTAAAAGCAAAGCAACACAAGTGCCACACATTTATGGGAACTTCAGCAACAGACGTGGGAAGAACTCTCTGAAGAATATTTGATTTCTATTGTAGAAAGAACGCCTCGAGTGTGTTCAGCTGCCAAAGGGAGCTACTGTGATGAGTCAAGAGTTTAGAATACATTTTTCATTTTATAAAATTTTTCACTGAATCTGAAGTGTGTGCCAATTTTGGTGAGTTTTTGAGCATGTTTAGGAGGTCAAACTGAGATTTATTTGCCTGTCAGGTGATAAATAATAATAAGAAACGCTACAGGAACAGTAAGAGGCCACTTACATGGCTCCGTTTTTGGCCTTAAGCCTAGAGTTTTCATCGCATTTTCGCCTCCCATTTACATGAAAACGGTGCCTGGAGTGCCTGAATCCACAAACTTTTGAAACCAGGGTCCAGAGTGGAAAGTTTTGAAAACAGAAGACCTGCGTCTTCGTGTCCACTTGCCATTGTTGTTTATGAAAAGTTTTTGTTCTTCGTACGTGTGTTGTAACACCGCTGTTTCCCTGCAAACCTACATTGCCATCCACTGGACTGGCATGCACGCTACAGTGTTTTCAGTCGTTCTTCCGTCTCCATGTTAACGCAGATTGCTTTTGAAAATGCAAAGCAAAGACCTTTCTGTTTCTGGTGAAAACATGGCCTCAAGCTGCAAGCAGCATTGGACAGGTCCTCGCTCAGTTGCACGTCACTCACGCCCATTTCACCTCCATTTTCAGGGTTTCATCCCTTTTCGACCGTTTCAGAGGTTTCACAGTTGAAGTGATGTATTTTTCTCCTCCTCAGACTTTAGAAGGTGTGTGTAGGCCTATTACACAGTCCATTTTCTGCCTTCAGTGAGTCACATGACCAGCTGCACTGAACTGTCACTCAGTGAATGAGTGACATCATCAACTGCCCAAATCACTCTGAGTGAGATTGAGTGAAAACTTTTAAAACAGGAATCCAGTCATGTAATTTTAAAGCTGTAGTTGGTTTTGAGTCTAGAGGCCTAACTTCCACAGGTTGTCCTGAGCTGTGTCTACTTCAGCCCATTCATTTGAATGTGAGGAGCTGGGAGGGCTGCATCGGGTTGACCATCTTTGAGGGCTTGTGATTCAGAAACAGTTTGAGAAATTCCTTCAGAACTTTTGATCAGCATGGCCTACTCTGTCATCTGTCTGCGTTTCAAGCTGATACCATTTACGGCCTAAGAGGAGATACATTTTCTTTGGAGACAAATCTTTGAGTCTTATTTTATTACGACATTACTACTGGCCACAAGGGCCATTTTAGTGTGCCTAGGGGGCGCTAGAGAGCTCATTTTGGCATGTTGGGGGTTATTTTTTTTCATTTTATCATATTTTTTGCTGGATGTGAGGTGTGTGCCAATTTTGGTGAATTGTTGAACATGTTTAGGGGGTCAAATTAAGGTATAAAGACGTGTCAAGCAAATAATAATAAGAAAGAAACGCTACAGGAACAATAGCAGGAACTAGCTTCAGCTAGAGGGGTCTGTTCCCTTTGGGCGAGGACCCTATTTAAAGCTGCAAGCACCCTCATAGCCCGAGCAAATTTGTAATGCCTGTCCCTAGCTGGGCCTTTAGGACGAGGACCCTAATTAACAAGAGTCCAGTGGTCAGATTTCCCTGTTATACAGATCATTCTCTAATGTGGTCCTGCTCTGGTCTCCATCTCCTCCTGTGAAGCTCAATCAAAGCCTTTCCTCCATGTCTGGATCATTTAATCAGCCTGAACGGCCTAGACGTCAGCCTGTGTGATGTGATGGTTGGACGTCTGTGGACAACCTTCTCAGGGCTCTTCAGGAACTCACTGATTAGAGCATGAATTTGATCCAAATTCTTCCTCTACACCTAAATTAAATCAGGTGGTTACCTGTCCTGGTGACAGTAGACCCTGAATGAGGCTTGTCCTCCATGTTTGATGCCTGACAGAGCTGAGGCAGAAGATCTGCTCCTCTGATGACATGAAGGTGTTTGTGCTTCTCTGACCCTACAAGAGGAGCTGCACCTCCATCCAGACCTGCAGGGGAGCTGTCCACTGACTTTGGTTTCAATTAATTTAATTTAACTTAATTTGTATAGCAGTATACAAATCACACAGGTGACCTCTGACCTGTGGGCTCTGACTGAACCCGAGTCAGTTTTGAGTGATGAGTGCAGATGGATGTTCACATCAGTTCATTAAACTGGTTTGTTTCCTTTCATCCGTGGTTTTGGTTTGATGATGATTGTTTGGTGTTTCATTCACTCTCACCTGCAGGTCAGAGGTGTGACATCAGTGTAGGTGAGGCTGTGAGGAGAGACGTTTTTCACATGTTGGACTAATGTCTCCTCTTTCTCCTCTGCCGGGGTCGTTTCTTGAAGGTCATTAAAGAATGAATGTTAAATGTGGTGTAAAGATGAACAAACACTCTCCTCAGCCCGTTCAGATCAAACCACCTGCAGCAGGAACACCAAGACAAAGGTCCTGGAGGTCCTTCAGCAGGACAATGAAGAGTCTGGAGTCAGAGTTTACACAATAGAGCTGTATTACATCTGAGCTTCAAATCATTCTTACAGTATCTACAGAGCTGTCGTCAGGATGAACATCTCATGCTGAGACACACGCCAACACAAATCAGAGCAGGCAGAGTGGACTCTTCATGTACACTTTAGGTCTGACATTGAAGACAGCTTCATTTCAGCTGATACATCTTTAGAGAGTGATCAATCAGAGTGAACATTCAAACACCCAAACAGGTATAATCACCCTGATCGATCAGAATGAACATCCAAACATGTATAATCATCATGATATATCAGAATGAACATTTAAACATCCAAACAGGTATAATCACCCTGATCGATCAGAGCGAACAGACAGACTGAAGAGACTTTGTTGTTTCCCCAAACTCAAGACAGGCTGGGACACTCCTGTTGACAAAGCTGCAGATTTTCTTGCAGCCTAGTTTCAGTGTTTCTTTCTCTCCACCTGCAGAGCACGGCTTCAGGATCTGTCCTGTTTCAGGTTTTCTTTATCTGGATGTAAACATTCTGAGTCATGGTGTTATCTCTCAGTGACTGGAAAATTTCAGGTTTGATGTACCAATGACCCTGCAGCAGGTCCTGAGGGGCTATGGGGTGTAGAAGAACATTCTTTGCTCCCGTCTGAACCTACTTTATTCTTCCGCATCAGATCAACTCTCCCTTCCTACTCTGTCTCCAGCTGTCTTAAACATATGTCTCCATGTGTCTCTGCAGTAGCTCCTGCACGGAAACCCTGACATGCTCATGGAGAACAGACTGCAGTCTGCTGCAGACTCTGGTCCGATTAATTCTTCTCAGGAGACATCTGAAGGTCTATGTTATAAAGCTTTGGTTCATTTATTGTGTCCATCAGGATGAAAATAAACCAACAGGATCCTTTTATTTAAAGATCATCCATCGGGTGTCTAAGAGTTCTTCTCATAAAGATCTAACATGTCCTAAGGTCTCCTGGACCTGTTGGTGGAGACCAGTCTGGGAAGGACCTGGTCTCAAAGATGTCCAGCCTGCTGCAGGGTGAAGGTACAAGAACCTGGAGCTGTCTCCATAGACAAACCAAACACCGACCGATTGATTGATCAGTGAGGAATTCAAGTATCAGTGAGTCCAACAGAAACCAGGACAACAGGAAAAATTATATCAAATAAATAAATACAAAAGTTTACAGACCAAAAGGATCCCAAAAGACCAAAAAAGACCCCCCACAGGTATTAAAGTCTTCAGGGCTGCAGGAGTCTGCTCCTTAACGATGGATGATTCTTAATTGATGTAATGGACCAATCAGAGCCTCCCTTGTCCTTCGATTGACACCATATGTGGTCTTGAGGATCTCATTCTCTGAGGGACCATCTGCTCCTGGTTCAGGAGAAGCTTCTGGATGTTGGGGGGGGGGGGGGGGTTGGAGGTCTTCTTCTTCTCCTTTTTTATGGGGTGGGGGGGTGGGGGGTGTTGCTTAGAGTTTGATTTGTGAGCAGGAGTGTCTGTCACAAACATAAATGGACAAACTGGACCTTCATCCTGCTGGGGCCTACCCCCCCAAGAGTGTTTATGGCTGTTCTGTACAGAGAGCGCCCCCCGCAGGAGCATATGTACATGTGTCAGAGGCTGCTGAGGAGGCCACAGAGCTCCAGTCTGGTTCTAAGCTCTCCACCAGAGTCCTCCTCAAGGGGGGTGGGGTCAGCGGACCTGGGGGGCATACCCCTCCTTCATTAGCCCCTCCTCATAGTCTGTCTGACACAGGATCATGTTGTTCTTCAGGAAGAACTTATCTCCTACGCAGAACCTGCAGGACACAGAGAAGAAAGTTAGAACATTGAGTGAGAGACCTCCACCTACACCTGACCTACACCTGACCTTCACCTGCTGGTCACTTTAACCTGAGCTCCACCCACAGGTCGGACATGTGCACTACAGTGTGGACGGACTCAATGGTGGAGACAACGTGTTCACAGCTCAGTAGCTCTGAATGAGAAGCAACCTCCTGGAGGACCCTGCAGGTGCTGCAGCTGAGTCCCAGAAGGTCTTCACGTAAACATGACTCCAGACCACATCCAGGTTTAACTGAGGGGGCTTTGTGGTTAGACCGTCTGTGAATCAGGACCAGTGTCCCAGTTTGACCTTAAATATCAGGACCTCTCAGTGTCCTCAGGGACATCAGTGTCCCCAGGGACATCAGTGTCCCCCTGTGATTTCACTGAGTCATGGAGGCAGAACAGGACAAGTTGACCTCTGGAGGACGGATCAAAGGCTCAGTGCAGGTGAGAGGGGAGCATGTGGGACCAGCGGGGGAGAGCATGGGCTGTTCAGTATAACCTGAACATCCTGAGGCCTAACGATGGTGGAGAAACACTTGTGAAGATACACACTCTTCTAGCTGAGGGCAGAATCCTGGAGCTCCTGATGTTCAGGTTCTTCGTCAGCATCAAGAGAGACAGCAGAGCCTCATCCAGAGGTGTTTGTGAAATTGCACAATGACGGGGGAAAGGAACACAGGAGCAGAAGAAGAGGCCATCCATTTGCTCTTCGGAAAAACCCCAAACATGAACTGTTCAGCTGCAGCTGTCTGAGGGTCTCTGGAGCTCCAGAGAAGAACTCAGGGGGGCTCTGCTGAAGGAGCTCTGCTGATGGAGCTCTGCTGATGGGTCAGGGTGTCCGTGACACAGGATCCTCTGGCGGGATCAGCTGACTGGCAGAGGTGGTCCAGAGGCTGAGCATTCCTCAGATGGTCAGGGAGGGCGTTCCAGATGTGGGGGGCCGTGGAGGAAAAGGCCCGGTCTCCCATGGTCCGGAGATTTGTTCGAGGCTGAAGGAGGCAGTTGGTGCCACGGGACCGGAGGTGTCGAGTGGATGTGTGTGGGGTGAGCCGGTCTTTGAGGTAGACTGGGGCGTTGCCATGGATGCAGAGATGGGTGAGGAGAGCAATCTTATAGCGGATTCTGGAGGTTATGGGGAGCCGGTGGAGGTTCTGAAGAATGGGAGTGATGTGTTCATGTTTGCAGATTTTCATGAGAATACGGGCGGCACTGTTCTGGATGAACCGAAGTTTTGAAGGTTTTTTTGGGGGATACCAATGAGCAGGCTGTTCACTGACTCACCTTTGGTTGCAGAGCTGACAGGCAAAACAGTCGAGATGATAGACGTTCTCTTTGGCTCTCATCACCATCTCAAAGGCCGGGATGAGTTTACTGCACGCCGCGCAATTTCCTGTGACGCCGAATAACCTGGAAGACACAAACGCAACACACAACACATGTGAGTACACACAACTACACACAGATACACACAACACATCAGTGTCAACTTTGACAGCACTTTTTAATTTAGTTTTAGTTTTAGTCTTTTGCCTACAGTATCATTTAGTTTTAGTCATAGTTTAGTCATCTAAATTGTTTTAATTTAACTCTAGTTTTAGTTGATGAAATTTCACATTTTAGTCGATGAAATCTACTGCGAATTTAGTCGACTACAGTCAAGTACAAGGCATTTTTTATGTTTCCTTGAATTTCTGAAGTCTTGTTTTACACTTGGATCCTGCCATGAAGCTAAGGTAGCTGTGATTGGATATATTCCTAACTTGTCCCTACTTCCTACATGACCAAATTAGGTCTGATTGGATTAAGTCTCTGTCAAACATTTTAGTCTAGTTTTTATTTGTTAAAGAAAATGTCAGTTAATTTAGTTTGAGTTTTTGTCCATGTGCACTTGTTTATTAATTACTGTCTAGTTTTTGTCAGGGGAAAAAAGGTTGTTGACTAAAACTATGATGAAAATAGTTGACAAAATTAACACTGCAACACATAAGTACACACAAATACACGCAACAGGCGTTGGTGGTTCAGTCTTATAGTGAGCTTGGTGAGTAATAAGGAGGTTGCAGGTTCGAGGCCAGCTCTGGCTGTCACATGGCGATGTGTCCTTGGCCAAGACACTTAACCTCAGGTTGCTCCCACTGTTGTGTCATGGCGTGTATATGGGCGTGTATATGGGCGTGTAAATGGGCATGAAAGGGCGTGAATGTGTTACTGATACTGATGGATGACTGACAGAGAAACTCCAACCATCAGTGAGAGACTGTGAGAGTGAATGTGTAAGTGTGACCTGCCGTGTATAGGCTCAAGTCCAACTACACACAAGCACATACAAGTACACACTTGACCTAGACTTTATATATAAACGTATGTGCATACACCCCCCCTGAAGCTCCAGACTGAAAAAGAAGTGTTTATTTCTCTTTACCTTTATTACTTATGTTTATTTCCTGATTATTCCCTCTCTAGGCTGCAGATGTTCCTCCTGGTGGTTCACGTGCTGATGGATCTGTTTGGACTGGTCTATTTTCATAAAACAAGGGGGTGGGGGTGGGGGGGTTCATTTGATATGCAGCAGCAGCTCTGCCTCCCCCTCCCTGGCGTGCTCGGCGGCGTGCATTCATCAGCTGCAGGATTACAGCGTGCTTCCTGGCATCCATTGATCACGGGCCTATTACGTGCCAAATGACAGTTAATTACCCACAACATTAACCAGCGGGACCCTGGAAGCACCCCCCCACCCCCCCACCCCCACCCGGCATCAGTCAACATGATGAATGTGTTCGACTTCAGCAAAGCACGCCGTCCGCTCGTCCACCATCATCATGGTGCCAACCCCCCCACCCCAGGAAAAAAAACACCTCTGCGGAGGGGCTGCATGCATCATCATCATCATCATCATCATCACCATGGAGGACGACGTGCTGAAGTCCCCACAGGACACTTAGATGTCCTCACTTAGATGGACCAATGAGGGGACAGAGCAGAGGAGCTGCAGGTCCAGAGGCAGTCTCAGTCTGAGTCCGATTAAAATGATTTAACTTTTTCTGTCAGACCAACTAATCGAACAGTTCACTCTGCAGGATGGGATGTAGACCAGGACTCTATCCAGACCATCAGACCATGATCCAGGAGGGACCAGGACTCTGTCCAGACCATCAGACCATGATCCAGGATCCCATATTTCAGGACAAACCTGACCCTGAAGACGAGTCTACTACAAGAGCCCACAGGTATTCAGATATAGGGATGTACCACATGGTCAGAAACACCAACAGGACTGAGTCACAGGGAAGGGAGTCCTCTTTCCTCGTCCTAGAGTGACATACCTCAGGTGAATAATCACTAAGTCTGAGACCTTTAAGTCTGAAATAAAAGTCTGATGGTTTTAAGGAACACAGCAGACCTAAGACCAGACTGTGGGTCCATTCTGAGGGCTTTCACACTGGCACAGCTCCGTGCCAGTTCCGGTTCCTGAACCCAATTTTGAACCGGCCGGCGTGCTCAGACCAAAAATTAATTGATTCAGAATCTGAAAAGTTGGTACCAGCTTGTGAACCGTGACATCCTCCTCGTATTCTGTGCTGATAAAATGAGCAGCAAGTCGAGGAGTAGAGGAACACACACACTTTTTGCATATCAGATGCTTCTAGATACGTCTTAATGTCTCCTCATCATCAATAGTCATTGCTGGATGAAAACAAAAACCTTAACGCAACAAACACTTTCAGAATATCGATGTGATCCGCCTTTTTCCGGTGTGTTGTTTACTTCCACTTAAGTAACACGGCATAACAGCCTCCCGCTTTAAACTGGCGTGAACACAGGCTGGTACGCTAGAAAGCACCAGGGTTCTGAGAATCCAGCACAGAACTGGTTTCAGAAGCAGAACCGTGCCAGTGTAAAAGCCCTCACAGTGATCTGATCCCCTCTCTGATTGGCTCTGATTAATCCACTCTGGGGGCTAAATTATTTCAATTAGAGCGGCCATGACCCGGGAATTGTCTCTGGGATAAGATTTTCCTCGTTGAGTGGCTCGACGTGCCCGGCTGCCGGCTCGATCAGTTCTCATCTGCACCTGGACTCTGATATCCTGATGATGAATTATGTGCCGCTGCCAGGGTGGTGGTGGGGGGCAGAGATTGGGGGGATCAGAAGATAGTGAGTCTGACTGTAAACCTGCAGCCCGAGGAGAGAGAGGAGTGAACTAACCACAGGAGTAAGGAGTAAGGCTGCAGCTGCAGGAGAGCATACCACCATCAGAGCCTGGACAAGATCTAAAGACCTTTTTCTTCAGTGTAGGCAAAACATATTTTATATTTTCACATTTATCACATCAACAATGTCAGAGCACTTTCTTACAACCACTGACTCACAGCAGCAGAATTATTAATCTGGAATATTAAACAGTTTATTGTTCTATGATCATAAACGGGAGATAAATCCTGAAAAACTGTTTTAAATGTGCAAAAACTGCAGTAATACTTCTCTTACTTTTATTTTTTATTTCTATTTCTATACGTTTCTATTTGGTTCTGTTTATTTCTATTTTCTCTCTTTATTTGTTTTTTGTTTTTATTTCTGTGTGTTTGTCTTTGTTTCTCTTTTTTGGTGCAGTCTGAATGTCCTGGTTTATCCCGTGTGTTTAAATGATAAAATCCTCCTCATTATTTTTAAAGTTATATGGTGGCCCTCTGTCTCTATCAGAACATAAATCAGAGGACAAGAATGGAGACATGGGGCAGCAGAGGTGTGGACAGGGATCAAAGGTCACACACTGATCTACTGTGATCAGGGGGCATGGCTGCTGCTGAGGCTCACCTGTGTCCAGCTCGTCTACCTGAAGATCTTTATTCTCAGGATTCTTGTGTTGGCTCTGATCAAGCCTGATGCTCCTGTTTGGTTATAAAGTGGTGACCTCTGCCTACTCTTTGACCCTGACCTCTGTGTCAGCCTCAGATTTTAACCAGAGGGGCAGGGCTCAGTCTGAATCAGTACCAAAACTCCAGGTCCAGGTCTCAGGACCTCTTGTGTCCTTCAGGAGCGGCATTAGCTCATGAACACACTTTTATCGTCATAACTTATTTTCACACGACCTTCACATGACCTCCATTTGAGCCTAAATCTGGCTGATCGCTGTGACTTTACTCTGAATCAAACTTCTTCATGTTCTTATTCAAATGTTGGAGGTCATTTAAAGGTTTCTTCTGGTCTGATGACCTCTTAGTTCCTGCCAAAGCCCAACATTCAGAATCACCGGTCTAATCAGCTCAAATCATTAAAATTATTAATATAGTATTAATAAAATAATAAACTATGAGAACAATCAGCCACACACAGAATCTGGATTGGAGTGATGGACTTAGACAAAGAGGGAGAACCTCCGTTCATCTCCATCTCCTCAAACATGTCCAGTGTTTCTGCAGTTAGTCTTTAAGCGCCAAAGTCGCAAAATTGCAACAAGCAACATTGCTGAATAAAACAGGCCATAGCTGCAAGTATGGTGCTGAATGTTGTTCCCACTTTTCACCAGGAGATGGCAGACATGTGAAGCTTCAATCCAAACAGCACTTGTGGGCATGTTTCTATTCAAAGTTTCGGCGTATATATTGGTTGAAAAACAGACCCCAGATCGAGGAGACGCGGAAGTGGCTGTAGTGGTTATAGAGCAGAACAGAGAGAGAAACAAAGAGAAACAGAGTGAGTTAGAAATCTCACGATGCCAAGAGGTCTGTTCACTGTTGACAAAGTACTTCATCAAGTACTAGCTGAAGGAATATACACCCTCTGACGATGACGTTCAGTCGTCCGGTCAGGACCAAACTGACGTCGTGTCTATGTGCAGCGACAGCGTGTCCATGGGCCATTACAGTCCCCAAGCGGCACATACCGAAGCTGATGCTTTGCCTCACTGTGGCCGGGGTGGAAGTAATTGGTGAGTGCTGAGGAGGGGACGTGGTCTGGGAAGAAGGGGAGCTCAAAACACACTAATAATGACGGTGGTAGCAGGAATGAAAAAAAACGCAGAGCCGGCAGACAAGGGAGAAGCTGCGGGATGAAACGCACAGCCAATAGCGGTGGGGCATTCATGCTCGCCTGGTAAACCCTGCCATCAATGATGGTGATGGTGGGGTTTACTTGAGAGATGAGGAAGAACATCACAAGTGGATCAGAAATTTTGATGAGCCTGTTGGATTTTGTGGAGACATGGATCTGACAAATTTTGAGCCCAATGATTTCCTGTCTCATTTTTTGGATGGTGAATTCTGGAGCCTAATCACAAATGAATGAATGAATGAAAGAAACAAACAGACTTGCCCAGCTGTTCTCGGAGAGTGAAAACCCAAAACCAAACACCAGATTCTGTCAATCCACCTTTACCTCTAACCACTTTCAAACTACAGCCTTTTTAAATCCTGATATCAAAATTGAATATTTTCAAATATGGCCACAGCTTGGTGATGTCAGAATATGCAAATTAGTGAATTGACTTCCATCCCAAATTTTGGGTCATACTGAAGATTTTTTCATTGACAGTCTGCCTTTATCTCTAACCACTTCCAAACCACAGCCTTTTTTTTGATCTGGAGGCCATTTGACCTTTAACCTTTTCAAAGCTGGTATGTTTTAGAAACAGTCTCATTACTGAACATTAGGTCACGTCCCTACTTCATTTGACTTTAGTCTTTAGTTACATCAGTGCACTTTGTTCTCACCATGGACCAGAGCTCATTCAACCATCATATACAGTTGCAATCAAAATTATTAAGCCCACATTGCAAATTAGGTTTATTGACAAAATTTACAAACTTCCAGCTGTTTGCAAGAAATAAATAAAACAAGAACAATTAAAATAGCTCAACACAACTAATAATACCAGAGGCTTCTTTAAATTCAAATCAAAATGACACTTTTAATGACTACTGCAGTCTCAAAATTATTCAACCCCCTGAATAGAATCCCTTATAAGAGCATAAATTTGCAAATCAGCTGTTGTCTTGTGCACACCTGATGCAGCTAATCAGGTGCAGCTGGATAGTGCGCTTGGTCGGTAATCGGGAGGTTGCAGGTTCGAGCCCAGCTCCAGGCGACACATGGCGATTTGTCCTTGAGCAAGACACTTAACCCCAAGTTGCTCCCACTGCTGCGTCAGTGGCGTGTAAATGGGCATGAAAGGGCGTGAAAGTGTTAGTTGATACTGATGGATAACTAACATAGAAACTCTGAACCATCAGTGAGTGAATGTGAGAGTGAATGGGTGAGAATGGGTAAGTTTGACCTGCGGTGTTAAGCTTCTTTGAGTAGTCAAAGACAAGAAAAGCGCTATATAAGCTCAAGTCCATTTACCATTTAATCAAGTGCTCTATTAGCTACATCAGGTGTGCTGTCTGAAGCACACTTCAAATACCTGCACTGGCGAGGGTTTTGTTGGCAGTAACGTTTGATTACATGTTAGAAATATGGCTAAGTCAAGAGAATTGTCCAAAAAGTAAAGAGATCATTGCCTTGCACAAGGGGAACAAGGAAAAGGACACAAAAAGACAGCAAAAGCACTGAATGTTCATCGAGATACAGGTGGAAGCGTAGTTCGCAAGTTCAAAGTTAAAGGAACAGTGGCTACACTACGTGGACATGTCAGAAAGAGACAGCTATCAATGACAGCCACGTGATTCCTGAGGAGGCAAACCCTCGAGTGACTGCAAAAGACCTGCAGCAGACACGGATGTTTCATTTTGCACAATAAGACACACACTAAACACTGAAGGGCTCCACGCCCGAACTCCAAGACACCACTACTGACCCAAAAGCTCAAGAAAAGTGGCCTTGGATCTGCTCAGAACCATATAAAAAAGGCACAGAAGTTTTGGGATTCTGTTCTGTGTTGCGATGAAACAAAACTGGAGCTTTTCGGGCCTGTGGATCAACGGTATGTCTGGAGGAGGAAGAATGAAGCACCCTGCCTACAGTGAAGTTTGGAGGTGGTTCAGTGATGCTCTGGGGCTGCTTTGCTTCCTCTGGCACTGGAAAGATGGATTCAATCAGGTATCAGGAAATTCTAGGGGAAAACGTCATGAGAGGAAGCTGAAGCTTGGGCGTCTTTGGACCTTCCAACAGGACAACGATCCCAAGCATACCTCAAAGTCCACTAAGGCCTGGTTCAGAAGAAGTCCTGGAAGATTCTAGAGTAGCTGTCACAGTCACCTGACTTGAACCCCATAAAAAAATCTGTGTTGGGATTTGAAGAAGGCAGCTGCAGCACGCAAACCCAAGAATATCAGTGACCTGGGACCATCGCCCATGAGGAATGGGCTAAGATCCTCAGGAACGCTGCCAGAAGCTGGTGTCTGGCTATGCATCACGTTTGCAGCAGGTCATACAAGCAAAAGGGTGTTGTTCTAGGTACTGAAGTTGCTTGTCATTGAATAATTTTGAGACTGCAGTAGTCATTAAAAGTGTCATTTTGTTTTGAAGAAGCCTCTTGTAATATCAGTTGTGTTGAGCTATTTCAGTTGTTCTTGTTTTATTTGTTTAATGCAAACAGCTGGAAGTTTGTAAATTTTGCCAATAAACCTAATTTGCAATGTGGGCTTAATAATTTTGATTGCAACTGTATATGATGGTTGAATGAGCTCTGGTCCATGGTGAGAACAAAGTGCACTGATGTGACTAAAGTCAAATGAAGTAGGGACGTGACCTAGTGGGGATACGGGGGATTTAACAGCTGTCTGAGGTCACCAAGGAGCTGTTTGATAGTCTTCAGACACACTGAAGTCCTTTACTGTTGGTGTTGGGGTACTGTCAGTGTTGCTCTCTAACACATCATTGGCCCTAAAGCCTCTGAAATACCTGAGTCTGTCTGAACAGGTGTATGAGCAGCAGGATATGACCTTGGGGGTCAGCTGCAGGTCTGGAGGTCATGTTTACACTTATGTTTACAGCTGGAACATTCACGCCTCTGTGACCCCTCACCTCCACCTGAGCATCACGGGGCAGTCTCAGAAGTGCAGTGTTACTGAGAGGGGAGCACACAGAGTCAGCTGGGATGTGTGGCTCTGTCTTTGTCTGGTGCTCCGGGGGTGTTCATGTGATCATGGACCAGGGTCCAGCTGTGAGTCCTGCAGCTGCATCAGTCTGATCCTCAAGTCTGGGTTCACTTAAGCGGTTTTTGTGCCACATTCAGGATGATTCACAAACACACACACACACACACACCCTGACACAAAAACACACACACTGAGCAGAGCTGTGGCTCTTATCGCTCACTCACATGCTGCTAAATAGAGCAGTGTGCCAAGTACGAGGCTGCAGCCAGAGTAGCACCAGATACACTGCACCACAAACACACACACAAATATACAAACACACACAGATACACACCTATATTCACACATACACAAGTATACAAACACAAAAACACACACATATACAAACTTATATTTACAAATACACAAACTTACACACCTACAAACACACACACACACCTACTAACACATATACATATATACAAACACACACACATATGCACACCTATATTTACACACACACACACACACACCCCCCCACACACACACACACCCACACACAAATATCCCTCTCTCCAGTCCCTACTTCTTTGGTACCGTTCTTTTAGGCTGCCAAGAACACCTGTACGACCCCACAGGTGTTTCTGGAGGTGTGTCCAACAATGAAGCTCTGACTGTACAGTCACGCAGCCCCCCACACCCTCACTGACCCTCACTGACTCACCTGTTCACACCTGGCCCTCTCAGCAGGAGGCCTCATTGCAGTCTGCATGCCAGCAGGTGGAGCAGCAGGTAAACCAGGGTGAGAAACTGATGTTTGTGTTCACACATGCAGCTCAGCCCAGGGAAATTTAAGGATAATATTTGGTTGATTTCACAGTAATTTCAGGATACTTTCTGGGTTCTTCTGTTACTGTGTATGGGGTTTAACTGTGAATCGTATGCTTACTTCTGAGATCAAATAGAGCCCAGCATCAGTTGTGGTGGTCACATTCACACATGCAGCTCAGCCTGAATTTTCCATGGAGCATTGAGGAGTTTTGTTCATGTCCTAAATCACAGAAAAGGAGCTCTTTACCTGTTCAGGCATTTTCTACTGAGCCCCCTTTCAGTCAACTGCCAAATTCACGGAGCCCTCACACAAAAGTGCTGTGATTAGGCTCCGTCATATTTACACCATGACAGGCATTAAATATTTACGGTAACACCTGTGGGCTGCATTACCTCAGGAGACAGAACAGAGAGGGGATCACTCGCTCCCCTGGTGTATATATGAGATGTTCAGAGAGCAGGCGCCACAGGGGTGTAAATATATCTGCAGCATGAACTGTGCCAGCACTCCCGTCCCCAATTTTAGATTTAGTCTGAATTTTAAAATATGCTCCAGGACATGAAAACGAGTTTTGCTGTGAGTGTGAGCACGATGACGCTGAAATCAGGAGTCTGACTCCTTGTGTCCCCAGTTCATCTCATCATTAAATAAACTGGAGCACAAACCTCTTAAGTGGAAGTATTATTTTCACATGATCTGAAACATAAAAAACTGTCCTGTAACATTTAATCACCATATGAGGAGATCTTTTAGAGCTATCCTGCTCACAGACAGAGATAGACAGACTGACAGACAAATTAATAAACAAACAAACCAATGCCGGTGAAAGACTGTCCTCCTTGGTGGAGGAAGCAGTCACAGTCGGCCTCTCAAACATGAGCTCCTAAAGCGTCCCCCTCAGAGATTAATCCAGACCTGGGGGGGGGGGGGTAATATATGCATGGAAGTGACCTGCAGCACCCCTCCATAAAAAGAGAGAGGAGGGGGCAGCCAGGGTCAAACAGCTCCAAACTGACTAAGCTGTAATTAAAAAGACAAAAAGAACAGGAAGGAGCTATTACTGAGGGGGGTCCTCTTCCCATGATGCACTGCAGCACCCCCCCCGCCCCCCCAGGTTAATAAGAGCGTTTATTAAAGGTAGGAGGTTAATCTGTAGGAGATGAGATCTCAGAGGAAACCTCCGACAGAGGGCCTCTGACTGAAGTGGTCTTCAGCTGATATTAATGAATGTAGTTGGGGGGGGCTGCTTCTCTCACAGTTAGAGAAGCAGGGGCCTCGTGTTGTCTGTTGGGGGGCCCTGAACACTAAAACCAGCCAATCAGACGAGGAGGAGGAAGAGGTGACTCTCAGTGATGAAACCACTGCTGTACCCTGATGACTTTAACACTGACAGAGTGGGGGGTGTGGGTGTGTGTCCACATGAGGATGAGCAGATGATGGATGAGTTCATTTGCTCAGAGTAAGTGAGAGGATGAATTTTTCATCACGTAGTTAATGTGGAGCGGATCAGGCCTGACAGACCACGCTATATATATATATATATATATATATATATATATATATATATATATATACACATATATATATGTGTGTGTGTGTGTGTGTGTATATATATATATATATATATATATATACATATATATATATATATATATATATATATATATATATAACAGAAAAACTCTTCTCTCACCCACCCCCCTCTCCCCGGTGGGGTAAGTGGCTGTTCATCCTCTTCAGCTCGGGTCCTCTACCAGAGGTCTGGGAGCTTGAGGGTCCTGCAGTATCTTAGCTGTTCCTAGGACTGCACTCTTCTGGAGTGAGATGTCTGATGTTTCTCCAGGGATCTGTTGGAGCCACTTCTCCAGTGTGGGGGTCACTGCCCCGAGTGCCCCGATGACCACAGGCACTACTGTTGCCTTCACCTTCCAGGCTTTCTCCAGCTCTTCTTTGAGCCCTTGGTATTTCTCTAGTTTCTCGTGTTCCTTTTTCCTGATGTTGCTATCACTTGGGATGGCTACATCAATCACAACGGCTTTCCTCTGCTGCTAATCCACGATTACAATGTCCGGTTGGTTGGCCATTACCATTTTGTCGGTCTGTATCTGGAAGTCCCACGGGATCTTTGCTCGGCCATTCTCAATCACCTTGGGAGGTGCTTCCCATTTTGACCTTGGGGGCTCCAGTCCATATTCTGCACAGATGTTCCTGTACACTATACCGGCTACTTGGTTATGGCGTTCCATGTATGCTTTTTCCTGCCAGCATCTTACACCCTGCTGTTAGGTGCTGGACTGTTTCAGGGCTCTCTTTGCACAGCCTGCACCTGGGATCTTGCCTGGTGTGGTAGATCCGGGCCTCTATTGCTCTGGTGCTCAAGGCCTGTTCCTGTGCCATGATTAGTGCCTCTGTGCTGTCCTTCAGTCCAGCCCTCTCTAGCCATTGGTAGGATTTGTTCATATCAGCCACTTCAGCTATCTGTCGGTGGTACATCCCATGCAGGGGTTTCTCCTCCCATGATGGTTCCTCTAGTTCCTCCTTCCCTGTCAGTTTCCACTGTCTGAGACACTCACTAAGCGCTTGATCTCTTGGGGCCATCTTCCTGACGTAGTCATGGAGCTTGGATGTTTCATCTTGGATAGTGGCTCTGATGCTCACTAACCCTCTGCCTCCTTCTTTGCGCTTAGTGTATAGCCTCTGGATACTGGACTTGGGATGAAACCCTCCGTGCATGGTGAGCAGTTTCCGAGTTCTAACGTCTGTGGCCTGAATTTCCTCCTTTGGCCAGCTTATTATTCCAGCTGGGTATCTGATCACTGGCAGGGCATAGCTGTTAATTGCCCGAACCTTGTTTCTGCCATTGAGCTGACTCTTTAGGACTTGCCTTACTCGCTTCAGGTTCTTGGTCGTTGCTGCTTTCCTAGTGGCCTCTTCGTGGTTGCCATTTGCCTGTGGTATGCCAAGGTATTTGTAGCTCTCTTCCACATCTGCTATTCTGCCTTCTGGGAGTGTAATGCCCTCTGTATGGACTACCTTCCCTCTTTTTGTCACCATTCGGCCACACTTCTCCAGTTCGAACGACATTCCGATGTCACTGCTGTAGATCCTGGTGGTGTGGATCAGTGAGTCGATGTCTCGCTCACTCTTAGCGTACAGCTTGATGTCATCCATGTAGAGGAGGTGACTGATGGTGGTCCCATTTCGGAGTCTGTATCCGTAGCCAGTGTTGTTGATTATTTGGCTGAGGGGGTTCAGTCCTATGCAGAACAGCAGTGGGGACAGAGCATCACCTTGGTATATGCCACATTTGATGGAGACTTGTGCAATTGGCTCGAAGTTGGCCTCAAGGGTGGTGTTCCATTGACTCATTGAGTTTGCAATGAAGGCTCTTAGAGTCTTGTTGACCTTGTACAGCTTCAGGCATTCCAGGATCCAGGTATGTGGCATCGAGTCATAGGCTTTCGTGTAATCAATCCAGGCAGTACACAGGTTGGTCTGTCTGGTTCTGCAGTCTCGAGCGACTGTTCTGTCAACCAGTAGCTGGTGTTTTGCTCCTCTGGTATTTTTACCGATGCCTTTCTGTGTCTCTGTCATGTATTGATCCATGTGCCCACTTATCTTAGCCGCGATGATGCCTGACAGGAGTTTCCATGTTGTGGAGAGGCAGGTGATTGGCCGATAGTTGGATGGGACTGTTCCCTTCCGGGGATCTTTCTGAATCAGGACTGTACGGCCCTTGGTCAGCCATTCAGGGTGGGTCCCATCTCTCAGCAGTTGGTTCATTTGTGCTGCCAGGCGCTCATGGAGTGAGGTCAGCCTCTTTAGCCAGTATGTATGGATCATATCCAGGCCTGGTGCTGTCCAGTTCTATATATATATATATATATATATATTTATATATATATACATACAAAAGCCAAAACCAGTGAAGTTGGCACGTTGTGTAAATCGTAAATAAAAACAGAATACAATGATTTGCAAATCCCTTTCAACCTATATTCAATTGAATACACAGCAAAGACAAGATACTTAACGTTCGAACTGGTAAACTGTGTTATTTTTTGCAAATATTAGCTCATTTTGAATTTGATGCCTGCAACATGTTTCAAAAAAGCTGGCACAAGTGGCAAAAAAGACTGAGAAAGTTGAGGAATGTTCATCAAACACTTATTTGGAACATCCCACAGGTGAACAGGCTAATTGAGAACAGGTGGGTGCCATGATTGGGTATAAAAGCAGCTTCCCTGAAATGGTCAGTCATTCACAAACAAGGATGGGGCGAGGGTCACCACTTTGTGAACTAATGCGTGAGCAAATTGTCGAACAGCTTAAGAACAACATTTCTCAACGAGCTATTGCAAGGAATTTAGGGATTTCATCATCTACGGTCCGTAATATCATCAAAAGGTTCAAAGAATCTGGAGAAATTACTGCACGTAAGCGGCAAGGCCGAAAACCAACATTGAATGCCCGTGACCTTCGATCCCTCAGGCGGTACTGCATCAAAAACCAGCATCACTGTGTAAAGGATATCACCACATGGGCTCAGGAACACTTCAGAAAACCACTGTCAGTAACTACAGTTCGTCGCTACATCTGTAAGTGCAAGTTAAAACTCTACTATGCAAAGCGAAAGCCATTTATCAACAACACCCAGAAACGCCGCCGGCTTCGCTGGGCCCGAGCTCATCTAAGATGGACTGATGCAAAGTGGAAAAGTGTTCTGTGGTCTGACGAGTCCACATTTCAAATTGTTTTTGGAAAGTGTGGTCGTCGTGTCCTCCGGACCAAAGAGGAAAAGAACCAGCCGGACTGTTATAGGCGCAAAGTTCAAAAGCCAGCATCTGTGATGGTATGGGGGTGTATTAGTGCCCAAGGCATGGGTAACTTACACATCTGTGAAGACACCATTAATGCTGAAAGGTACATACAGGTTTTGGAGCAACATATGTTGCCATCCAAGCAACGTCTTTTTCATGGACGCCCCTGCTTATTTCAGCAAGACAATGCCAAGCCACATTCTGCACGTGTTACAACAGCGTGGCTTCGTAGTAAAAGAGTGCGGGTACTAGACTGGCCTGCCTGTAGTCCAGACCTGTCCCCCATTGAACATGTGTGGCGCATTATGAAGCATAAAATACAACAACGGAGACCCCGGACTGTTGAACAACTTAAGCTGTACATCAAGCAAGAATGGGAAAGAATTCCAGCCGAAAAGCTTCAAAAATTGGTCTCCTCAGTTCCCAAACATTTACTGAGTGTTGTTAAAAGGAAAGGCGATGTAACACAGTGGTAAAAATGCCCCTGTGCCAACTTTTTTGCAATGTGTTGCTGCCATTAAATTCTAAGTTGATGATTATTTGCAAAAGAAAATAAAGTTTCTCAGTTCGAACATTAAATATCTTGTCTTTGCAGTGTATTCAATTGAATGTGAGTTGAAAAGGATTTGCAAATCATTGTATTCTGTTTTTATTTACGATTTACACGACATGCCAACTTCACTGGTTTTGGCTTTTGTATATATATATATATATATATATATATATATATTTTTTTTTTTTTTTATATATATATATATATATACGTACCTTGACTGTTGAAATATGAGAAGCTTAGACGCACTCTTTAGTGAAACTGCACAAACTCCTTGCATGTACAAAGATTTAAAGCTCCTTCTCCTGTCGTTCTTTCCATCTGGGCTGTCAGTCATGGGCAATGTGGGAAATTTCCCTGACAACAGATCATGGACAGTCAGACACTGGGTTGAGATACTGAGGAATGACATGCAGGAAAGGGTGACTCAGACCCAGGCTGGGTTAACTGCAGGGGATTCACGGCTTTCGGACCCCCTGACACTGGAGAACTTTGATTATTCTTCAAAAACCACAAGATGTTGTTTGGTGCTGAGACCAGTACAGAAGTCCCGAATTAGCTGTTTTTGTTTGCAGTGATTTCTGATCAATTAATCGTACCAACACGCTGGCCCTCTTTACATCCACCATCTCTACCCCCAGAACCCTGTTGGGGTCGTGGGGGGCTGGGCCTACACTCTGGACTGGTCACCAGGTAATCACAGGGCCACACAGATCCAAACAACCGCCTTCCTACCTTCAGGTGTGTTCACACCGAAAGTGACTTGGGCGACCTTGGCGACCACTCTCCATTCAGAGTCAATGTACAGCCATGATCAGCCGCGACCACGCGAGACCAGGTCTCGCATGATGTGACAGACAAGTTCTGGGCAACTTGGTCGCATCTTTGGAGACATGGGGGGCGGCGCTCCTGTTGCTGCAGATGGGAACTCTGGGGTCGCTTTGGACGTGGACTAGGTCATTGTGCTTTGTCGCCAAAGTTGAAAAATTTGATCTTTTCACGCTATGTTGCGCCGTGAGAGCCAGTCAGCATTGTGTGGGTGCGTGGTCCGTGTGGAATATTAGTTAGTGCGTACATTAGTTTCACCTAGACGGACCACAGAGAACTCACAGAAGATGCTGCTGCAGGGCCGTCAGCTGCAGTGTTTTGTGGTTGGTATGCGAGTGAAAAGGATACAGTTGGAATAATGTCAGCTCATATATCCTATTACATGATATGACAAGATGAGGTCCACAGAAAGCTCCTGACTGATCAGGGAGGGGAAGCAACAACCTTCTCACTGAAAGGCAGCAGCACCAAGCTGCTGCACTACCCCAGAGGGTGTGGATGGTTGTGTGTCTCTAAGTGTCTGCCCTGTGATTAGCTGGTGATGGGTCCAGGATGCACCCTGCCTCTGACTCAGTGTCAGCTGGGACAGGCTCCACGCCATTCAGGGACAGGCTGAGTAAAAAGGATGGATACGATGAAATAAGTCCTTAAAAGGATAAATTGATAATCATGACCCCATGTATTTTTGTATAGATCATGTGACTGTGATCATTTGACCATGAGACTGTCATCATGAGACTGTGATCATGAGAACGTGGTTATGTGATCGTAATGATCTTTCAGTTAATCAGATCATTGGTCACTGCTCTCCAGTCCAACAGAAATGTAATAGATCTGTTTTTATAAATGAACTCACACTCTCTGCCTGTCAGTTATAAACATAAACAGTTTGTTTATAACGTGGTTGAGATTTTAGACTGAGGGGAAACAGAACCTCAGACTGAATACCAGTAAGTATTTGAGTGTGTGTTATTGTGTGTTTGTGTTATTGTTTGTGTGTCTGTGTTGTTTGTGTTATTGTGTGTGCTCATTTGCATATGTTTGCGTGTGTGTGTTTGTTTGTTTACATGTGGTTGTTTGTGTGTGTTTGTGCGTGTTTGTGTGTGTTTGTGTGTGTGTGCTTACTTGAGTGTGTTATTGTGTGTTTGTCTGTGTATGTTGCCTGGGTGTGTGTTTGTGTGTGTGTGTTTTTGTGTGTTATTGTCTTTGTGTGTGTGTTTGTTATTGTGTGCATGTGTTTGTGTGAGTTATTGTGTGTGTGTGCATTTGTGCGTTTGTGTGTTTGTTATTGTGGTTGTGTGTGTTTGTGTGTGTTATTATGAGTGGGGGTGTGTTTGTTAGTGTTTGTGTGTGTTTGTGTGTGTGTGTGTTTGTGTGTGAATGTATTTCACAGGACTCGGTATAGTTGATGATGCTGACATTCACCAGCCCAGAGGGTGCTGTAACCTTTCACAGAACAACATCCTTCAAACACCCCATCAAAATAAAACAGAGGAGGGTCACAGAGCCCTGAGCTAAAACACTGAGAGGACGATTTTACATCACACAGGAAACAATCAAACGTTTATTTATGGTTATCATCAAAAATTTGATTTTTCTGTTTGCTCTGCAGCATCATGGGGATCTTATTCATGTGGATGTTGTTTAATATGTTCTGACTCCATTAAAGCTGAAAATGAGCCCTGCTCCTTCTCTGAACACACCTTCACATGCTGTGGTCCTCATGATAGCGGTGCACAAATACTTGGTTTGTTAAGAGACAAAGTCAGAGCAGCTCAGTTGACGGAGGCTGTTGACTCAGCATATCCGAATTACCTTACACTTAAAATAATAATTCAGTTAAAACAAAAACTGGAGCAAAGTTTTAGAGGAACACTGGTGTTCAACCGCCTCTGAAGAAAAACATACAAAGTGTACCTGCTGAATAGACTTGAGTCAAGAGGACCAATCAAGGGGGGGGGGGGGGGGGGGGGCAGAAATCTCCCAGCAGAAGAGCTGCCATGTTTCACACTGGACAGCTAACACCAAACTGAAACCAGATTGAGACCAAAAAGACACCAAACTGTCACCAAACTGACAACATACTGACGATGAAACGGACACCAAACTGAAATCGAACTGACACCAGACTGACACCAAACCGTCACCAATCAGTCACCAAAATGACACCATACTGAGAGCAAACTGAGGCTGTACTGCCCTTTCTACACGTTTCAGTGAGCAGGGTTAGACAGCCAGATAACAGTTCAAAAGTCTCCAATAAAAACACAAGGCTTGACTTCTTCTTGGTTTTATTGAAGCTTGATACGATAGTTTTTGACTTTGTTTGTAAACTGAAAACACACAGGAAATAAACCTTAATCAGTACAGACATAGAATACATGTCCCAATACCATAATACCCTACAACACAAACAATAGCTGCTATCATTAGCATTAGCAAGCGAAATATACCAAACAAAAGGGCTGTAATTAAGATTTTCTTAAATTCTTGGACATATTTATAACTATAAGATAGTAAAAACGTACAAGACGAATGTTCTCCAAGGTTAAAGCGTGAAAGAAAAAGACTCAGCAACATTTATAAGTTCCCTGCCTCCTCTGTGGGACTGCTGCATGTGACTGAGGGAAAATGAAACTTTAGCTTGATACCTGAAGTTTAGTAACCGACAACACCCACCAGATGGCAGCAAACACTATGAACTGATACAAAAATAAAATCTTTTTACCTTTTTAACTTAAACTTATTTAAATCACTTTTTAACATATTTATCACTTTTTAATGACAACTGACTTTATATTAAAGGCAGCACAGAGACCAAACTGAAAACAAACTGACACCAAACTGCAGGGCTCCAGACTAACTTTTTGCATTGGTTGCAACGGCACCAGCACAAAAATTAGGTGCACCCAAATTTTTCATTTTTTAACGCCATGAGGTCACCATTTTATTGCTCTCCAATAACTTTCATATAATGTAGATGATTTTTAAACAAGAATAAGATGTAAGGAAATACTTGTCTTTATTTGAAGCAAAGCTATATATTAAAAGAAAAATAGTGTTTAAAGTGCTTCACTAAATGAAATTGACAATTTCAAACTAAAACATTAAGCAAAATAAAACATTTCCAAATAAAAGTGCTTGTGCTTAAAGTATTTTACTGAAGTGAAATTTAACATTTCAAACTCAAACATCTCAAGTTAAATGAAATATTTCAAAATAAAAAGTGCTAATGTTTAAGGTGCTATACTGAACTGAGACCTTACATCATGTCTAAAATTCTTTCAGATTTAAACTTTGTGAACAGTAACTCTTTTTTGGCAATATAGTATGCAACATTAAATTTTATAATCATTTCAGACTCCTCAGAGGACCTGGTTATTGCTGCCTGACACTGAAATGCAGCAGGGAGGGGGGCCACTTTTTGCAAACACTTGTCGCGGCAGACCACATGCTTTTTAGACATGGTGTGCTTCTTTAAAGTGTCGATACGAAATGTTGATCCAGTCACGAACGCACTGTTACTGGCCATGCTCTGACCACGCTCCTGACAGAAAATGCAGTGCATTGTGTTTAGTTCTTTTTCATACCTCAGTCAGGGAAACTGTTTTAGCCAGTCCTGTCAGAAAGTATACATTTTGGCTTTTTTAACTTGAGTCTCAGGGCCGGGCTCTATCTCAGACTCGGTTGTCTCCTCTGGTTACTAAGGTAAATAATAAAAAAAAAACAATTCTCTAACTAATTTATAAAAAAAGACATATAGGGCAGAGCATTTTCTGACTTGTTTCTTTTTTTTTCTTTTTTGGCTTGTTTCTTTACTTTACAGCTCAGCTTTAGTACAGTCGGGTCTGTCAGACAGTCCTCTGTCCTCAGTCTGTTACAGGCAGTGGACGTGGACACTCATCTCTGTGCCTGTGTGACTGAGAAACGCCCCCTGAACAGGAGAAAGGACTGAACAAATGTAGATGTTATATTTAACATTACTCCGCGTTATTTGTTAATGTTGTTGTTAATTATTCATTATTAATTCTCTGACCGTCACTAAGAGGAATTTGGTTGAGCTTCGCTGCTTTTTCAGAGTCTTCGGCTCAGTGCTGAAAACTGACACCCCATCAGGCTCGTCTGGGCTCATTTGAATACTGACAGCTGATTGGATGATTACTTAGGGCTGCATGTGTGTGCGTGTGTGCGTGTGTGCGTGTGTGTGCATGTGTGTGTGTGTGTGTTGGGGCGGGCCTGCAGCCTGTGAAGATACAACGGAGGGACGGAGAAATGAGAGGAAGCCGTTTTTCGGCAGATTTTTCCACTACTGCAGTTACTTTTATCAACTTACAATGTATTACTTTTGTAGGTATATTGAAATGTGCTTTCTCAACTTCTAAAATATTCATTTGAGAGACAGAGATGATGCGCTTGCGACAGAAATCAATGTTTTCACCCGGGGAGCGCCAGGTTCACCAGTGCGACCGAGAAAAAGTGTTAGTCGCAGCCTTAAAAATTTTGGTTGCATGTGCAACCAAATTGGTCGCACTTGTGATGATCTGGATCCATATTTTCCATATTTGGTGGTGTTTTGAGAGCTTTGGAGGCTAAGAAGATAGCCAATAATGCATGGCCACACATGTCTGGGGTCTCCACAATGCTCGTCTTTATTACACAGGCAGACGTAACCTGACCAAGCCCGGTTATACAGCTACTATTTTATCATACAAACAAAATAGTTGGTACAAATCCATACATCACTTGTAAGTCCAGTGGTAGAAAAAAGAATACTGGAGCTCAGCGTCAGGAATGCGTCCATAGCGAGAGTGCCACTCAGACTGAAAACAAAAATGACAACTGCGCCCTCTGGAGGTGTTGCACAGTCTTTCTAAAGGGTACATCACACAATCTCAACTGTTGCACCCTCTGGAGCCCTGAACTGAGACCAGGCTAACACCAAACTGAGACCAAACTCACACCAGACCAACACCAAAACAAACTTTTTAAGAGCTCAAGGTAAGAGTAGGAATAGGCTCTTTCAACTCTTGACATTATAGTCAGTAAGATGATGATCATACCAGCTCATACAGCAGGACATACTGTAGATCCATATGATTAAAGATCTGAAAGGAGCTGCAGAGACAGACATCCAGTCTGAGGACAAGAAGATGTCCTCACGACCTTCATCATGGACAGACCATCATCACCTTCACCAGGACACAAAGGAAGAGTAGCTGGTGATCTAAATCTTTCAGAGCATGAGGAGGACAGTCCATGAAAAATTGTGTCCATCCTACTGAGAGTCTCAGTGGGACACACCTGAGTACAGGTGAGCTCAGAGCACAGGACACTGCAGCTGTTAGCCTGTTTTTCCAGAGCATGTCTCTGTCCGTCAGAAAGGTAAGTCCAACAGTACTGGACAGACTTTGGTTCAGTCTTCAGTGAATGTTGGGCATTGCAGGAGAAAGAAGTGATCATATTCTGCCGATCTGAGTGAACCCAGGAATCTTTTAAAGGATTCATTCACTTCATTAGAGAGGACAGCTTTCTACGTTTCAGCTAATAACTCAGAGACACCTCAGTGGACCTCTGTGAGAGCAAGCTGCTTTTATCTGCTGATAGGAGCTTTAGCAAACATGCTGAGAGAGAGAGAGTGTGCAAGAAAACTGAAGTCAGATTAAAAACTAAACACAGAAAAAAGGAACAAAAAATAAATAACTAAATAAAAAATAAAACAATAAATGAATAAATAAACAAATAACTAACTAAATAAAAAATGGCCTCTCTTTAAGGCGGCTGCAGGAGCTCATAGTTCTGCATTGACCAGCTGCTGCTCTCTGCACGTGTGACTGTTTTGTGCTATTGAATGATCGCTCGTCCATCCGTGAGGCGGTTCCTCTCTCAGATCATTTCTGATCAGATGTTCTGATGTTCAAATGTGGTCACACTCCTGATGTCAGCCCGACAGCTTGAGGCCGTTCTCTGTACCCGACCTGCAGCTGCTGCTGTTAACGTGAACTCACGTCACTATCAAACAGCTGATTAAATATCATCCAACTGCTCTATCACTGTCTGAAGCAAGGCCGGGCAACCAGTGGCTCGGGGGCCACAAGCAGACCATCTACTGTGTTACCCCCCACCCACAATTGAGATTTAAACATCATAAACTTTACAGACATGAATACAAACCTGTCAAAATCATAAAACAGGAAGAAGTTCATGAAAAAAAGCTGTGATTGTTCTTCAGAACAGAAAATAAAATCTCAGGGCCATGCACTCTGCTGATCAGTGACTCTGTTACTGATAAAAAAACCCAGCTTCTCTTCTGTGTTTGGCTAGTTAGATTAAGTATCATTTCAGTTCACATAAATATAAATGCTGGCAAAGTTCATTCTCACCACAGCTTCATACACTCGTCCTTCTGCTTCACTGTGTCTGTCACCCCTCCCCTGTGATAGTGGCGTGAGCTGAGCTCCTCCAGGCTGATGTCCTCCACCTGCTGCAGCCTTAACGAGCCTGATTGGACAGCAGCTGCAGAGATCAGTCCACCAATCAGAGAGCAGACTCCCTTAGCTCCTTAGCTCCATGGTCGGCTCTGGTTGTCTTACATCTGTGGGATTGTTTGACTGAATCTGACTTACACTTATTCTTTGTAAAGACATCAGGTGAGGTTTTTAATTCAGTTCTCCTGGTTTTTTGTTGGTCCTCCCTAATCAAAGTTAATGCTGTGCTGCTCGGTTTCATGTTCACGATTTACAGTTTTATATTTTAGGTCTGGTTTGTGTTTTGCACCTTAAACTTTTTAAATTAATGACTTTATTCTGAAACAGTCAAGGTTTATGGTACTGTTCCCCTAAAACCAGCAGGTCATCACAGTTCCCCTGATCCTGAGATGATGTGTCCCTCAAGGAGAGTCATTTTGAAGAGGCTCCTTGGTCCCTTCATGTATTACTATATATTCTCAATCTTATGATCTGATAGACAGTCCGTCCTGTAGGGAATGAGGTTGGCCGCAGTATAATGTAACACTGTGTTACAGCATGTTAAAGTGTGTTACACTGTTACAATGCTTTACACTGTGGCACAGTGTTATACTGTGTTACAGTGTTCTACAGTGCGTTACACTTTATTACAGTATGCCATATTGTTACGATGTGTATCAGTATGTTACAGCTTGGTACAGCGTGTTAAAGTATGTTACAGCATGTCAAATTGTGTTACAGTGTGTTTTACAGTGCATTTCATGGTGTTACGTGTTACAGCTTGTTACAGCCTATTACATCTTGTTTTAGCATGTTACAGTGTGTTATGGCATGTAAAGAATTGCCACCGCATGTTACAATGTTACAGTGTGTGACAGTATGTTACAGTGTGTAACAGCGTATAAAAGCATGTTACAGTGTGTTAGAGCATGTAACAGTGTGTTACAGCAAGTAACAATGACTTGCGATGTGTTACAGTGTGTAACCATGTGTAAGAGCATTTATCAGCATGTTACATCGTGTAAATGTAACAAAAATGTGTATAGTATGTAACAGTTTGTTAAAGTGTGTTATAATGTGTTACACTTAAGTGTGCTTTACACTGTGGCAAAGTGTTACAGTGTGTTACAGTGTTTTTCAGCATGATAGTGTGTAACAGTGTGCTACAGTGTGGTACAGCATGTTACACTGTGTTACAGCACGCTACAGTGTACTAGACTTTGATACAGTGTGTTATATTGTTACAATGTGTAACAGTGTGTTACACCTTGTTACAGCACATTATAGTGTGTTATGGCATGTAAAAAATTGTCACAGCATTTTACAGTGTTACAGTGTGTGACAGCATATTACAGTGTGTAGCAGCATGTAAAAGAATGTCACAGCATGTTACAGTGTGTTACAGCATGTAACAGTGTGTTTCACTGGGCTACAGTGTTTAGCCCAGTGTAACACTGTATTACAGCATTTTACAGCTTGTAACAGTGCGTTTCAGTGTTTTACAATGTGTTACCATATGTTTATGTGTTTTACACAGTGTTTTATAGTGTGAAACAGTGTTTTACACTGTGTTACAGTGTGGTACAGTGTGTTACAGTGCTTAACAGGATTTACAGTGTGGTGCAGCTGTTACAGTGACTAAAGTATGTTACAGTGCTTTACAATGTGGATACAGGGTGTACAGCACATTACAGCGTGTTACAGTTTGTTACAGTGCATTACAGTTTGTTACTGTCTGCTACAGTGTGGTATGGCGTGTTACAATGCGCTACAGTGTGCTACTGTGTGTTAGATTGCATTACATCATGCTGCAGCATGTTACCATGCTATACACTGTGCTACAGCATGTTACATTGTGTAACAGTGCAATATATTGTGTTACAGTTCTTGTTATAGTGTGTTACAGTGTGTTACACTTTGTTGCGCCGTGTTAGGGTCAGTACAGTGTGTTACAGTGAGTCTCACTTTGTTGCAGTGCATTAATGTGTGTTACACTGTGTTATATTGTGTATTATGGTCTGTTCCTACCGTAGATAGTCCCTCCTGCACAGTATGAGGTTGGCCTTGGTGTAGAGTGTGGACCCGACCTCCCCAAGTCTGCAGTCGCAGCAGGCACACTTCAGACAGTCCTCATGCCAGTATTTATCGAGCGCCTTCAGCAGGTAGCGGTCCTTGATTTTCCGGTTGCAGCCGGCACAGCCTTTAGGCTTCGTGTCCGGCTGGACGGACAGCATCTGTATACCTGACAGGTGAGACACAGGGAGACAGATTGATAAAGTGGATCATGTTTATCCTTGAATGGTTTAATGTTGTTGTAGCTGCTCTGGTCTTCACTGAAGCACAGCAGGCAGCAGTAAAGCAGCTCAAACATCAGCTCCACCTGATGGTCAAACAGACTGAAGACTAACGTCTGACAACAGTCACACTGCAGACTACCACCACACTGAGGACGTCTGTCAGAAACAGACCAAAACAAAGACTTAGAACAAGAGGAGGACGAACAAAACAAAGAAGAAGAAGGTGAAGAGTGGAAGAAACATGGAGGCTGGAGCCAATGATGAAGAAGAGAGGGACAGAGATGGAGATGAAGAAGAGGACGTAAATGGAGCAAAAACAGGACGATGAAGATGAAGTTTGTTTCTGTTTGTGCTCCTGTATCCACTGAGACAGAAAACAGTTCAGAGCCCACACACACACAAAGACGCTCTCACTGAGCGTGTGCGAGGGGGCGTGGCCTCTGTATTGTTGGTCCCAGGCTGATGGAGGGTCTCTTTGTTGGAGCCCAAACAGCCGCTGAATTAGTATGCTGCTGCTGCTCCCCCAGGACAGGGACAGGGACAGCCCCACAGGTCTTTGTCCACGAACAACACTCTCAGTTAGCTCTGAGTTTAACTCTGTCAGAGCTACTGCTCCCTAAGGACCAGGACAGGGACAGGGACCGGGACGGGACAGAGACAGGGACAGGGACAGGGACTGGGACCGGGACAGGGACAGGGACAGGGGCACCCCCACAGGTCTTTGTCCACTAACAGTAATATTTATCAGCCTGATGTGAAGCTTAGAGTCTCTGACAGTCTGATGTGTATTTATGTATTTATATATTTAGATATATTGCAGCAAGAGGCAGGCAGCATTAACAGCATTAGCATTAACACAGACAAGCTAGCAAAAATGCTGCACTGGGGGACCTGGTCCACAGGTTGTCGGCCATGTTGAGGTCATTGACGTGTCGCCATGTTCTGTGTTTGCTAACACTGCTCCAGTGTCTGCCATGTACAGGAGTGCACCTGCAGCTTTTAACCACTCAAAGGAATAGTAATGTCCACCTGAGTCCCAGGGCTCTTACTTGGTTTAAAATGATTGGTGTTAAATCTTCAAATTTAAAGTCTTATTAAAAAAGAAGTGGTTAAATTGTTTCCTACTGCAGCAGAGACTCTCCCGCTCACTGACTAACCTGCTAAGACATGTTGACCATCATGTTGGTGTGAAGAACTGAAGCCATTCATACAAAATCAAAGGAGATGAGAAAACATCGTCCACATCAACATGACGGAGATGTTTGGAGAGCACAGGAGGACGAAGGGTGACTAACGAAGGCCTGAAGCTGTTAAAATGATTTGATGAAATCCTTCAAATCTCAGTCTGCAGCAGGTAAAACAGTGAAGCTTCACTGCTGTTTCAAACATTTAAGTTTTGTAATAGTCAAATCTGAGGATTCTCCCCAAATATGTAAAATGGAATAATATAAAAAATAATATAATATCAGGAGGAGGAGGAGGAGAAGGAGGAGAAGTGAGTAACCTCTGACCCATGAAAAAGAGGAGGACCACAGGTAACAAGTGTTTGTAATTTTAACATTATTTCAGAAAAAAGCAACAAAGGAGAGAAAACTTGATCTACTGAAATAAAACCTCAGACTGATTCAGACAGAGTGGCTCTGGAGATAAACTAATCTTTAAAGGTTGTCAGTTTGGACCAGGGGTCCGTCTGTCTGTCTGTCTGCCTGCCTGCCTGCCCGTCAGTCTGTCTGTCTGTCTGCCTGTCAGCCTGTCAGCCTGTCTTTCCGTCCGTCTGCTCAAATAAACCTGTCCTTCAAATGACCTTCAGACAACCTTTAATATTTTGATATCCTCTAACTGGATGGGCCTTATGTTGATCTCTGCCTCAGAGCCTTATTGGGGCTTTTTCCTCTGAGCATGAGGCCCGTCCTTCACGGTCAGATCAACAGCAGACAAAACATTAGGGACAGAGAGGATCAGTTATTTCCATCAGGTGGTCAAAGTCTGTTCAGTTTGTTCTGCAGGTGTTTTCAGTTCATCAGAATCTTAAAGCCAATCACCTTTGCACTAGATCAGCTGTTTGCCGACGGGACCATAAATGCATTACCAAGTAGGCAGTTTTTACTGAAGAGACTTTGAACCTATGCTCCAGGAGGCCTGTGAATGCATCATCTACACAGGACCTTAAAAAATAACTCTGCTGACAGAATCATCAACTTGAAATTATTTAACCAAATGAACATAAAATGCATTACCTTGTAGTCATTTTACAAACAGGACCTTAAATGCATCACCTGAGAGCATTTTACCAGTGGGACCATGAAGGCATGATCTACCAGAATTTAACTGTCAGGACCAACAGACCACAAATGCATCATCTAATAACCATTTTAATAAAAGGACCACAAATGCATCATCAGATTGGAACAGTAAATGCATCACCTGGTAATTATTTTTTTGTAAGAAGCTAAAATGCATTGTCCCAAAGTCAGTTTACCAACGGACCATAATTGCATCATTTAATCTGTCATGTAAATGCAGCATCTGTCAGTAAACTGACTAACAGGCCCTTAAATGCATCATCTGATGGTCACCTCACTGATGGGCCATTTAATTTATAATTAATCTGGTAAGTGAATGCATCATGCCTGATGCTCATTTAACCAATGGGACCTTAAATGCATCATTTTACAGTCATTTGGCCAACAGGTTGTAGCTTCAGGGTCTCACTGAGAGTGAGTTCATGGTCAATCCAGACCAACAGGACCACATTCTTCTACATCACCTCCTCTTCTCCTTCATCACCTGCTCATCTCCTCCATTACCTCTTCTTCCTCACCTCCTCTTCTCCTTAATCACCTCCTTATCTCCTTTATTACCTCTTCTTCCTCACCTCCTCATCTCCTTCATTACCTCCTCTTCAACACCTCCTCCTCTTCTTCATCTCCTCCTCTTCCCCGTCTTCCTAGATGCTGAGGGTCCAGTCCCGGCCACATGCAGCCCAGTGTCAATGTCAATGTCAGCTTTATTTATATAGCACATTTAAACAGCCAGCGGCCTACCAAAGTGCTTTACAGTAGAAGAAGCAGGCACAATAAAAACAGAAAAAAAAATAAAACCAATAAGAGTAATAAAAATCAATAAAAGCAATAAGAACAAAAACAATACAGTATAAATACGTTTAATAACCAGTAAAACCAATAAAAGCCCAATAAAGGTGGCTATACTCTGCCAAAGGCCAAAGTGAACAAGCGCGTCTTTAGCCGAGTCTTAAACGTGGACAGGCTGTTTGCAGTCCGCACATTTAAAGGTAGCGCGTTCCACAGAGTGGGAGCAGAAACCGAGAAGGCTCGATCTCCTCTAGTTTTTAAGCAGGATTTAGGAATGTCCAGGACCATCTGACTTCCTGACCGAAGTGCTCTGGAGGGCTGATGAACCTTAATAAGGTCAGACAGGTAGTCAGGGGCCAGCCTATTCAGAGACTTAAAAACAAATAAAAGAATCTTAAAATCAATCCTGTACTTTACTGGAAGCCAGTGAAGGGAAGAGAGCACCGGAGTTATGTGCTCCTGTTTCTTTGTCCCAGTCAGGAGACGAGCAGCAGCATTCTGAACCAGCTGCAGGCGGTTAAGCTCTGACTGTTCAACGTCGACATACAGGGAGTTACAGTAGTCCAAACGTGATGTGATCAAAGCATGGACAACTTCCTCAAGGTCTTTCCGGTCCAGATAAGGTTTAACCTTGGCTAAAAGTCTAAGCTGAAAAAAGCTGGACTTAACAACAGAACTGATCTGCTTGTCCAATTTAAAAGCACCATCAATGATGACCCCAAGATTCCTGGCATGGGACCCAATATAAGGGGCTAGTGGGCCAAGGGAGCTAGCAAGGAGCTGGACCAGATCAGGGCGACCAAACAGGACAACCTCTGTTTTGTTTTCGTTTAACTTCAAGAAGTTTAAATCCATCCATTGCTTAATATCACTCATGCAGTTGAGCACGCACTGAAGAGCATCTTTGTTTGGGACCTTTAACGGCAAGTACACTTGCACATCATCAGCAAAGCAATGAAAGGGGATTCCATATTTCCTAAAAATCGACCCCAGAGGTTGTATATAAAATGAGAACAGTAGAGGGCCCAGGACTGATCCCTGAGGGACCCCGCATGTCAGAGGGGCCACAGGGGAGGAGTACTGGCTCATGTGCACGGAGAAAGACCTGTCAGAGAGGTACGATCTGAACCAAATTAAAGCAGTCCCTTGATGCCTATACAGTTTTCGAGGCGTGATAGGAGAATTGTGTGATCCCCGGTCTCGGTCCCTAATTCGTGCCCCTGGTCTTTGTCCTTTGGTCTGTGTCCCTGGTCCTATTCCCGGTCCTAGTCCCGCCCATGTCACTGGTCCATATCCCTGGCCTTAGTCCCTGGTCTGTACCCCTGATCCCTGTCCCTGGTCTGTTTCCCTGGTCCTAGTCCCCAGTCTTTGTACCCTAGTCCATGTCCCTGGTCTGCAGTGGGGGGAGTGTGCACTGAGCGGAGCAGCTATTCCAGCCGCAGCTGTTCACAGAGATGCTGACATTTCACCCGATCAGTTTAATTACTGTTACCATGGAGACGGAGGGGCCAATAACGGAGCCAACACACACCAACACACTCCGGTAAACACACGGGCAAACTGCCGTGAGGCGTTCACGGACACAGACCGGAGCCGGAGATCGGAGAGTTCGATTGTTCAACCTGATCTGATCATGAAGGTTACACACACACACACACATACACACACACACACCGGGACCATCTGCTCCAACACACACCGATGATCCCGGAGAGAGAGTGGGGGGAAGCAGAGGGGGAGACAGAGGGGGAGAGAGAGGGGGAACCGTAGAGCATCTTACCGAAACTTTTGTCTCTTTTCTGCATTTGTTGATCCGCTGAAGCCGCCGGAGCTCCACCGTGAATCGAGGGACGGAGAGAGAGGGAGCCGGGATCAGGCTTTGTTACCGGGGGACAGATCCAGAGTGGCGGGGACCGAGAGGACCGGGAGGAGCAGGGGAGACAGACCGAGGGAGAGAGAGACGAGGACAGACCGAGGACAGACCGAGGACGGAGCGGCGGCAGACAGAGGACAGACCGAGCGTTAACGGAGACAGGGAGACCGAGAGGGAGGAGCACAAAGAGACGGAGCTGCTCCTCCGCGCGCTGCGACCATCTAATCCAACACAGCGAGCTGCACGAGCCACACACACCGTGACGTAGAGAGAGAGAGAGAGGGAGCGAGAGAGGGGTGGGGGGTGGGGGGTGGGGGGGTATCGAACAGTCTGATTTTCTGATATTTGGTTTATCTCCAGGCAGCGATTAAGTGTTTTTTTGTAGGTTATTTTTTTTCCGACCCGTCAGAGTGATGAGGAGCTTTAATGTTAGCTCGATCACATAAAGTTTAATTTTTCAGGCTAATCTTAGGGGTGATGTTTGATCTGATTTCTGATATTCATGTATTAAACTTAATTTAAACCAGACCCATATCAACTCTGAAATGACAGCAGTCCCTTATCTGGGCCACCTATCGCTTCAGGGTCACGGGGGCCATGTTTTGGTCTGTGGGAGGAAGCCAGAGTGCCCAGAGAACCCACGCATGTACCGGAGAACTCCACACAGAAAGGCCCTGGTGCAGGGATCAAACCGGCACCCTACTTGCTGTGAGGCACATGCACTACCTGCTGCATCACCATGTCACCCCTATGTTACATTATATTATGATATAATATTATATATTATTATATTATATTATAATTTAAAATACAATATTGTATTTTATAATTTTTTTTTACATTTTATTACAATATGTTATAGCTCCTGCTGTTCCTGTAGTTTGAGTCTGGCTTTAAGGATTCACTCCTCTGCAGTGCTGCAGATATTTTCATACAATTTATCGATCACAAAGAGTTTCAGCTGCTGCTGTGAAGGAAATGTTCATCAGTTCTGTTCGACAGAGTGTTGATGGTGATTTGTGATTGGTGATGGATATGCTCCTCCCTCTGTTTACAAAGTTTGTGGGTCAGTGACAAGAGTTTGCATTATGAGAAATTCAAACTTTTTTTTGATAAATTGTTTAAAAAGCTTGCTTCAGGTTTGCAAAAATGTATATTTTGTATTTCTGTTGGTTTCATGTAATTTTAAATAGCATTTGAACAATTTTTTTTACAAAAGGAAAGACGGATTGTCCCAGAAAATATCAAGTGGTGCAACCACAGCCAAAGGAGAAATATTAAAAATTTATTTCCACCTAGAGTGTATGCAAGTGTACTTATAAAAACAATGACTTAATTTTAATTCATCACATGAAAATACATTTTTAAGGATCATTTTAAAATACAATTATATGTATTTTTGCAATCTAGAGCAGGACAAATACTGAAAATCACTGTTGCGTTTTCTAAATAGTGTTGATAAATTGTGTATAAACTGTTAAAAATATTTTAGTACATTGCAACAGAGGATTAAATCTTATTCCCCATAAATTTTCCTGTAAATTATAATATTTTTATGAAAACTACTGGTTACAACAATTGTCAAAAACAGTTATACCACATGACCATGTTGCTTCTGAAGAAGAAACTGGCACTAAAAGTCAAGCATGACAGTCAAAAAAGTCAATTGAGCTTGTGGTTTTTTCTTTTTTTTTTAATGAAGAAAAAACACCAACAATATGAATTGGGTGTTTTCTGTTAATTAATTAGAGAATTAGAAAATGGCCCTTGCTGCAGGATCTGCATGGACTTGTGCTCTGTGTTGAGCCTATTTTCTTTGCTTAATGATGGCATCTACTGGGGAAAGAGAGGCACCATTATATTGCAATAATCATGAAACAATAGAAAGTTAATAAATGTAATTTTACAGATCTAAATTTTAATCTTTGACAAACATTTAACATGTTATTGGAGTTTCATGTCTTTTTAAAGCTGCTGTTTATTTTCGACATTGTCATTGTTCATCCGCTGCTGCTACATACATGAAATGAATTATATTCTTCTATACAGAGCTTAAAGTTGAAAGTGAATGGAATACAAATATGTATAATTATGTATATAATATGTATTAAAGCAAAAATAATAAAGCCATGCAGAATAATGATTTCATCCTGACCTTCCAGAGATTTGATAATAAGGTTGTGGATAAATACGTCTGTGTAGATTCTCATTCATCCAGGTCATGGTCATTCTGAAGATTCAAAAGCAAGGCAACTGGACTGTGTAGAGTTTGTTGGGAAGACGTTTCACTTCTCATCCAAGAAGCTTCTTGGATGAGAAGTGAAACGTCTTCCCAACAAACTCTACACAGTCCAGTTGCCTTGCTTTTGAATCTTCAGAATGTTGTGGATAAATCACAACTCTTTTAAAGAAATCTAACACTTAACACTTAAAAATAGTTCCACGTAGTAAGTTAGTTCACAGGACATCTTTAATTAGCATCAAAAACTTCTGATATTTGCCAACATCAAATGGTATAACCGGTTACACCATTTGACATTTTAAATTCAATTCAAATTTAACAGGCATTATGATGGACCCCTGTGTAAGCACATGGTATTGATGTGAAGATTTCAAACACATTTTTTTTAAATAAATACTTTTTACAGGTATTATGAAGTATACATGATTTTCTAAGGTCATACCATTTGACATGTAACCCTAAGCACACTTGACCATACCCTAAAAATGTTAAATTTTCAAGATTTCAAAGAGAGCTAACCTTGGCAAGCAGCAGTTAGGTTAATCAGGGGTCCTTCTTTGTGAAATCACTTCCTGCCACATGATCTTTACAAAAATGAACAAAATGGCTCCTTGAATGTTGGTTACACCATGTTGACAATTTTTATAGTCCACAAATTCCCCAAATTAGTTATAATATTCAGAACAATGGTATTCCGTTTATTTTATTCATTGTCCAACAAGAAAAATGTAGAATAATGCCAAACTAGTTGGTAAATGTGTTTTATTGAGAATTTCGACTTTTTTAAACAAGTTGAAATATTTGGTACCAAGTTCTTATGGTTACACCACATTGACATTTTTACCATTTTCTCTTGCAAAGTCTCTCAAAATTGATAAAATCCAGAAATTTTAAACTAGGTCTTCAAAAAAGAGAATGTATTCAAGTAATTAGTGATTTTATTTTCAAAATTTTTAACTTTTCAAATTTAAGTAAACCATGGGAACACAAAAAAATTGTGTCACGTCATTGAGCCTTCGCTCAGTGACGACACCTCGCCCTAGTTTCACTGCGATCATATCAAATATCATATAATAGGATGTATTAGCTGACATTATTCCAACTGTATCCTTCTCACTCACCTACCAACCACAAAACACTGCAGCTGATGGCCCTGCAGCAGCATCGTCTGTGAGTTCTCTGCGGTCCATCTAGGAGGAACTAATGTCCCCACTAACTAATGTTCCCCACACAGACGGGGATTGTCACCCTGTGAACTGCAATCAAAACAGTCTGCCACGGGTGTGGTCACACACCCACACAACGCTGATTGGCTGTCGCGGCACATCCACAGGCGATGCCGCCTGAAGAGTTTAAATTTTTCTACTGTGGTGATCGAGCCGCACAACCGCATTCTGTGTCCAGAGCGACCAAGTCGCTGCACTTTGACTTTACATGGACTCACTAGTAGTACTAGTAGACCAAAACATTCTACTAGTACTACTAGTGACACAATTTACATCACTAGTAAAATCTACTCACGCACTAGTTGACCAAAATTGAGTACATGTACTCCAAATTTGAGTACTACTAGAGCTGAAGTATGGTTGATATCACTGATATCAATTTTATGCCCAAACAGCTTTACATAATCATGAACACAGAGAATCAAACTTCACCTGCTTCCCCTCTCCTCCTAGATGATTCTGTAGAGGGGTGAGGCAGGGTGAGGCAGGGGTGAGCCTGAGGAGACTCAGTCGATAGCTGGCATGCAGCTGAAGCCTGAAGGCCCCTCCACCCCGCTCTCGGGGTGATAATGAGATGGGTCATAAACGGTGCTGTGAGTGATGAGCCGCATTAAAGCTGACAGCGTATTACCTGACAGTAATTAGCTTTTGTCATGGATTGAATTATTTCAGCGTTATCTTCACAATCACAGAGAGACCTCCCTCACCTGCCTCCCCCTCAGTCTTACCCATGAGAGAGAGGTGGAGACATGAGGTCAAGGCCTGCATCCAAACACCAGCACACACACCCCTACATCCAAACATGAGCACACACACCCCTACATCCAAACACCAGCACACACACCACTACAGACTGGACTGACCCATTTATTGAAATTATAGATAATCGCAGACAGACTCATCATCAGTGTCTACAGCTCTCAAAAACACTGACATGTCTCATACAGAGTGAATCAGTAAATCACAGAATAACTCTTTAAATGGTCTAAAATGAACAGAAGCATTTGCTGCTCTTCATGTAGAGGAATAAATCATAAAATGCATAAATCATGCCAATAACACCTGTTAAGTGAGTATACAGCACTGATAATAAAATAATAAACCCATCAAAATCAGCAGTGACCTCTGGACAGTGTTGAGCCTGCACAGAAACATTTTTTGTAGAGGAGCTGCTGAAACACCCCCATGCTGTTTTGATTAAAACACTCAGAGCAGGAGAATAAATGACTGTGCAGATTAACTTCTGTGTAACATCTAAATTGAGCACAAAAACGAGCACTGAGACATATTCAATGACTTAAATCACAGGAAAAATCCAGCAGACAAACTCCTGCTCACGTCTCAAGATCACAAAAACACTGCAGCAGTGCAATGAGGACGAGAATTCATTCAACAAAATTAGAGAGCAAATCTTAAAAAGAATCAAAATGGAGCGATTCATGATTGGCTATATGGATTCATGTTGGGTGTTGGATGTATATATTTGTATATATATGTATATGTGTATTTTTATATGTATATATGTATCTATGCATATATGTGTATCCATAATATGAAGAGCTTTGTGCTCTATTGTAAAGTGTCTTGAGATAACACTTGTTATGAATTGGCGCTATACAAATAAAGATTGATTGATTGATTGATCAAAACTGCACAGAAAACATTTATATAAGGAAAAAATCCATCTACCATAAAAATTCCTGCTCAATATCAAATGTGCAGGAAAACATTACAGACATGGGGGAGCAGATGATGTGTTATCATCACTGTAGGGGAATATCAGCATCACTGTTAGGAGAATATCATCATCACTGTTAGGAGAATATCATCATAACTGTGGGGGAATATTATCATCACTGAAGGAGAATACTATCATCACTGTATGAGAATATCATCATCACTGTTAGGAGAATATCATCATCACTGTATGAGAATATCATCATAACTGTTAGGAGAATATCATCATCACTGTATGAGAATATCATCATCACTGTTAGGAGAATATCATCATCACTGTATGAGAATATCATCATAACTGTGGGGGAATATTATCATCACTGAATGACAATATTATTACCAATGTATGAGAATGTCATCATCACTGTATGGGAAGGTCATCATCACTGTACAGTAAAATTATCATCACTGTAGGAGAATATTATCATCACTGAATGACAATATTATTACCAATGTATGAGAATGTCATCATCACTGTTTGAGAACATTATTATCACTCTACAGAAATATTATCACTGTAGGAGAGTATTATCATCACTGTACAGAAATATTATCATCACTGTAGGAGATTATAATCATCACTGTTGGGGACTATTATCATCACTGTACAGAAATATTATCACTGTAGGGGAGTATCATCATCACTGTAAAGAAATATTATCATCACTGTAGGAGATTATAATCATCACTGTTGGGGAATATTATCATCACTGTACAGGAATGTCATCATCACTGTAGGAGAATGTCATCATCACAGTTTGAGAATATCATCATTATCACTGTACAGAAATATTTTCATCACTGTTCAAGAAAGTTATCATCACTGTAGGAGAATTTAATCACTGCAGGAGAATGTTATCATCACTATACAAGAACGTTATCATCACTGTGCGAGAAAATTATCATCAATGTAAGAGAATATTATCATCATTCGAAGGGAATATTATCATTACTGATATATCATCACTGTAGGGGAATATTGTCTTTATTTTAGGAGAATGTTATTATTACTATAGGACTTTTCGTGGGGCTGGATAACGCATCACAGCCATACCTGTTATCCCTACTGCACATGGTTTAGAACACATTGGTACAGTCGGAGAGTAATTTATGAATCATTTATTCATATTTAATTTTAAATCTAATTTAATGTGATAAATATGAAATTTAATACATTTTCTGTATTAATCAGTGAAAATATCCAGTATGTTCTTTCTCCCAAATGCATTCAGAAACATTTTATGCATGACCGTTACGGAAATTATGACAGAATCCTTCATCTACAACACCTGCATAAAACACATAATTAAATATTCACAGCAAGATAATTCACTCTTGTGGCAAAGCATTCTGCTGATGCATGTGATGTCTCTGAGGCAAATTACTCTGTCATCTCTGTCATCTTTATGATGGGGCCGTGTTGAACCAGCAGGGGGCCTCAATCGGCCCTGCGCCTGCATTGGCCGAGCCCTATATAAAAATATCCAAGAAGAAATGACTTTATATTTTTGACTTCACTTGTCCCATCATGATCTTAATCACCAGGTCGATAATGTTTCAACGCGGGATGAAACGGGTGGCACGGTGGAGCAGCAGGAAGTGCTGCTGCCGCTCAGCAGGGGGGTAAGGGTTTAAGTCCCCCGTCAGTCTGGTCCTCTCCATGTGGAGTTTACATGTTCTCCTCGTGCATGTGTGGGTTTATCTGGGTAGGTGACTCAGAGTCGTCTGTAGTTGACAGTGAGTGATTGTTTTGCCTCTTTATGTCAGCCTTGTTGTTGGCTACACCAGTCCAACGTGCACCCCTGCCTCTGGTCTAGTGACCTCGGGGTCAGTGAAAGGAGCTCCTCCAGGGTTTCACCTCCTTTTTATGAACATTGCTCTCATGCTGCCTTCTTATCTGAGCAGTAAGACGCTGAAGGAGAATCACTCACAAATTGAATCGTTTTAATCCTGAAATTATATTTGCATTAATCAAATTACTTTGAAAATTCTTCATTAAATGATGACATTTCACAAATACGACATGTGGAAAAAAATGAATCTCCACCGTGTTTCTCAAGTGTTTCCAACCTGTTCGTGCAATTTCTTAAAGTTTTGAGGAATCTGTCTGCAAAAGTTCGAGACCAAAAGAAAGGGAGAAATGTCCCCATCAGCTCCATCCAAGCCTCCACCCAGGCCTCTGCACACTGTGGCATGTTTGATCATGCCAGTCCATGACAGTTCATGACAGTTTGACTTCAGAGAAAATCAAAAACCTAAAATCATTTCTCTAAATGTTTCCGTCTGGGAAAAATAGTTCTCAACCTGCACTTTCTTTGATTTTACCCAAGCTACCCAAGCTCCCTTGGGTAAAATCAAGCTCCCTTTTTCAGATTTTATCTTGGAGTCTTTGGCTGCAATCGATCATAATTCAGAGTCGAAGTATCGACTATTCGCACCGCGGAGAGGCTGCTACCTGACCCGGACCTCCGTGCTGATGGAGCCACGAGCGGGGAGCTCCATCCAAACCTCCGGCTCCACCTCCTGACACGCCGAACACACGCACACTCCAAAAACACGCGCACCCCCCCCAACACACACACACTCAGCGGCAGCAGCGGCTCCGCGCAGCCCGGCTGTCCGCGCTCGCCGCGCCGCGCGCTCTTTACGCGCGGCTCTCCCTCCGCGGTCTTCCACCAATAAAGAAAAGAACAAACCTTGAAGAAGAGCCAGGAGTGCGCAGAAGACAATCCAGCGGAGTGTGTCTTCTCTGGAAGCCAAATCTCCTCAAAGAAAGTCCAGCTGAGCGGAGGAGAGTCTGCGGCCAGAGTTGGAGCGGGGCGGAGTTTTTAGGATGGACGCGTCCGGCTCCTGATGTCTGATGTGAGGGATGGTCGATGCTCTTCTTATGGTTGCAGCATGAGGGAAGCCCGTGAAGATAAATGGTCAGTTTGCTGGCCAATAAAGTTGATCTCCAGCCCTCTGTTTCCGTCTCTCTCGCAGCCCGATGCTCTTCCCTGCTCCTCTGGCCTCCCTCTGCTCGCTGCTCCTCCTGCTCGGTGTTCTCCTGTCTTCGGAGTGCAGCGCTGCGGAGTGCAGCCTCCTTTCCTATTTAAGCCCCTCTAGCAGGTCCCCAGTCAGCAGCACACTCCAGCTCATCCAAGAAGCTGACAAGCAGCGTTAGGGAAGGCAGCGCATGTTGCTCTAATGGAGCTCATTAAGCTCTACTTACAGATGTTCTCTTAACATAATTGATCTGCAGCGGGTTGAGAGGACGGCAGCCTATTCCCCAGCCCCCAATTATGGCCCGGTAATTAGATCCCCAACCTCCACTTCTCCACACTCACCCTTCTAACATTCCCAAATATCAAAGTATCTCTTTCTCTCAGAGCGACCGCCCCCCCCCACACACACTCTCACCTCCCTGCCTCCCCAGCCTCCCCCCTCCCACCCACAAGACACTATTGACAGTCAGATCTGCTAACCTTTGTAGTGCAGCCAGACTTAGCAGTGACAGAGCTCACTCACTGCCTCCCCCTGCCTCCGCTGGGAGGAGGGGGAGGCAGGGGGAGAGGGGGAGGCAGAGAGGGAGTCAGGGAGGGGGCCTTCACTCATTGGCAGATTAACTGTAAGATAAAGGTACGCAGCTGCAAGGGGCCTCAGGCTCCAGTGGGCCTGGCGCTGTAAGCACTGAGCCTCCATTTTGTCATCAGTATTTATTTATTTACAAATATGACAGTCTGACGTAACCATGGTAACAGTCAGGGCCAAGATGTCTTCACTGGTGCCCAACGTTGAATGTCACATGTGGCCATCCTCCGATGGCATCCTGCCGAGAATTCTGGGAGTTTTCATGTAACACTGAGTCTGGACTGGGCCAGACACAGACCATGTGACACCTACACAGACCATGTGACCCCAACATGGACCATATGACCCCAACACGGACCATGTGATCCAAACACAGACCATGTGACCCCAACATGGACCATATGACCCCAACACGGACCATGTGACCCCAACACAGACCATGTGACACCTACACAGACCACGTGACCCCCACATGGACCATGTGACCCCAACACTGACCATGTGACCCTCCAGATTTTGGTCCAGCCTCCTGGTGATTGTGGACCTCTGATCTGGTGGTTCTATGACCTGCTGTGGTGCTCCCTGCCCAGAGAGTCACTTAAAAGGCAATGGTCATATTTTTCAGTGGGAAGAGTCTAATCAGCAATTAGACCCGGTTTGACCGACCCTGCAAGGGACACAGGTTTTATTAGCTCGTCTCCGATTGGCTCCAGTGGGAGCGTCACACCCGGGTGACACCCTATTTTATGGGATGATTTTGGCGTGGCGTGCCTACGGCATAATATCAAGCCTGTAACTTGGGGCAACAAAAGGACGCCGGCATCTGAGGACACCATTGTTGTTTTTTGTGAGATTTATATTTGCAAGATGGCACAGCACTGGCAAGACAGCGAGATCAGAGAGCTTCTATTGATCCGAGGAGTGCACTGAGTTTGCATTTACATTTTTAAAGAGGGACAAAAGTACAGAGCATGGACAACAGCTGACCACTGTGTCCACGGCTTCCATGCTCCTTCCATTGTTTACATGGTTGTGTTTTATCAGCGTGATGGCATCAGCTTGACGCACCAGAGGAAAACAAAACAGCCACGCAGCTCATCTGCTGACGATTAGACCTGGGTCTGCTGGCAATGGGAAAGGAGTCACTTGCCGATTGTTAACGGGTTTACCCACATTTAAAAAAGCTGCGTTTACGGGCTAATTTTAGTGGGAAAATGGTGTAAGAATCAGAGTTTACTTCAAAAACAATAATCATGATTTCTATTCTAACCCCCCCATGTCCTAAATCAAAGTCTTGGAAGACTCAAAGATTTCAGAAAGTCACAAAGTAAAGTTAAAAAAAAATAAAGAAATCCACATCAAACAAACAAACAAACAAACAAACAACAGAAGCCTGCTATTAGAGCCAATACAGACTCATGTTCATGGGAAACAGCCAATCTTAGGCTACGTTCACACAGCAGCCCTTAATGCTCAATTCCGATTTATTGCTCAAATCCGATTTTTTTGTTTGGCTGTTCAGATCACACCTTTAAATGTGGCCTGTCTGCAGACTGCGATGTGCACAGCTCACGCTTCAGAAGTGACACGCATGCACAGAACGGTGTGATGAGGGCAACAAACACAGACCAAAAAGGTGCTTCACAATGCTGGAGAAGTTTGTTCTCATCACGCAGAACCTGATGTTACAGCAGCTCACCTTGAGTGAGCTCTTATTAAAGTTATTATGGGTATATTTTATTTCTTATGAACCTAAAGGCGGCCGCTCTTTCCCGTCGACCCCTGCCGATGAGAGATTGTTGCTGGAGAGAAAAACAGCTCAGAGCCATAGCGCACTGAACAGGTGAACAGAGGCAAAAACTTAGTTTTATCATCTGTTCTGATGTTTCTTAGTTTGTCTGAGAGCAGATCAGACAGGAGTAGACTGTTCACTGACTGACGCTGTCTCGTAGAAACACACAGTAGCGCGCAAATGCGCACGGATGAGATGGTCAGCAGTGGATCATCAGTGTCTTTCCGCGTCCTGTAAACTGTTATTTTGGCCTGATAAATTCATTAAAACTGTTGGTGCAGTGTTAATAAACTAAGTTTATCAGATATCATAATACAAACAGTGTAAAGACGTTTGATTCAATCACGTTTATTGTTTATTGTGCGTGTAATGGAGACATCAGTCGATTGCACCAGCGCTCTCTCACTTTCTCTCGTCACTCCCCCCTTTATGCATTTTTTAATCACGCTTGTAGAGGGAAAATCAACTAAAATTCTTTAGTTTAGGAAAAAATGGTATAAACTTTTTAATAATCATGTCTATATATTAACCTCTCCTTATGTTTTGGCCATGAAGTGACTCTGAAAAAATGTGACCTGAGGTAAATTGCCGACCCCTGCTCTAGAATGACGTCAAAGTCGCATTGAATGCGACCTGGCTGTTCAGACCGCGGTCGCATTCAAGAAAATCAAATACGTATCTGATTCAGTACCACATTTGAAAGTCGCCTGAATCTGATTCGAAAATGTCAGATTCAATGTGACTTGTGCTGTTCACACTGTCAAAAACAAATCAGATACAGGTCACATTTGAGCCAAAAAATCAGATTCAGGTCACTTTTGACTGCAGTGTGAACGTAGCCATAGTGCAGAGCTTTAGACAGGCACCTTGGATGGCCAATTGGGTCACTCCACTGCGCATACAGGCCACGCCCCTTCACTTGTGGACATGGCCCCTAAGGGGGTCTCGCCCCACTATTTGAGAAACTCTGGCCTGATTATTTTGAGTTAGGAGCGAACAAACTCAGCAGGCACACAGATGTAAAGGTCATGGACCGGCCTGACCCTGAAACCACCAGGACTGAGCAGATCTTTGATTTATGTGATTTATTGATTTCAGGATCAGCTGAGAGCAGAACTGTTTCACCTGGAGACCTGAAACATGCTCAAACTTTAGACAAATGCTCATTCATTCGTTTCACTTTTAAAATAATATTTAATTTGAGATCATCTGGCCTCCTCTCTGAAAGTACCCATGGTATAATGTCCAGCACTGAGCTGTATGTATTCTGATTTTACAGTATTGATAATTTTGTCATTTCAAACCTTTAAACTGATAAAAACTATGAAACAACAACAAAACTAGTTATAATGATACTAATACTACTACTACTACTACAACTACTACTCCTAATAATGATGATTTCGTTACTATTAGCTGTCAGGGTTTGTCAACAAAACTAAATGGAGAAAAAGTAGAAGCTGTACCCAAATGCAGATGAACAAAAACCTCCTCCTCATTGGAGTCCTCCCAGACCATCAGGAGGCTCAGACCCCTGACCCCACTACCTTGGAGGGGGGTCAGGGGCTGATTTTAAAAGCCACCTCCTCGCACTCCGGTCTGAGGGAGAGGAGCAGAATCTCCTCCAGTAAAGAGTCAGAGGGGAGCTTCTGCATCAGGAGGACTGCACCTCCTTATGACTGCACGGGGACGCTGCAGAGACACCTTAATCAAACACCTGGCCATCCAGACGAATATGAAAGAGGAGAGAGCAGGAGAGAGGAGGAGGAGGAGGAGGAGAGAGGAGCAGAGGGGAGACGGAGACAGAGAGGAGGAAGACGGAGAAGAGAGGAGGAAGCAGAGAGGAGAATGAGAGAAAAGGGGGGAGGAGTAGAAAGGAGGAGGAGGGAGGAGTAGACAGAGAGGAAGGGGAGGAGGAAGCAGAGAGGAGGAGAGAGGAGGAGACAGAGAGAGTGCCAGAAGAGAGAGGAGGAGGAGGTAGGAGGAGAGAGGAGGAGGGGAGAAAGAGAAGACAGCAGAGAGGAGGAGAGAGGAGAGAGAGAGGAGGAAGCAGAGAGGAAGAGAGAGGAAGAGAGAGGAGGAAAGAGGAGGAGGAGATAGAGTGAGAGCCGGAGGAGGGAGGAGTAGACAGAGAGGAGAGAGGAGGAAGCAGAAAAGAGGAGGTAGGAGTAGAGAGGAGGAGGAGACAGAGGGAGTAGAGATAGGATTTCTGGCTGTTTGAAGGGAGCCGGATCTTGAGGAGCCGTTCAGGAGACTGGCTCGTTGTTTTATTTATTTATTTGTTAGATGTTAACCAGGGGAAACTCGCTTCTGACACTAATACTGTCGTGGTGTCAGCGGCGCAAAAAGGGGGTATGCACTATATGCAGCGCATAGGGGCGCCGCACTAGAAGGGGCGCCAAAGTGACGGGGAAGAAGTTTTAAATCTGTATTTACTGTAATGAACGGCAGTTTGTGCATGTGTCGATAGTATGATCAAGAACAGGCACGTCAGTGACTGATAGGGCGCCCCTTCACTTCTTCTTCACCCCCTCTCTCTCCAGAGGGCGCCCCCTGGAGTGTGCGCTGGAGTGTTTTCGTTTGATTCGTGTTGACAGATTACAGAAAGCTAAAGATGGAGAGGCAAAAAAGAGAGCTATCAGGGGCACAAAACAGAAAAGGAAGAGGGAGAGGGAGAAAGATTTTAAAGGAATGAAAAAAAGCTTTTCAACTTTTCTTTTTTCACCGTGCTGTGTTTCACTCGGACAGGTCGGTTATTTGAGTGGCTCAATGTCCAAGTTTTCACTGTTACTTAAGATGCACTTCTCTGTGTTAAAATCATGAGGCGAGACAGAAGCTGATTGACGCATTCAGACTTTCATAAACCTCACTTATTGACCCGACAGTTTCACAGAGGAGAGACATGCTTCATGCCGGCTCCTTCGGGTGCTTTGTCCTCTCTTTCTCTCTCTCTCTCTTTCTCTCTCTCTCTCTCTCTCTCTCTCTCTCTCTCTCTCTCTCTCTCTTGCGTGGTAATGTGACAATTATGACCAATTACAAACTCACCCCCTTTGGCACATCTTTGTTTGTTGGGTCTGCATACCCCTCAAAAAACAGGTAGCTGCAGCACTGCGTGGGGTGCTGAGTTTTCATGTGGTGGTGTAGATTATTTGTTGGGGCCAGACACAGTTTGTGTCATGTGTTTTTTGTCACAAATGTTGAACTGAGCTTTACCTTGCCTTTCGTCCCCAGAGAAGTTTCTGACTCTGGCTCATTTTCTGTTTTTTTTAATCATTGTCTCCTCCTCCCTGTTATAGCTGTAAATACTGGCTCCAGTCCAGTAAGTCAGACTTGGGCGGCAATGGGCGCTCACCAGTGTTGGTGAAGTTTCTTTTATAAAGTAGTGTTTGCTTGTTACTTCTTAAAAAAGTAATCCGTTACTTAACTTAGTTGCCCTCTATGGAAAGTAACTTTTTATGTTATTTTTATGTTGCTCGACTTTGGGCAGAACCCCATATCTGTTCCTAAATGTGTAGGCCTACATAAAGATCTACTGTGGAGGACATAACAGGTATTTCTTTTGTGTTCTTTAGTTTACAAAATCATGTCACATACCGTGTGGAATGAGAGCTCCTGTCCACTGTTTCCAGATTTTCTTCTGAAATAAGCAACCAGGTCGATAAAAACAAGCTTTAAACAAGCAGGCTCCAGCTTTTTCTTTTTTCTAATGTGATATATTACATTTATCTTAAAGAAAAATCTACATAAAGCGTGTTTTAATTTTCATCTACATTACATTTCAATTTCACAGTGCCAAACAAAAAGAAGCCCAGCATCGCTTATGATAAGCAGACATGGCAACTATAGCTCTGGTGCATGTGCCATGTGTTTGGAGGTGGGCGCAATAACCAGGAAATGAGGAATTAGACAAACTACCTGCTGCACTCGTGGTTTGCTTTATTGTGGGGAGCTGGGAGATAATCAGGGGGAATCCAACAGACAGAAAAGCCCCAGTAAACAACTGCACTTTAAGAAACAAGCCCAAAAAAACGCAATCTGCAGCCACAACTCACGAGATTTGCTTGCGAATTTAGTCCAAAGTCGCTCATAATGAGCAGACTTGGCAACACTGTTCGTGTCTAATGCAGACAGTTAAGAAGGCAGCATCGGTGTCAGATCTGTCTGTTGGAAAAGTTATGTTGTGCCAAATTGAAAAAGGAAGCACGTTTCGTTACCACATATTCAGTAGTAGTGCGTTACACTACTTTTTACCCAACAGAAGTAGTTATGTGAGTTGCACACAACAGTGGCGCTCACTATTTTCTCTCCTCCTCCTCCCTGATAATACAGCAGCAAATGTCTTCAGTCAGTTGGGCGGGGCTCACTAATATCTCCTCTCTGAAGTTAGCTACGCAATGTGCACGTGTATAACTGTGTTCATGTAAATGGAGTGTGCTGTGAACGACTCAAACTAGCAGATGTCATCAGTCGTTCACATGAAGACACATGAAGTGTGCTGCGAGCAGCTCATAGGGAACCCAGACGACACGTGAAGGCAGCATGGGCAATCTGCATTTAAGAACAGTTCGCAAATGAACGGCTCACTTACAACTGTGACTCGGTTCTCATCGTTCACTTAAAAGAGTAGTTCAAAAGACTCGACTCGTTCGCCAACGTCACATCTCTAATAGATAGCCTGAAACCCTAATGAGATCCCCTAATCCTTTGAACCTGTGTGGGCACTTCTCATCTTGAATTTGGTGTTCATGTTTCTCAGAAAAGAATCTGTTTTCACATGAAGGTTCATGCAGGACTTGACCCTTGAGGTACATCTAGTCAGGGCTCCATAGAACAAGGGTCAGGAACCCCTGGATCCTGGAGCAGAGGGACAACAAGAGAGAGATGGGGGCTGATTCGGGTGGAGATCTTCAGGGAGGCTTTCTTCATCACGCTCATGCTCTCTAAACCACTGTGATGGTTTCCTTGGAGAGACATTCTCAGTCTGAAACAATGAAAACATGGAGGCTGAGGAGCATGAGGACCCCGATCCCATTACCACAGAGACGAGAGGCGTCTCAGAGAGAGCAGCCACTTCACAAACACTCTGTGGGACGAATGACCCTCTCTGAGTGTCTCTGCAGGAGCTGACCAGGAGTCTCCTCATTGTCTCTCCATCTTTTATCTGCTGAGCTGGGGTCAGGGCTACAGAAGATTTCCCTCCTGAATCAAATCGGAGAAGACATCAGCAACATCATGTTCTTCATGACTGAAGAACTGAGCACCAGGCCACACCACATCAGAGGAAGTTCTGACCTATGATGGAGCTCCTGGCAATGGTTCAGGTCCATCCCCGGAGCCCAACAGCTCCACCTTGATGAGAGAATTTAACCCAAACGTACAAAAACAAAAAAAACATTAGTGAAATTTCTTAAATGATAATATTAATGATAATTTAATGATAATGATCTTTATCTTGAGTTTATCCATCAACCTAATAATCTACTTTGTTCCTTTAGGGGTCACGGGGCCTAGACTGGAGCCTGATACTGAACCCTGGTTCTGGACAAAAGGTGTGGGTGTAGGTGATTGGCTGGTTGCCAGCCAATTACAGGGCAGTTTGGACCTCACATGGAAAAAATGACTGACCAAAGAGACAGGGCAAAGAAATCCTATTTAAAAGCAGATGATTACTTTGGATCTTTAGGATCTTCCTTCAGAGTAAAGCCCTTTGCACACCAGACATGTACATTTTGCGTGAATATTTCGCACGTTATTTATTTTTTTCAAACCTTCTGTTTGTCAATGCAAGCTTTCACACCAGTGACGTTATTTCGCCAAGTGAAATTGCGGCTTTTATTTTTTGGGACTGAGGTCGATTTTTCCCAACTTCCGCTCGCAACGAGTACACATCCGAGCAATCAAAACGCTCGTTGTTGGCACTTCACATACAGAAACATTCAACATGGGTTAGGGTTGTTTGTTCGTCTTTGTGTCCCAGCACCCGGTTCTTTTGACAAAAGACATAAAAACTACAAAGACAATGATTTTAAAGACAGTGTTTTGGAGGAGAATAGCTGCAGAGATGGTAGTATGACTGACGGTGTGTGTATAATCAAGCTCCTACCGATGTAAATTGTGTTTGTTTTAACAAGAGCCGACACATTGTAAACCCATATTTGTCTGCTGTTTTAACTGTCATAAAGATACATGATACTTCTGCCCTTTTGCTTGTCGTTTAAAGTATGATCTATACAGGAAAATACAGCAATGTAATGACAATAGTGCTATCTATTATTTGACAGTAAAGTTATCTAAACAAGCGAGTGTCTAATCAGAGCTAAACATGATATAATTCTGTTACTGTTTAGTTGAGGAAGTAAAAAAGCTATGGAAGAATCTGAGGGACACGTATGTGAGAAAGAAGAGAGAGGAGGGAGATGTGAAGAGTGGTCAGGCAGGCGGAAAGCAGAAGAAGAGATGGAAGTTTATGGGGGCAATGTCTTTCTTAGATGAGTCAACATCTTTCAGGAGGTGGGCTGTAAACCTTTTAACATAATATAATACTTATAATTATCATCAGTGAGGCATAGAACTAATCATTTGTTTTCTTTTGTATAGCACCCAGAGCAATTTAGAAATTGAGGAGCAACAGGAGGAAGATTCAGGGCCAGGACCAGGCAGAGAGTGAGGGAGAGTGTGGTGCTGTAGCTCCTAGGCCAGCCAAAAGAAAGAGCACTGACAGCATGCTGGAGGAGCATCTGAAGAAAAAAGAAGCTAGAGAGGCAGAAAGAGATAAAGAGAGACAACGAGAGATGATATCACACTATTTCTGTTGAGTTTGGCTCCTGCAATGAGGCGCCTGCCCAAAGAACGGCAATCATGGGTCAAACTTAAGATGCAGGAGCTGTGCCATGAGGCAGAGTTTGGTGCTGTTTATTCACCGCAGCAGTTCCCACATTTAACATACCTTTAGTTGTGGTTCTGAATTTATTTTTTCTAATCTATTAAATACTAATTGATTAAAACAATATACTGTGTGTGTGCATTGACTGAAAAACAGGTGGTGAGGTAAGACACATTGCTTTTCTTTTTATTATTGTTATAACAATATATTATATCAAACTGATTATATTATATTATACTATACTATATTATATTATTTATAATAATATATTAGTATTATTGTTATCATTATATATTATACTTATTATTTCAAGGAGCTTTAAAGGTTAAGTTCGTTTTTTTGACACCTGGACCTTATTTTTAGGATTAAATACGCTCGTAGACTCACCCAGACAATTTTGGCGGAGCTCGGAGCCGTTTTCGAGCAATTTAGATCCATCCAACGGCGTTTTTCTTCATGCCATAGAAATCGAAGCCCCTAAATTAGACATTATCTGCTGCGAAACTCGCTCATTTCAGCTACATTTTATAAATGAATGGCCAGTGTTATCACCATGTCAGCTCAACTTTGTTGTCATGGTCATCCGGGGCTTTACAAGGATGGGTAACTTTTGTTGACGTCATAGACAAGAACATGAGTAGAGCCGCTGTTGTTGCTAGGCTACACGGCTATTTTTGTGCAACGTGGCGGAATATTTATCCGATGTAGAAGTGTCTGACGACGACTTTGAGTATAATGGATGCCCGTATCGTTTTGAGCCAGAATATACCGACGAGGAGCTATTTGAAAGGAGGATGCAGAGGGAAAGAGCCGAACAGCTGGCCAGAGAACAAGCAACCACTGCACGTCCACGAATGGGGGCTAACTGGTGGTGTTGTTGTGGACATTGCACGGCAATGGCAACAGAGGAGGAGTGAGTTTTGCAGCAGATAATGTCTAATTTAGGGGCTTCGATTTCTGGCCCCGTCTGCTACTATGGCATGAGAGAAAAACGCCATCGGATGGATCTAAATTGCTCGAAAACGGCTCTGAGCTCCACCAAAATTGTCTCAGCTCCTGAACCAGTCAGTGAAACTCGCCAAGTTCTCCTCTCTTTTTTTAAAATAGGATGTACCCAGTTGTCTTGTTTTTTTCTTTTATTTAACAAAACAAGCACCAGGTCATCATCACTCATGTTGAGTCCATGTTTGCTGTCTGTATCTTCACTTGCACAGTGCAATGTTTTTTCTTTAGAACGCATTAAATCATGTCACTCCCGATGTGCACAGACAGGCGCGTCAAAATTCGCCTCCGAGTTATTCGTAATTTCGTGCCGTTTATTCGCCTCACCGTTGGTGTGCAAAGGCCTTAAGTCATGTTCTTATTACCTCACTCATGTCTGAAGTTCTGCAGACTCACAGTTTCAGCTCAGTTATGCTCATATTTGATTTGTTTTCCTTCACTCTGACCATCATCAGGAGGACCAAAGCCTGTCAGAAGATGGGTAACAACATTCACAGCTCCATCACCAGAGTTCGGAGATAAATGAATGACATCATAACCATCATGGCTTCAAACGTCACAGTGAACAAGCTGCGTCATCGCTCACTGTTGGCAGAAGTTCCATCTTGAAGCTTCCCCCTGTCCCCTTTAGGTGTGGTGTCCTGGGTGGTGTTTGGTCATCACACTGATGATGTCTGAAAGGATAAGTCAGAGCATGAGGTGGAGCAGCAGGCAGAACCAGAACATGATTCTAGCTGTAAATCCAGATCATCAAAAGAAATGTGAACCATGTTAGAGTCTGATTTTAATGGAGGATCAGGCTGTAAACAGATCTTTGAGTCTGAAGAACATCTCAAAGTTCAGTTAAGACGTGTAAAAAGTTTAGCGAGCAGTCTTTTAGTATTTGATCTAATTTAATAATGACGTCGCTGTCAGTTGCAGACGGGACCTTAACCATGAGGAGAGCTCAGACTGAGATGATGGAGGAACATTGAAGTTATGTCCTTGGGGAGCTGGAGAACACCAGGAGGAGCTGTCTGCCTTTGCTCCGTCAGGATGTTCTGCACACAGAGACATGAAGATCAACACTCTGCATGACTTCTTATGCATTCTGAATCTTCTTTCCCATGAAGCTCACAGCAGATTCCCGAACACATCAGTGTGAGAACCACTTTGGTATGTTCACGTGTCTGAGGAAAACGGGCTGAAGAGATGCTTATGTGTGAGGATAATCCAGGACAGTGGTCCTCAGAAACTCTTTGGGGCCCAGTCTTTGAGATGAATACTTTAAAGTGCAGCGTCCCGAACCAACAGAATCCTCAGGATTGTCTTGAACTGGCAGAACCAACAGAATCCTCAGGATTGTTCTGAGTCAACAGAAACCTCAGAGGATCTGATCAGATCCTGATTCATGGTCTACAGTTTGGTTTAAAATATACCTGATCGATACCTCCTGTTTACAGACCACTGCAGACACCAGACTGACCATTAAAATTTAAATAACCCCGTCATGATGGAGTGAAGGAGTGTGAGTGTGTCCAGCTTTGATTACATATCCTCTTTTATTCAATCACTGCATCGCTCTGCTGCTGACAGTTGATCAATACAGCAATCTGCTGCTGATCAGAATTATCCATGGGGGGGTGGGGTGGGGAGCTTGTACCTCTTAGCATCATCCTCCATATTCAACAATAACCCAAAGGCACTTATTTTTATATCAGCACTCAATCAATAATGTATGCAGAGTTCAGTGGGAGAGATATGCAGCTGCAGAGTCACCTGCAGGAATTACCTGCCTAAATAATGACCGGGGGGGCAGCAGATATTATCTGAGGACTTCATATCAAACTTAACATTAGAACATTAGAACAAGAGCAGGATAAGCTAACACTCCTGCAGATAAGAGCTGGAGGTGTCAATACAATGCGAGCCTGTGCATCTGTTCCAGCTCCACTCTGCACTTACAGAGACAGACTAAACGAGGACTCTGCTACTCCTCTGATTACTGCTCTTTATCCAACAACAATAGTTCCTGCTCCAGCTCTGATGGAGTCATTTCACAGTGAGAACAGCCTTCGCTGCCTCCGACTATCGAGAGGAGCTGATTTAAAGGCAGACTCTGAGTGTCTTCTTCAATCGACCTAATTTGACCTTTTATACCAAACACATCCATCAACAGTTGGTTTTACATATAATTTACGATTTTATTTTATTTTATTTTAGGAGACTTTGACATTTGTCCCACTGTGAACTTGACTGCTCACCTGACCTCTGCTGTAGGGAACAGAGCAGGTTTCATAGCACAGTCACTTTACTTTGTTCTGTCCTCTGATTTTATTCAGCATGGAAACAGCCTGAGCCAACATCCTCGAACACATGAGCCCTGATATCTCCTGTGAGGCTCTGAGAGATGTTCCAGCATGTCGCTGCTGTGGGTTAGGGTTAGGAATATATAGAGACAGAGATAAACATACAATAATATAAGGTATCAAGATGGTGTCACAGACAGCCGCCTTGGTACTTCGGTCTCTCGTACTTTGTGTGTTTTTGTGTGTTTTTTAATCGGTGTTCTGCTCCCCTTTTCCCCTTCCCCCCGATGGGGAAAGTGCGTGGGAGCGCTCGTCAAGCTGAGGCACCGGAATTCAGGACAGCGCTCCTGTCTATACATCTCACCAGCATTCGGTCTCTAGCTAACAAAATGGATGAACTGCTACTCCTAAACTCAAAAAGCAATGACTTAAACAGATCCACTGCTCTGTGCTTCACTGAAACATGGCTCAGCTATCACATCCCTGACAGCGCACTACGCTGCCGGGCTTCCAGCTTCATGGAGCTCACCAGGAAGACGCGGGGCGGTGGTACGTGTTTCTACATGAACAAGGGTTGGTGTATGTGTGTCACAGTGAAGAAGTCATGCAGCCCTCACTTGGAGTCCCTTTTTATAAACTGTTAACCCTTTTATTCTCCGCAGGAGTTCCCCTCGTTTGTCCTGGTCAGTGTTTACATCCCACCTCAAGCTGCTGTAGGGAAGGCGTTACAGCAGCTGGCTGACCAGGTAACAGATGTGGAGGAAAAACATCCTGACTCCCTGTTATCATTCTGGGGGATTTTAGCAGAGCAAATCTCACCCGTGAACTCCCAAAATACAGACAGCACATTGGACCAGTGCCACACGGTTATAAAGGACTCCTGTTGCTCTGTCCCCTTTGCACCTTTACGACTCTCCGATCACTGCACCTACAGGCAGAAACTCTAAGCTGCTGAGCCTGAAGTAAAGACTGTGAAGAGATGGACAGAGGAGGCAAAGCTGGAGCTACAGGCCTGCTTTGACTGCACTGATTGGACTGTTTTTGAGGCTGCAGCCACAAACCTGGACGAACTGACTGACCCTGTGACATCTTACATCAGTTTTTGTGAGGATATGTGTGTGCAAACCAGGACCCACTGCACATACAACAACAAACCCTGGTTCACCTCACACCTAAGGAAGCTACGTCAGGCCAAGGAGGAAGCCCACAGAGCTGGAGATAGGAACCTGTACAGGCAGGCCAGGAACCAGCTGACAAAGGGAATAAGGGTGGCGAAGAAAAACTACACCCAGAAGTTGGAAAACAGCTTTTCAGCCACTGATCCCTCGTCAGTTTGGAGGGGCCTGAAAACCATCACGGACTACAGGACACAACGACTCGCTGAGGACCTGAATGGTTCTACTGCAGGTTCTCACAACCATCATCCACTCCTACTGCCTTGACAGTGGATCACCTGAACCACCCACCACCTCCCCCCTCCCCCCCACTGCCCCCCCACCAGCTCTACAGGTCTGTGAGGAGGATGTGTGTCGGCTGTGTCAGAAACAGAAAATCAGAAAGGCTCCAGGACCGGACGGTGTGTCCCCTTCGTGTGTGAGAGTCTGCACTGACCAGCTGGCCCCCATCTTCACTGCTCTTCTCCTTCTACACCAATGACTGCACCTCAGGGACCATCAGTGAAACTCCTGAAGTTTGTGGACGACACAACTGTCATCGGACTGATCCGGGACGGGGACGAGTCTGCATACAGACAGGAGATCAGCTGGTCCTCTGGTGTGGTCAGAACCACCTGGAGCTGAACCCGCTCAAGACTGTGGAGATGACAGTGGACTTCAGGAGGGCCCCCCCACTCATCATCAAGGGCAGCACTGTGTCTACTGTGGACTCATTCAGGTTTCTGGGATCCACAATCTCACAGGACCTGAAGTGGACCCCCCACATAGACACCATCCGTAAAAAGGCGCAGCAGAGGCTGTTCTTCCTGCGACAGCTCAGGAAGTTCGGCCTGCCCCAGGAGCTGCTGGTCAACTTCTATACAGCCATCATCCAGTCTGTCCTCTGCATGTCCATCACGGTCTGGTTTGGATCTGCAACCAGGCAGGACAGACACAGACTGCAGAGGACAATCAGGTCTGCGGGGAAAATCATCGGGACCAAACTGCCCTCCATCCAGGACTTGCTCCAGTCAAGAATCAGGAGACGGGCAGGTAACATCTCTGCAGACCCCTCACATCCTGGACACAAACTGTTTAGACTCCTCCCCTCAGGTAAGCGATACAGAGCACTGTACGCTAAAACCACCAGGCACAAGAACAGTTTCTACCCCCAGGCTGTTGCCATGGTGAACTCCGAACGTCTATTTACCCTATACATGATCATTGATTGCACATATCATCCTCCCATGTATATGCACCTGTGCACCTTGTTTCTTGTTTGTTGTTGTTTGTCATCTTTTGTTTCTTTTTTTTTATCTTGCACATATTGTACATATTCTATTTCTATTCTTACCTTAACTTTAGTATTTAATTTAGAATTTTATTTCAAAGTTATTTCCTGCTTTGCAATTTCTGCTTCTGTTCTGTTTATAACATATAAACACTCTGTGTGTATCTATTCTGTACTTGGAGAGTGAAGTTAACCAGCGTCAAACTCCTTGTATGTCTAACATACCTGGCCAACATACCTGAATCTGATATAAAAATAAATATGTAAATATAAAGGAATATGAAGACAGAGATATATATATATAAATATAAAGGAAGCCTCACAGTGACTGAAAACTAAAGTCAAGTTTTCTGTGACTCCTGCATTAGAACATGGCTGAAGGTTCACCTCTGACTGACTGACTGTTTGTTTCTCTGATGTCATTTAGGAAATATGACTGTAACAAGCCCATAATGTCAGAGTCAAATATAAATCAGCCCCGGGACAATATGGGGCTCTCTTAGAATACATTTTGGTATTCTAATGTGCTCCGTTACAGGCCCGTGAGGTGAATAAGTGGGAGGCGGCGTGGCAGCCGTTCTGTTATCCGTGTAAACAGCGAGCTTGGCGACATGCATGAAATACAGCTGCCTCCGTAGACCCCACAAACGGTTATTGATGAAAACATAATGGAGGATTGTGCTCTCCCTCTGTGGCTCACACAAAGACCAGAAGAATAATTATTATTTCAGGAGAACAAATATTACCCCTTGGGCTCCAATTATTTTCATGCATTGGCTCCTCGAGCGTCTGACTGGAGTCTGTTTTTAATGCTAAAAAAGTGTTGTGCTTCCTCCCAGTGCGAGCCGGAGCTGCTCCTCCTGCATAATGAGGCCGGGTCATGGAGAGACGGACCCCCGCTCTCCCTCCAGCACCGCCAAGCACATGCAGGAGATAATAAGACTCTGCAGAGTGGAGGGTTTAGGGAGGTCCAAATGATCCAAAAACATTTGGGACGCTTTGACTCTACACCGAGTCAGCCTGGTGTCATGTTGTCTGCGTGTGCAGGTCACGAGGTCACGTATGTGCTGCTGAGCTTAGAACTGTGAGGGTTAATGAAGCTGCTCCTCTCTCTGGATTCACAGTTTAACTACATTATTTTAATTTCAGATCCTTCAGACACACACCTTCACCCTGGCTCACTCACTGTGGTCAATATGAGCCTGCCTGAGCACATTTGATCCCAAAGTCCAGTCAGTCTGACCAGTGTTGACCTCTTCATGCCGCCGTGACCCTGACATGGATGGACCCCTACATGGTCTGCATGATCATGATCGTGCATGAGAACAAGCATGGATACATACAGACACAGGGCTATTTTTGATTTAGACATTCATCTTAAACATGCGTGAACATGCATCCTGGGGCGGGGGGGGTGCCCGGCCCTGGAGGACTTCTTTAGGAATGGTCTTCTTCATTCCTTAGTGGTTATTTGAGTTCCTGTTGTCTTTCTATCATCTCCAACAACTCCACCATTCTCCTCTGAACTGAGAGAACTGCTGCTCACTGGATATTTTCTCTTCTTCAGACCATTCTCTGTAAAACCAAAAGAAGGTTGGGAGTTAAAATCCCAGCAGATTGTTGTTTCTGACAGGCCAACACCCATGCCACTTTCAGAGTCCCTTCTTCTACATCCTGATGCTCATCCATGTCTACAGGCCAAAATGCACTGAGTTGCTGCCATGTGATTGGCTAAATAGTAATTAGCATTAATGACCGGCTGATCTGGTTTTCACTCATAAAGCTGGTGAGTCTATACTTCATCCTGATGTCCCTTTAACGAGTGCTGATGTGTAAATTATAAGCAGCATTATTTTGCTCCTCGTTTATCCGAGGCCACATTAAAGCAGAGGCGGCAGCAGCGCCGGCGTCCCCGTCACTGATTGACCTATTTAATGTAGGATGACCGAGTGCAGCGCAGCTCTGGCTCTATGCGAGCATGGATCATCAAAGACTCAAGAGTCAAAGTGATTCCAGCTAATTGGCAGGAAAAGTTGGGCTGCTTTTATTTGTCTAACTCATCTCCTTCATGGAGCAGAAACAAAGCGTTTGTTCGTTAATGATGAAAGCGCCGCACACTCCCATGTTGATTGACGATCACTGAGATGTATGACACCTCTCAACTCGTCATCGAGGATGTATCTGTACTCTGCTGCGATCCATTCGCTGAGGAAAGACCAGATGTCCCGTCTTAATTAGGCCGCCGCTGATGTTTTTAATGACTTCTAGCCCATTACAGGCGATGAAGACTTTCCCATCTTCCTCCTGTCACTCCTGAGGGCCTGCTGCTCTTTGTCTGCAGCTCTCTGTGAGCCCCACATGTCTGAGTCCTCCTCAGAGCGCCCAGAATCTGCATCAGGCCGTTTGGAGAGGGTCCAAGTCTAACAGCCCAGGACGGTAGGGCTGCCCCAAGATATCACATTTATCATCCCTGAAACAACAACAACAACAACAACAACAACAAGAACAACAACAACACGCCCTGCCAAACATGCTGCCGAAGCAGAAACATTCAGAGAACAAGAAGACAGGCTTTGACCGGGGTAAGCCCTAGATGTGGGATTAAGAGGTAAGACAAGGTTTGAGACCTGATATTGGACTTTGGACCAGGTTTGAGACTTTAGGTCAGGCTTTGGCTTTGGACCAAGCACTTAAAAAAAGATTTCAGTCTCTTGACAATGCCTTTGGCTCTGGACCAGGTTTTAGATTTAGCCCAGGTTTGAGACTTTATACCAGGTTTCAAGTTTAAGACCAGGTTTCAGACATATCTCCGCTTGTCTCCTTGTGTCTCCTGCTGTCTCCTCGTGTCTCCTCCTGTCTCCTGCTGTCTCCTGCTGTCTCCTCGTGTCTCCTGCTGTCTCCTTGTGTCTCCTCGTGTCTCCTCCTGTCTCCTGCTGTCTCCTCGTGTCTCCTCGTGTCTCCTGCTGTCTCTTCGTGTCTCCTCCTGTCTCCTGCTGTCTCCTGCTGTCTCCTCGTGTCTCCTGCTGTCTCCTCGTGTCTCCTCCTGTCTCCTGCTGTCTCCTCGTGTCTCCTCCTGTCTCCTGCTGTCTCCTCGTGTCTCCTGCTGTCTCCTCCTATCACCTGCTGTCTCCTGCTGTCTCCTCCTGTCTCCTCGTGTCTCCTCGTGTCTCCTGCTGTCTCCTCCTGTCTCCTGCTGTCTCCTCGTGTCTCCTCCTGTCTCCTGCTGTCTCCTGCTGTCTCCTCCTGTCTCCTGCTGTCTCCTGCTGTCTCCTCCTGTCTCCTGCTGTCTCCTGCTGTCTCCTCATGTCTCCTCCTGTCTCCTCCTGTCTCCTGCTGTCTCCTCATGTCTCCTCCTGTCTCCTGCTGTCTGCTGCTGTCTCCTCCTGTCTCCTGCTGTCTCCTCCTGTCTCCTCGTGTCTCCTGCTGTCTCCTCGTGTCTCCTGCTGTCTCTTCGTGTCTCCTCCTGTCTCCTGCTGTCTCCTCCTGTCTCCTCGTGTCTCCTGCTGTCTCCTCGTGTCTCCTGCTGTCTCCTGCTGTCTCCTCGTGTCTCCTGCTGTCTCCTCGTGTCTCCTCCTGTCTCCTGCTGTCTCCTCGTGTCTCCTGCTGTCTCCTGCTGTCTCCTCCTGTCTCCTGCTGTCTCCTGCTGTCTCCTCCTGTCTCCTGCTGTCTCCTGCTGTCTCCTCGTGTCTCCTGCTGTCTCCTCGTGTCTCCTGCTGTCTCTTCGTGTCTCCTCCTGTCTCCTGCTGTCTCCTCCTGTCTCCTCGTGTCTCCTGCTGTCTCCTCGTGTCTCCTCCTGTCTCCTGCTGTCTCCTCATGTCTCCTCGTGTCTCCTCCTGTCTCCTGCTGTCTCCTGCTGTCTCCTCATGTCTCCTGCTGTCTCTTCGTGTCTCCTCCTGTCTCCTGCTGTCTCCTGCTGTCTCCTCCTGTCTCCTCGTGTCTCCTGCTGTCTCCTGCTGTCTCCTGCTGTCTCCTCATGTCTCCTCCTGTCTCCTGCTGTCTCCTCCTGTCTCCTCCTGTCTCCTGCTGTCTCCTCGTGTCTCCTGCTGTCTCTTCGTGTCTCCTCCTGTCTCCTGCTGTCTCCTCCTGTCTCCTCGTGTCTCCTGCTGTCTCCTCGTGTCTCCTGCTGTCTCCTGCTGTCTCCTGCTGTCTCCTCGTGTCTCCTCCTGTCTCCTGCTGTCTCCTCGTGTCTCCTGCTGTCTCCTGCTGTCTCCTCCTGTCTCCTGCTGTCTCCTCCTGTCTCCTGCTGTCTCCTCCTGTCTCCTGCTGTCTCCTGCTGTCTCCTCGTGTCTCCTCGTGTCTCCTGCTGTCTCCTCGTGTCTCCTGCTGTCTCTTCGTGTCTCCTCCTGTCTCCTGCTGTCTCCTCCTGTCTCCTCGTGTCTCCTGCTGTCTCCTCGTGTCTCCTCCTGTCTCCTGCTGTCTCCTGCTGTCTCCTCCTGTCTCCTGCTGTCTCCTCCTGTCTCCTCGTGTCTCCTCCTGTCTCCTGCTGTCTCCTCGTGTCTCCTGCTGTCTCCTGCTGTCTCCTCCTGTCTCCTGCTGTCTCCTGCTGTCTCCTCGTGTCTCCTGCTGTCTCCTCATGTCTCCTCCTGTCTCCTGCTGTCTCCTGCTGTCTCCTCGTGTCTCCTCCTGTCTCCTGCTGTCTCCTCGTGTCTCCTGCTGTCTCCTGCTGTCTCCTCGTGTCTCCTCCTGTCTCCTGCTGTCTCCTCGTGTCTCCTCCCGTCTCCTGCTGTCTCCTCGTGTCTCCTCCCGTCTCCTGCTGTCTCCTCGTGTCTCCTGCTGTCTCCTGCTGTCTCCTCGTGTCTCCTCCTGTCTCCTGCTGTCTCCTCCTGTCTCCTCGTGTCTCCTGCTGTCTCCTCGTGTCTCCTCCTGTCTCCTGCTGTCTCCTGCTGTCTCCTCGTGTCTCCTGCTGTCTCTTCGTGTCTCCTCGTGTCTCCTGCTGTCTCCTGCTGTCTCCTCCTGTCTCCTCCTGTCTCCTGCTGTCTCCTGCTGTCTCCTCCTGTCTCCTGCTGTCTCCTCCTGTCTCCTCGTGTCTCCTGCTGTCTCCTGCTGTCTCCTGCTGTCTCCTCCTGTCTCCTCGTGTCTCCTCCTGTCTCCTGCTGTCTCCTCCTGTCTCCTGCTGTCTCCTCGTGTCTCCTCCTGTCTCCTGCTGTCTCCTCGTGTCTCCTCGTGTCTCCTCGTGTCTCCTGCTCTCTCCTCGTGTCTCCTGCTGTCTCTTCATGTCTCCTCCTGTCTCCTGCTGTCTCCTCCTGTCTCCTCGTGTCTCCTGCTGTCTCTTCGTGTCTCCTCCTGTCTCCTGCTGTCTCCTCCTGTCTCCTCGTGTCTCCTGCTGTCTCCTCGTGTCTCCTCCTGTCTCCTGCTGTCTCCTCATGTCTCCTCGTGTCTCCTGCTGTCTCCTGCTGTCTCCTCCTGTCTCCTGCTGTCTCCTCCTGTCTCCTCGTGTCTCCTCCTGTCTCCTGCTGTCTCCTCGTGTCTCCTGCTGTCTCCTGCTGTCTCCTCCTGTCTCCTGCTGTCTCCTGCTGTCTCCTCGTGTCTCCTCGTGTCTCCTGCTGTCTCCTCATGTCTCCTCCTGTCTCCTGCTGTCTCCTGCTGTCTCCTCGTGTCTCCTCCTGTCTCCTGCTGTCTCCTCGTGTCTCCTGCTGTCTCCTGCTGTCTCCTCGTGTCTCCTCCTGTCTCCTGCTGTCTCCTCGTGTCTCCTCCCGTCTCCTGCTGTCTCCTCGTGTCTCCTCCCGTCTCCTGCTGTCTCCTCGTGTCTCCTGCTGTCTCCTGCTGTCTCCTCGTGTCTCCTCCTGTCTCCTGCTGTCTCCTCCTGTCTCCTCGTGTCTCCTGCTGTCTCCTCGTGTCTCCTCCTGTCTCCTGCTGTCTCCTGCTGTCTCCTCGCGTCTCCTGCTGTCTCTTCGTGTCTCCTCGTGTCTCCTGCTGTCTCCTGCTGTCTCCTCCTGTCTCCTCCTGTCTCCTGCTGTCTCCTGCTGTCTCCTCCTGTCTCCTGCTGTCTCCTCCTGTCTCCTCGTGTCTCCTCCTGTCTCCTGCTGTCTCCTCCTGTCTCCTGCTGTCTCCTGCTGTCCTCCCTCACAGACACATTGTGAGACATGTCTAATTCATGGTGTATAAAGTTAAGAAGTAGGCCATGATGCAGGCTCTGCGGAGTGTGCCTTAAATAATCGTGCTGGTGAAGGAGAAGAAAGGGCCCTCGGAGGAGCGGTGGCGTTCTCTCTCTAAGGTTTTGAGTCAGACAACACCTTCGCTTCTCTTTCTTCTGTTCGGTTATTCTGTAGTCCCACTCCTGCTCTCTCCCTCTTTTCATTTATTTATTTTATTTTTTGGCACCATACTGTCAGGGAACGTCTTCCTGCTCATTCATTTTAAGTGGATCATGGCTCAATAAGTGCTCACAATGAGGCGGCACGGGGAAAGACAGAGCTGCAGATCAAATATGAATCTAATCCATTTTCAGAGAGAGAGCGCTGTGATGTCTGAACGAGCTGAACACGAGGTGAGCCCACATCCCTCTGCAGCACCTCAAGGTGCAGGCAGAACTACGTTTCTGAACAAATGTTATTGCTTGCTGTAATGAGGGTATAAAATGTTATTAATATTTTAGAACAAGCCCTATTTTTCATTTCTCTAACCCACTGTGGGGCTTCTTTTCAAAGGCTCTCACTCAAAACCCAATGGGAGATTCAATTGACTTTAATCTTGCATTCGTTTGAAAATTTGAGCCCATTAGTTAACTTTGCCTTCTCTGTGCAGTTTTCATTGCATTTCAATGAAGCCGCTTTCCTGTGGTGTTAAAACACTAATAGTTGCTTCAAATAGCAGAGGAGAAGCTGAAGAGGGAGCATGAGAGAGAATACCAGAGGAAGGAAGGAGGAGGCAGAGGACGCTGGAAGCCGGTCAAAAATATTATCGTGGAGCGCGTGTTTTCTCGACTGCGGGGCTGGGGGGTTAGTCCGTATGCTACCATCATCTATGTGCTGCGCAGACTCGGACACCATGTTAGGTATCAGCTGACGTAAAGGCTGAGTATGGAGACGTGGGGGGGCTCGTGGAGAGGGTCAGCGTCCACACACATGCAGCCATAAATAAATCTCATTATTTAAAAAAGTAATAAAATAAGAGAAAGACAAAGTGCTCTGAGTGCTGTAAGCAGGTTTATTTCTTGGTCCCACGTCCAGTCCATCCACAACTCTAGGCCGAGGACATCCTCAGACTGTGAGCTCAGACTCTTGATTTTCTGCTGATGTGACTCTCCTGCATCTCTCCTGTGTCTCTCCTGGTCTCCTGCATCTCCCCTGTGTCTCTCCTGGTCTACTGAACCTCCCCTGTGTCTCTCCTGGTCTCCTGCACCTCTCCTGTGTCTCTCCTGGTCTCCTGCATCTCCCCTGTGTCTCTCCTGGTCTACTGAACCTCCCCTGTGTCTCTCCTGGTCTCCTGCACCTCTCCTGTGTCTCTCCTGGTCTCCTGCATCTCTCCTGTGTATCTCCTGCATCTCTCCTGTGTCTCTCCTGTGTCTCTCCTGGTCTCCTGCATCTCTCCTATGTCTTTCCTGGTCTCCTTCACCTCTCCTGTGTCTTTCCGGGCTTCCTGCATCTCTCCTGGTCTCCTGCATCTCCCCTGTGTTACTCTTGGTCTCCTGTGTCTCTCCTGGTCTCCTGTGTCTCTCCTGCGTCTCTCCTCTCTCCTCCACACTGTGTCCTCCCGATAAAAACTCCTGTTATCACATCAGTCAAATATTCTGACACATGAACTACTACTTCACTTTTACAGAACACATGATTGAAGCATAAGGGCAGTAAAACTCTTTACTTTCCATTATCTTATTTATGCTCCGTCTTTATTTATTTATTGATTTATTGATTAGGTTAATTACTGAGGGGATGACACAGTATCATCATATTTATTCTTATCCTCGCTGTCTTTGTTTTATCAACACAGGATTTCTGAGAAAGAAGGCGTCAGCATCAACAGGTGGCGAAGCCCCCGAGTCCTGGACCAGGTGATAATCGTAGTCTGCCCGAGAGGTGGTCTCTCTCTGATCCCCTAATGGTCTGGGTCTGGAGGTCTTGAGGTCTGGAGCCATCACCTTCCCATGGACTCATCAGCGTGGCGTTGGTGATCTCTTTGACCAATTGTCTTGCAGAAGGTTTTTTGGTCACAGCCTCTTCAGCCAATCACAAAAGACCGTCCTGAATCACTGCCTGAACAGATGACATGATCCCTCTCCCCTCTCTCTCTCTCCCCCCTCGCCCCCTTCCTCTCTCTCTCTCTCTGTCCCCCCTTCCTCTCTCTCTCTCTCTCCCCCCTCGCTTCCTCTCTCTTTCTCCCCCCTTCCTCTCTCTCTCTCTCTCCCCCTCTCCCCCTCTCTCCCCCTCTCCCCCTCTCTCTCCCTCTCCCCCTCTCTCTCTCTCTCCCCACTCGCCCCCTTCCTCTCTCTCTCTCTCTCTGCCCCCTCGCTTCCTCTCTCTCTCTCCCCCCTTCCTCCCTCTCTCTCTCTCTCCCCCCTCGCTTCCTCTCTCTTTCTCCCCCCTTCCTCTCTCTCTCTCTCTCCCCCTCTCCCCCTCTCTCTCCCTCTCCCCCTCTCTCTCTCTCCCCCCTCTCCCCCTTCCTCTCTCTCTCTCTCTCTCCCCCCTCGCTTCCTCTCTCTCTCTCCCCCCTCGCCCCCTTCCTTTCTCTTTCTCTCTCCCCCTCTCCCCCTCTCTCTCTCTCTCCCCCCTCGCCCCCTCCTTTAATAAAAGTAGGTCAAGAGCATTGCTCCAAAAAGAACGCCAAAAACCTCCCACCCTGCAGTCCGCCGACCCGTGGAGAACCGAGAGGAGAAGGAACTCTCTCCAGCGATCCGTCACGCTCCTCCGCCACCCTGGCTCACGTTAAGTATGTGTAACATCAAAGCGGGACCGTTTTTTCATGAGCGCGCTCAGTGCGGCTTGATTAGCTAAATGCTGCTTGCGCTGCTGAGCATCCACGCCATGAGAAAGAGCTCTGATGAAGGTATCCGAGTATCAGAGTTTAAACAGGCTGATGTTGTTCTGCTGCCTCTGCTCGACCCCCCCCCCATGACACAATGGCGGAGTAATCCCTCACCGGCGATGGATGTGGCACCCACACAGTCAAATGAGCAAACAAAGCAGCTTAGAGCTGCACACTGGATTAAGGAGGTGGGGAGGCTGGGGGGGACCAGCCCAGTGTCTCAGACTGTGTGAGCCCAGAGCTCCTGCTCCCACATGTCAGGATCCCACACCTTCAGAAAGCCAGGAGTGATGTCACAACGTACCTGCAGCCCTGTGACATCATCAGTGTTCCAGCGGTCATGTGACCATCCAGAGCTTTTAGACTGGCAGCATGAGCCGCATGTCTCTCACACAGAAAATACAGAGAATAGAGGGCTCGGCTATTTTTACCTTTGTCTCAGCCAAAAACTGCAGTTGAGTGAAACCTTGAGAAGATTAACCGATACGTATCGATACGCGGTCATGAGGATGCATGATGCGAGTGCACCGGTAGAGCAGCAGAGAATTAATGCAATTTTGGAAGCATATTGAGCATTGGTTATTAAATATTTTTATTGATACAATCCGATCCATTTACTGTACATCATTTGTATTTCTGCATTTATAAATAAGTGTTACCAACCCATTTTGGTGCATTATTTATTCAACCCACATAACGAAAGCAACGGACTTGTGGTTGTGTACACTACAAACTAAAGTATCAGCTCCGCGTATGCACTGGGATACATGCGCCGTGTATGAATACTCGTGGTCAGGGGAGCGTGAGGAGTAAGGTAAACAAACAGATGACATCAGATCGATAGCATAGATTGATAGGCTATAAACTAGGCTTTACACAATCAAGATTTTGGGGCTGGTCACTGATTAGTGAGTTTAAAAAAATGATCACTGATCTGATCACATGGGGAGCAATATGTCTATTTAAATAATTAAGTTGATCCAGTATAGCCGATCAGATCGATGGAAAGCCTGCTAAAAACCTGGCCCAACATACGATCACCAACTGGTCAATTATTAACCACTCCTTTTTCAACAGAGATGAATGTATATGCAGTTAACTAGACATTCAATAAATGATAATCAGGGCCGCAGGGAAATTTAATCTCCAGTCCACATCTAGGTTTATTCTAGCGAGTATACTCTGACATACACTGATGGATGTTTGTCCTCTTAGGGCCTCCATACACTGAAGACATGTTTGCCACAGTGTACCTGATTTATACACCGTCCACTGAAAACAGCTCTGAGATCCACTTATGGGCCTCCACCCACAGGTTGAGAACCGCCGCACTAGTAGATTGTATTTGAAGCTTGATCCTTCAAAGATTGTTTTTATATCATGGAGAATAAGTGATGCAGGATACCTCAGGATGAATTTATCATTTAGAAAACAGTGAGTGAGTGAAAACAAGAGCTGGACTGATGAAGAATGTAGAGTTTTGATTCATCAAAATGCTGACTCGCATTTTTTTAAGTCTTTGGGCTCTAATTTCCTGGCGCAGCGCAGGGTGGCGCACCCCGTGCAGTGGTTATTTTCTCCAGCGCATCACCGTGCGCAGCCAATTTGGCACATTTGGTAGACCGGCTGTGCTGGCATGGGTGTGGCGGCACACCAGGGGGAGGTGTATCGACAGATTCAGCTTGGTGCAGCGACAATGTCGTGCCAAAACACTGTGCGCAGTTGAAGCGCGCCCGGTGCAGTGGTAATTTGGCTGACAGGCGCACAGTGCGCACATGTCACCAAAACCTCACAGGCAGGTATCCAGAGTGTCAGGCACATTTCAATGCAATAAACAATCACAGCAACCACTATTTAATGTAACCATCTGAACCAGCACATACATTTGTATCTATATTAATTGTCCTGTCACATCTGATGTCAGATCAGAGATGTTTGTCAACCTGACGGCAGCTGGAAGAGTGACGCAAACTAATGAGTTCACATCTCTCAGCCAACCACAAACAGCCACATCATCCAATACAGAGTATCCAGCTTCTCTCATCTCATGAAATTCAACAGAAAAGAAAAACGATCATGATTCAATAGGGTAAAACGAGTTAATTTCACATGCAAACAATGAAAATGCATCATTTCAGCACAGGTGCTTCTGATTTCATTGCCATTACACAATTTATTCATGTTGTGATCTGTCCACACCACTCATCTTTATCATGTGGGGTTTAAATATATGTTACTAAATGTGAGGGTCTTCATTAGTAGAACGATATTTTTGCCTTACCCGTAATCCCAACTTCTATCCCACCAAAGCCCTCAATACTTATCACAGAGAGTGTGGAGGATGTGATCTCCTCCGCTGAGCTCAAAGTGAGGCTGGTGGAGGGGCCGCCCCCCGTGGTCACCGTGTGCCTTCTTGGATCTGACAGCTTTCTTTTGGCCCTTCTCCTTACATCATTGAACAGTTTTTTACATTGGGCAGCTGTTCTCAGAATATCTGGGCAAACTTGATTGACAGTATTAGTCACTTCCTCCCAGGCTGTTTTTGCATCATCAGCCCGTGGAGGTCTGTTCGCATTAGCATATATTCTGGTACTGCGAGCTTGGACCTCTCGGACCAGCACATCAGTTTCCTCCTGGGAGAAGTTTGGCCGCCTGGAGCTCCATGATGAGGTGAAACTGTCACTGCGCCTCGACCGCAGCTCGTTCAAAGGCGAGGAGAGGCGTTCATCTGATTGGTGAAGACTCAGCTGTGTTAAACCCACTCACGCCTTCTCTCCTCCCTCGTTGCCACTTGTGCCGGTGGGAGGTACGGAGGCGTGGGTGCGCCTCGCTGCGCCAGACTGCGCTGTGCAGGAAACTTCCAAAATGCCCTGGACACACCCTGTTAGCACGGCGCAGGCGCGGCGCACCTGAGCCTGCGCCTGGTCTACGAAATTAGACCCCAAGCCACAACAAACTAACCTGTGAAGGAACTTTCACCAAATTTTGATGGTAAATCAGCTGTCAGGAAGTGAACAGCTCCCCTCTGACCCCCAAGGTCAGACTGGTTTTTGATTAATCAAGCTTCGTCACATCCATGTGGTTGTGCATGTGGACCCTGCAAGAGCCTCTGAAGACCCTGTAAGGTAAAGGGATCTGACAGACTGGACTTTGGGCACTATTGTTCTTTTTTAAGAATAAATAGTCTTTGACTAAACCTGAGACACAGATGAAACATCAGACAGTGATGGTGTTCCGAAACATCCATCTTCCATTCCAACAATCTTGATGATTTCCTCCACGATCAGCTCTGGGTCCAGAGCTCCAGCTGCAGTCAGAGCTGATGGTTAAACTCACCTGGCCTTTACAGTGTGAATATTCCAGCACAGGCTCAGGTGTGTGTGGCCTGTTTGTGTGGTGGTGTTTAAAGTCCCCGTTATTGGACGGAGGGAGGGAAATGAAGGCAGAGCGGCAGCGCGGGGGACTGTATCGAACCCTGGCCATCTACCCACGATCACGCTGCATCCAATTTCAGCCCCGACGCTTCCTGTTAAAGCCCATCAAACACACACACGGCGGCACAAAGAAAACCTCATCTCCACGGGAAACTAATCCTCCGGTGAGCGAGCTGTAAGCCCGTCAGGTTTTTATTCAAAGAAGTCATCACTCATTCCCAAAGATTAAAAGTACGGCCAAATGAGAAAATCCGCTTAGCAACAGAATTTAAATACTGACTGTTGGGGGGCGGGGGGCAGGTCAGGTATGGAAGGTGAGATAAATTGAAAATATACATATTTGTTTTTGTAGTTGGATTTCCCACAATCCATCAGGCTGTTTTCATATTTTAGAGGAAGCAGGACACCGCACACACCTGAACACACACACCTGAGTCACTGCCCTGACCAGGTGCTCCTGCTGAATCTTCAGATCCTGCAGGTGAGGGACGGGCTGGTGGTTCCTCTGTGAGGTATGCAGACCTTCAGGGATCAGGGTCTAAGTGGCTTGTTTTCGTTTGCTCCTGTACTGGGATCCTTGGTGTAGACTGCCTTGGTGTAGACTGCCTGCTGCTGTGGACTTACAGAGCTTCAATAACTATAATTATGATTATTTGTTCATTCCTTTAGCCCCATTCCATTATCATTACTGTTCGTGATATTAATGTTAGAGAGATGGTAGTTCCTGCTAGCAGCACATGTATAGATTGATCACATTAGACTGATCTCTCTATCCACGGATGTTATTGATTATTCGTCCATAGTAACTATCTTTACAACCACATAGACATGAGGACCCTCTTGAAAATGAGATGCCACATCTCAAAGGGCTTACCTCGAATAAATTTATATTCAACAAAGACAAATACGGTGCTATATAAATAAAGACTAATTGATCGACACTATATTTGACAAGGATAAATGTGATGAGGACAGATTTATGATCTGGGCGTCCGTTTGTCTCTATCATACATTCTTATTTTTAGTCCCTTTGTCTCTGCCTGGATGGATCCATCTCTGGAAATGGCTAATCAACCAATAACATAGCAGCTACTCTGTCCAGGTAGCCATTTAGACCATCTTAAAGCTTCTGGGTTCTCAAAGCATACAGTCGAATGGCTTGCAAATTACCTTACTGGCAGATCCCCGGCTGTTCGGTCAGAGCGTGCCCCATCAGAAGTAGTACAAATCCACAAAGGTGTACCTCAAGGCTCAGTTTTGGGACTGCTCTTATTTTCTATTGACATCAATTGCCTTGGACAGAATGTTCCAAACACTAATTTACATTTCTGTGCTGATGATACTGTTATTTATTGCTGTGCACCTACTAGCTTTTGTAAATCTTCAGCATGCTTTTGATCTGGTCCAAGAACAGCTTAGCCAGCTGTACTTTGTTCTTAACGTAGAAAAAACTAAACTTTCGTTGTTTGCATCTACAAGAGCAACAAAGGGACACTGTCTGAGAAAATTATTTAAGGTCCCATATTATGCAAAAAACACTTTTTTAAGGCTTTTGAACACATTTTTGGGTATGTGTCCTTCCTCCCAGCCCACAACATGTGATAGTAGACAACAAAACCTGTATTTAGCAGACTGCATGAATGTGAACTCATGGCATTCAGCGAGCTGTTGAGTCTGCGGATATACTGTTACATAACAGTATATTTTCATTTGCATAAGCCTAACCTGATCCGTCTACCTGACTAGCCCCCCCCCCCCCCCCCCCCCCCACCAGCCACATATATTTTCACATATAGGCTTCCAGCCTCGGAGGACCAAAGGACCCAGTGGATTAATTTTATTTCTGAAGGGAATGAGCAGCTACAGTCGACTAAAACCTGTATGTGTGTGTCAGTCACTTCACGGCCGACTGCTTCTCGAACTTCAGTCAGTTCAACACAGGACTGGGAACTAGACTTTTCCTGAATCCAGGCTCATTACCAACAATCCATCACCAAACCTGATGATGGAAATGTGAGTATTTTAATGCTGTGTGGTATTTATTTTGCTCATTGCTACATGCTAATGCTAACAGCAGGGGTAAATTCACATGTTCATCAATGTTAATGTTACTTGTTGAAAGTCTGGAGGGTAAACTTCAAAGTATGAGCATTCCTACATTAGTCAAGAGAAGTTTAACAGTTGGCTGAATATAATTAGTCATTTACCCACACAGTTACCCCTTAGTTTCTGCTAACGTTAGCCCGGAAGGTAGGCTAAGTTGCAGCTGTCCTACTGCAGTTAGCATGTTGTGCATTAGCCTGTGATGTGTGGGGGAAAAGAGCTTCGCTGTTGTAACTGTGTGTGTGGAGAGATTTATCACAAACTGTGGATTTCTGACTTATCACTGGACTTAATACTCTAAAGTAAGTTGGACTTCTTTAATCACACGTCGTCTTGGACATTTACATAGCCATTCCTGGAAAAATTCCTGACTATTTCTCCCCTCCTTAATCTTGAAGAATGGATAACACAACCTGAGATCATTGAGCTTTGTGTAGTTTGTTGTTCCTAGAGTCCAAACAGAATTGGGAAAGAAGGTCTTCAGGCTCTCTGCACCTTTTGCCTGAAATAATCTGCAGACTGAATTTAAGCTGCAAAACTGGTGTCTCTGAATGTCTTTAAATCTGCAGTGAAAACTTTGAAAGACAGACTTTCTGAATATCACTGTATTAATTGATGACTGGCAGTTGTTTCCTCACTTCATTTTTACTGAATGTGACTGATGAAATTGTTTCGCTGCCATTCTTGGTCAGGTCTCGCTTGAAAAAGAGATCTGCTGATCTCAATGGCATCTCAATAATCTCAGGGGTTATGCCTGAAACCGTAGATGGAGATATGGACCAACATCTCTGAGGGATGTTCCAGCTCCTTGACGGATTTAGGAGCTCTGAAGGTGATCCTCCATACCTCCTCCATTCCTCCTTCAAACCTCCTCCATACACCCTCCATATCTCCACCATATTTCCTCCATATCTCCTCCCACCTTCTCTATATCTCCTCCACACCTCCTCCCTCTCTTCTCAGTATATAAAGCCTCTCCTCCTTGGCTTCTCCATGGACTGTGTGTCTTTGGTTAAAGTCTTGAAGATTTCATATGTAAATATGAGTTTGATATGTTTGCGTCTCATCTCTCCTCCACACCATACCTCCTCTTCCTCCCAGTATATAGAGCCTCTCCTCCTCGGTCTGTCCGTGGCCCGTGTGTGTCTTAGGTGATAATTATGTCAGCTCCCAGACCAAATGATGTATTATTTATGGTCAGTCTCTCTAACTGCTGGCTGAGCGCGGGGCCCCTGGAGTGGTCATTAATCTGAGATCTGGCCGGCCGAGCAGTCGGGTGGAGGGCGGGAGCAGCCCCTGTGAT